>PYHW01010703.1:2920788-3093061 GCA_013186435.1 Turdus rufiventris
AAAGCAGCTGTAGTAGTTTTACCAACTCCAGGTGGACCAGAAAGTAATGCTGCTTTAAAGCCTGTCCCATCATCTTTGCTTCCAGCTTTACTGGGTTTTGCTGGAAAAAAAAAAAAAAACAAAAAAAAAAAAACTTCAGGTTTTTCCTAGGTATGTAATTATAGAACAAACTGCATGCTCCTGAAGATATCAAAGTATCATTGGAATTTTTCCTCATTTAAGGTCTGATAAGGACATCCAAAGATGCATACACAAGTGTATCCTAACCACCTGGGGAAAAGTAGCTTAAACCAGCTTACAATTTATAACTTACAGTGATTTTGAACTGAAAAACACCAGAAAGTGCTATTAATGTAATACAACCATTTCAGCAATTTCCTCACAACCATAAACATAAAAAACATCCAAAACCACTACCAAACCCACACACCACCACAAACAAATTAAGCCAAACCCTAAACACACCATGCACAAAAACCCCACTATGGCTGAACTAAAACTTAAACCCTCTTTGAAACACAGAAAAACCTGCCTATAGGATGACAAACTGCCTACTTGATACATGCACTTCTCAACAGAGCCAGGACCTTGACAATTCATCCCTATGAGAGCAGCCCTTCAGACTTGCTCTCACCTGTATCTTCACTGTAGGCGGTGCCTAACCTACTTCTTACTGAGGAAGAAAGCACTAGGTTCAACACAAGGCCATTTTTAGATACATCACAGCTAGGATATTTTGAGGTTTTTTGTAAAAACCTAAGACTTAGGGAAAAAATTCTTTTGAGACATTTTTCTGCTCTTTTTTTGAGGTGGGTAGTAAACAAAGAACTACTTTGCAAAAAAACCCTCAGGCTCTATTGCTAAAAATACATCTGACTGCAGCCTTATTTCTGATTTCTAGAGCTGCTCTGCTACTACCCAGACCCTCACTCGTCCATGGAACCAAGAAGCAAGATTAGCATGAATGAACACATGAGAAAATAAACTAGGCCAGTCACCTTGTCCATCTTCCAAGGCGTTCTTGTGCCAATTTTTGAGCCATCGGAGCAGTTTATTGGCACAGCTTTGCTCACCCTGCTGTCCAATAATTGCCTTAAGAGATACAGGCTTATATTTATCTACCCATAGCAATCTCTCTGTGCCATCTTCATTGACCTCAGAAACTGAGTTGCCATTAGGTTTTGGGGCTTCTTTATCCTCTGTAGTCTGACGTTTAAAGTCCGTAAGTTTTCGAACAGTCGTGGTTTCTTTCTTGACAGATCTGATGCTCTCCCCCTTTTCAGGAGTAGATTTGTACTTTTTATTATTAGCTTCCCTTTTGTAGGGGCTAAAATTCCTCTTTCCAGCTTCAGCTTTCTGTGGTGACTTTTTGGTTTTTGACTCCATTTTCTTTGCCTTAGGAAAATAAAAAAATTAATTTAAAAAAATACTGTAAATAAAGAATATATTTATTTAAACAATTACAGGAGTGCTTAGAAAGTGACAAAACTTATATATTGATTAAAAGAACTTCAAGAGCAGATACAGAAATACTCTGAGAAATAAAGCATGGCTAAAAACACAATTGTCACCAGGTTCTGTAGTACAACCCACAAAAAGGAGGCAGGAAGTGTTCTGGTCATTCCAAAAGCTTATTCACGAAGCCTGCGACATCCTACAATGCTAGACTGATGACTGTCAGGTTGGAACAAAAGGGTCAGACACCCTTGAAGCTCTTGCAAAACAGCACCTGCAGAAGTTGTTCAACCCAAAACAATTCAAAGGGAGTGAAAGTGATCAGCTAATGAGGTTAAGACTTGCTTTTCCCTGGGACACTAATAGTATCTTTGCATAAATAAGTCATGTCTGTACTGAATGCACCATATTAGAGTTAACAGATTTTAATAACATTCTATCAGCCATTACAACCTAAATTTAAATGTCCACAAAAAACTTGTTACTTCTTTTTTGGTATTGCCTGAAAAAATTACCTTTAATATTCTTAGTTCAAGTACCACATGAAAGCAAGATCTGTTATGCATACACATAGTTTACACATACACAATACACATATTCCTGGGCTTATCTGAGTACTGTGTGGGATAAGTCACAATTACTTATTTCCAGGAATTAACAAATACTCCTTGTTTCAAACCTTTACCCTCTAAGGAGATGCATTTACCTGCTCTGTCAGGTACCTAAAACACAGAATAATGTCAGAGTGGGAAAATAAACTTTAGCTCACAAATACAGTCATTTGTCTTAAGCACAAACAAAAAATTTTCACTTTTAACTTAGAAGGTCAAACTGATGATTGTCATGTTACTATGACTGGAACAGAAGACAAACTCCTTTCAATTAAAAACAAACCAAAGCAAAAAACCAAAAACCCTAACCCCCTAAGTTTATTATAGCCATACCTCTGTTTCAGCTGCCAGCTCATATTTGGACTTTTTGCCTGGCATAGTTCGAATAAGATCAAACAGACCATCCTCATCAATAACTTTTGTACCTAAAGTTGATGCCTGGAGCAAAAGAAAGAATTAAATGTGAAGTCAAGTTACATTAGGATTTACATAATTCATTTCAAAGTGTTTTCCAGTAAAAAACTACAACTAGGAACACAACAAGATGTGTGTGTGTGTGTTGTATGCATGCACAGAAATAAAAAAAACCAAAGCCCTAAACCACTTGGCAACTTTTCACTTTAAAAATGCATTTTGCTGTTAGTACTGCTTCCAGTTGGCAGGGATACTGGAAATTCCCAGTTAAGAGAGGAACAATTCAGTTTGAGTTTACCTCTGGCCAGGCACAGGAGCACACTCACCTTCTCACACTTGGACTGGCCGCAGTCTCGCCCCATCACCAGGTAATTTGTCTTCTTGCTGACATTGCCAGTTACTTTTCCTCCGTAACGTTCAATCAGAGACTTGGCCTCATCTCTCTCAATAGACTCCAGAACACCCGTAATCACAAATGTCAGGCCTTCCAAGCAGTTTTCAGCTCCCTGAGAAGCAGAGCATTGCAGAAAATGCTATTACTGATACAATTCTACCAAATAGTTCTTAATCATCAGCTATTTTAACCCTCTACCACATCAAGTACCCTATGAAACGTCACAAATAAGATTATCATTCCTAGCTAGGTAATAGTTCTGAAAGTTCAAATGGGAATAGCTACCAAGAAAACTTCACACACAGTTTACCTGACCATACTTGTAGCACTCTGCACTTCAAGCACAGCATGTCAGTCAAATGAGTGACAGCAATCTTCAACTTTAAGACCAGTAACTATTTTTGATCATCATGACTTCCAAGTTTTTAATACAAATTCTTTAGTACGCTTCCTTACTGCTTAATCACTGCTTTACATTACAATTTAGGATTTTTCTAATACATTCTTCCAGTGGGAAATAAATACCAGTCTTTAAACAGTTAAGTTGCTACTTATTAAACCACTTACAGCAGTAGTCTACCAAACACTCCACTTCATATCTAGAACCCTGTAGCCAAACTTACCTGAGGTATCTCTTTGGAACCCAGTGCTTTTGGACCCTCACGATTAAGGAAGCTTCGGTAAGCTTGGTAATTGTTTCGCTTCTTTTCAGAGTCCTCAGGACTTATAGACTGGGTCAGGAGAGGGAAAATAAATTAACATATATTACATTTATAAAAACAGCAAAATAAACCCAAGCTTCCCAGTTTAAGACATTTCCATGCACCAAATGAAAAGCCAATTCTAACAATTGTTTTTAATCTACTAACATGCAACACTGAAGCCTGCTCTGCTTTTGGTGCTTGTGTTGAGGTGTTTTTTCTTGTTCCTTTAAAAATATTTTAAAAATTAGAGAGTTTAAAAAAATATATACCCAGTGTTTAATGTCAGGTTTCTGTAGATTTGTCTAATGCACATGTATATGCTCACTTAATAAACTGTCTCTTCAAATTCCCATCCTATTTGTGATCTACACTTACATGAAAGCAGAAATCCTATGAAGTAGAATTTAAGAGACACTTAAGCTTCTTCATCAGCAAACAACTGTTAAAAACTCACCTCAAAAGGAGGTGCAGGCTGTCCCTTCTAATTACAGCTGTTACTTAATTGTCAAAATGGGGTACTTTGTACTGTATGATTAACAAGTACATTTTCATGTTGCCAATAACTGCCAGTCTTCAGCAAATAGCTCTGAATCAGATAAAAAAAACTAAATTCTATTCCTACATGGTCTATCAATAGTAAGAAAAAACAGGAAACTAGGGAGAGAAATATAAACCTATGAAAATGCCACCTACCATTGGAACCACAGAACAGATCCTCAAGGTCACCACACCCCCATTAGTAAGTTTTCACTCACTAAGCAAGCATCAGAACTCCTGTATTCTGTTTTCCACCAAAGTTAAACAAGAGAAATCACAGAACTGATTTTGCAGTGTACCTGTGCACCTTAATGGGCATCACAAAACCTCAAGTCCTTCATCTGATTAATTTACACTTCACCAGATAATTTTTTCCACATAGTTTTACAACTGCTGTAAGGAATGAGCCTTACAGTCTTACCAGAATTCAAATCCTTAAAAGCTGCCCAGGAGATTCAAAGTACCAAGTTACAACAGTGACACCAATAATAAATAATCAACTATTTTCCTGCATATTCCACCAAGACACCTAAATTAAGTTTGACACCTCCTACCTCAGTCTTCTTGGGAGAAACTTTCTTAGGTGTTGTCTTCTCTTCTTTCCCTGAAGCTACTTTTTCTCTTGATAGTGAATTTTGAGCACCTCTTTCCTTTTCAGCATCTTTTTTACCATCAGATGATTGTGGAGATATGTGAGAACCTTTCAACTCTTCAGATTTAGTTTGTGGCTTTGCAGAGTAATTCTTGGTTGCACCAGCTGAGTCTGTTGCTTTCACTTAAAAGGAGGCAGAGAGAGAAGAGCTTATACATAAAAACGTATCTTGTTAATATTATAAATAAGTGCAATGCTTTTCAGTTTGTGTGTCCTACCTCTTTCTGACTGCTTGTCTCCTGCTGTTGTATTAGGGCTGCTGTTGATGCTCAGTACTGTTTGCTCTCCTGTATCTTTCCGAGCCTAAGTAAACAAACAATGCCAAAGTCAGGGATGTGTGTCCCAAGCTACCACTGAGACACAGCAACACACTTCACTTAATTGTGACTAGAACTTAAGATACCATCCCAACAGAGGCATCCAACACACACTGTCTGATTAGGCAGAACATTTTACTGAGCAAGGAAAAGCCAGGAGGGAAGTATAAAAAGGAGCATGTTATTTCCATGAAAACACTTTCCTGGGTTTTTTTAATGCATTTGTATGGAAGTCTCAAAACAAAGGTATATAAATACGAACACTTCCGGCAATGCAATTCCTAAGAGCTTAAGAAGAATTCAACCTTTTTCTTCTGTGGCGTTTCATCCAACATGGCCAGAGTTCTAGCAAATTCTTCATCTTCATGCAGCTGTCTCTCCAGCTGAAAAAAAAAAAAAAAATATTTTTAGGCTAATACCAAACAAGTTCTAAATCCAGTATATTTAATAAAAACTCTAAGCAAGCACATAGCTAGAAAAAGGGTGCCCTACCAGAGGCAAATAAATTTCTGGAAATGGTACCAAAGAATTACTTGTTTCCTCCAGAAAGACTAGTTCAATCTAGTGAGAAAAATGGATTTGTTGAACTAGAAACATTTTTATGCCTGTATAAGCTGTTTTCAAATGAGTTTTTTGTTCATGCTTTCTGTTGTTGTGTACCCTTTTAAGTAATCAAACTTTGAAGGCAGCACCTCATAACAAACAGCCTGCAACAAGATGCAATCTGTTGGCTTTATCAGAAGCAGTCCCAAAAGACAAGTAGTAACAATGCCTATTAAAAATTATGATGTCTCCAGAATGAATGTTCTGTTCTCAATTACTGCTAGCAACATATATTAAAAAAAAAAAAGAAATATATATATACACACACACACACACACACACACATATATATAAATATATATATATATATATCTGTTTTGGAGAATTTAACTACTGCCCTTAGCCCTGCTCTTAGTTCTATTTACTGCAAGGAACCAAATATACTTTAACTTTCTTTTATTTATACTCATACAACTGATTTTCTCTGATAAAAAAAACCATTAAGAACAAATAGTGCATGACATCTGTGAAAGTTACTTATTAGTTGTAAAAAACCTTACAAAAGTCAGTTCGGTTTAATTTTTATTCCACTTAACAACATAAACCTGACATCTCCAATGATAACTGAACCTTTAGTTACATTTTCTATCCAATATGGTGCCTTGGGGAAAACCATTTCTGTTCATGAATAGTGTTCATTATTGCAAATAAATACTGACCATTGTTTCAACAACAGAACAACAAAATTATTTTCATAATTAAAATCCAACATGCCACGCTCTAAGATCCCAATAAATAACTTTATAAAACCAGTATGCCACAGCCATTGTTTGCACGTGTCCATAACAGTGAGATCTACCCTCACTCTGTACAGTGAGAAAGGTAAAGGACAGTGACCACCAAATGCAAAGCAGACTGAGGCAGAAATACATCCTATATAAAGTACTTTGATCCACAGAAACTGACTGTTATACATAAGATCAGTTCAAATGAAAGTCATCATCTTATTTTTCCTGACAGGTTAACTTTCTAGTAGGGTGAAGTTGGATTAATTTAGTCTCATCCTTACCTTCAGAGGTGCAGATTTGTCTGTACGATCTACTTATTTCAAACAATACTCAATATTACAAATATATGTGAGAAATCAAACTTTCCCAGAAGCAAGGAAGTATGTTTAGGCGTACCTTTCCCTCATATTAGTACTGATTCAAATAGGAAAGTTTAAGACATGTAAGGTCATTCACATTTTTCTCAACTATAAGAAAATTCAGAAGACAAGTAAAACACGTCACGGAGGGCAACGACTTTTAATTTTTCACTCCAGAGAATGAAAAAAATCATAGCACCATCAAAACACTACCAAAACATGAGGAAGCAGAAAGTGAATTCTGTGTGAAAGGCAGGATTATTAGAAGCACATCAGCTGCACAGATAAAGTCTGCATAGACAGAAAACAGATGAAGTGATACACTCTATTTACATAACTGAAATAATGCCTATAAAAATAACTGTGTGACCAGGCTTGCACACATTGATGAATTTTATTACACTTAGTTATAGCATATCTAGAAAACCCATGTTAATTTCTTAAGGATAAACAATTTTATTTTAAACAAACTGTTCTTGATATAGAGCATAAAATTTGTAGAGCTTTTACCTCTGAATCTTCTTCAAGCTGCAGTTGCCTAGCAATGGCCTCATCATCTAGTGTGCTGTCTCTGCTCTGTGAAGGCTATATTAAAGAAAAAAAGACCAACCATTCAGCTGCCCCATTATTGTGTCAATTATAATAATCTAATATGCATACATTCCTTCTGTATCTTCTAGAAAAGGACTGTTAATGAGACATGCAGCATTTATTTCTAGCCCTCTAACCTAAACTCTATTAAACAAGGCTATTTTTAAGGGATTTTATTAATCAGAACAAGATCATGCTATAATATAAATATTTCAACTGTTCAAACAGTGATGAACATCTCTGAAGCTATCACAGTTGGTCCACTTGAAAAATACATCAATAACTACACAGAGAATTTTTATACTTTACTTGGCGCTTTGTTATTCCGTGAATATGTGTGCCGTAAAGTTTGGGAGAACAACCTTACCCCTCCCTCTCCTGCCTGCCCTCCACCCTCAAATATAAGCTATCCCTTCTGCTCGCTAACATCAGAAAACTTAACGGAATTCAAGAAAAGTCACTTGAGAAGGGGCAATAAGAAAACACTCACTTTGGGCCATCTTATCAAACATGGAAATGCTACTCCAAACTTGAATTTGAGGACTTGATGTGCACACATGGATCATGAGAGCTCAACTTCTATGTAAGTGATCGTTACCAAGTAACACAAGGTAGGAGCAGCAGTCAAACCGTTCACTTTGAGCTGCCATCAAACACACAGGTAGCCTAAAGGAACTTCATCAGTACTCACCTCTTTCCTTTTACTGGCTACCAGTTTTTTTTCTGAACGTTGGACACTCCTTGTCCCAAAGAAATCAAGTGCAGAGGTGGGAGTCTGTTTCACTGGAGAGAGGGGTTTGATTTTAGCTTGTGGTTTTACTGCTTCTTTTTTCACAGTATTTGTTCCTGGACAACCAACCGCTGACGTCCCATTCTCCTTCAGTTTCAGGGAAATCCTTTCACTGGCAAAATCATCATCTTCATCTAAATACAAAGAGAATTCCATTACTTCTGGCACAGAGAACTCAAGTTCTAATAACGAAACTGCCAAGAAAACTATTTTGGCACATTACATCAACTCAGCCCCTAACAAAATGCTATAGGCGTTCAGAAGTTTTTTGAAAAAAAGGCTGAGTTGCACAACACGTAGACTTTAACAACTTTAATAGCGTAACTCAAGTCTGAACCGATTCAGTACTGAAGTAACATGACATTTGTTACTTGGGCTCATACATTACCTCTCAATTAGAGAAGTTCACAAGAAATGCCTTCCCTTCTTAAATGGGAAAAACAATAAACAGAAGATCTAGACAGAAATTTGAACTCTCTCCTTAATTAATGAATTCAACAGCACAACTCTTCCTTCATATTTCATGTGAAGCATAGAGGCACATTTATTTTATTACTTTATGGTATTCACTAACAAAGCAGCTAATATAGACTTTGTAGACGTGCATTCTTAAGAATCTCTCCATCTTATGTTACCAAACCAAGGAAAAATATCAGTACATTTTCTTAAAAAAAAAAAAAAAGGGATTCTTGGGTAAACTTCCTAATTATTTTTAAAGTATTGCTCATAGTTTATAATGTTTTAGCAAAAACATTTCAACACCATATTTTACTTTTTCTGTCTTAGAGATTCTATGAGCTTTCTACATCTCTGCACTTAAACACACTTTCCTTCCAGTACAGTAAAAACCAACTCAAAGAAATGCAACAGTTTCACAGAAATCAGATGAGGTCAGCAAGACAAAATGGATTTTTCAGTTTGAAAGGAGGAATAGTGGCACAGATTCTTACTAAAAATTAGCCCCTAGACCACCAAACAAAACTTTAATCTCTCCTTTTCAGACTCTTCTCTAATAACCAGAACATGGTCTGCCCAGTAACGGAAAAGAAAGAGGGTTTGATGGCCATTTATTCATTCTGAACACAAACTCTTCATCTGCTAGTCAATCAATCAATAAACAATTAATACCAAGGACTTCAAAGAGTTTTATGTCATGTTGTTAAGTCTTCTTAACAGTTATACAAATTAAACCCTCTCACTGAGGCATACAAAACCCCACATCTATCCCTGCCACATGATTAATACAATAGCACAGAAGACAAACATCGCTGGACAAACTTCTGACTCATGATAAAAGCACCACCTTTGCGAATTCTTCTACAAACTCAAAGCGAGCAAATACACTGAGAGAAAATTCCCAAAATTAACATCAGACACACTAAAAAAGGAACAGAAACAGAGGCAGTTTTATTTGCATGCCTCTAACTGAAGTCTAGTTTTACTTTTCTCAAAATAGAAATGGTTTAGACACTCACCTCAAATACTGTAAGTACATATTGTTCTAAACATCTGTTTTTAACAGTACTTAAAGAAATAGCATTATCACAAAAGCACGTTCATTTTCCAGTAACCCCTCATTTAACTCCCCATATTTCTTTTCATACAAAAATTTCTCTCCTTACTGCTTCCCTAAGTTTAGATGTTATACATCTGTCATGTCTTATTTTTGTTGTATTCCAGACAAAGATGGAGGGAATGCATTATTTTTTGCTTCACCTGTTCTCAACAGATGGCAGTGTTTAGAGTGTTTTAGGTATCAGCCAGAACTTGCTCCTACTGAGCACTTACTAGGCAGAATACAATGAGAACGAAGCAGGATTCCACTTATTGCTGGGAGAGAAAGTTCAGAGAGGGAAAAAACTAACACAAAGATGCATGTAAGGGGATAAATTGGTTCAGCAGTTCAACTGAGAATGCCTGAAGATAAAAATTTATCCAAGAGAAAGTAAAACTTCAGGCAGCTCAATTCACAAAGCAATATACAGAAAATCCAATCCCAGGCCCTCAGCTGACAGCAGCAAGTTCTACACGAAGCTAAAAGCTTTACTGTTCTCAACACAATTTATTTTCCTGATGCAGCAGTAAATGTCCTTCTGCCATTTAGATCAATTTAACAAACTACGACTTATCAGGGAGATTTGGACACAAGATGCTGTAGACTCCTAATTTACAATAGTTTCAACTCTGAATAGGAGATTGCTAATCCCAAACAATTTCAAGAGTATTTTTGGCTCTTTCAAATTTTTCAGTTTAACAAAAAAAAAAAAAAAAAAAAAAAAAAANAAACCCAAAAAAAAAACTACAAAAAAAACCTACAAAAAAACTTCTGCAGGAGCAAAATACACTGTTACTGTAAATCAGCAGCTAACGTAGATGTAATTACAATAATTTGTTTTAAGATTATACAAATCATATTCTGCCCCCCTGCTCCCAGCTTTTCTTAAACTAAGGACTGCTCGATGCTAAAAAAGAATTTTTACTTATCGCTACTGTTATCAGAAGATATATGTATGCAATATTGATTTTTTTCATTATTCACTTATAACCATAAACAGCAATAAAACCCAACAGGATATTGCTTTCTCTTAAGCAGAAAGAAGTAAATACAATTGGATTTTAATTTAAAAATATATGGACTCAAGTCATTTATGAAGCCAGTACTACATATTATCAATAGTTAGAACTTGGCTTTAATTATGTTGTTCTAAGAAATGACAGGATTAAAAGCATTTATTGACTGCAAGCAGTGGCTGAAGACAGACGAGAGACTCACTTATGAACAGTCACTGATAAATGTAAATAAACAAAAGGGAGAATGAGAACACAGAAGTTGTCATTAGGAAACAGAACCAGCCTCATTCCATTAAGAGGGTTTCAAAAGTGGCTTTAGGGGACTGACACTCAGGCTTACAGTTTCATCCCAGGTACAGGAAATTGATAAACACATCACGCATTCACCTGATCTCCAGGCACTCCCCTTATTTCAAGTACTGATAAACACCAACTTTTTCAGCAAAGCCTTAACACTTTTCCTCGAAACAAACTGCTCCCACACACCTACTGCCGCAGAAGTGAACAGCAAAGTTAATCAGCTGCACACTTCCAGTCTCCTCGCAAGCAGAGGACAACTTTATTTACAGCTCTGAAAATGCCAAGAGTCATACTATTGCTGCTGCACTAATCAGGTCAATGTTTCTCAACACGTGGCCTGTAAAAGGAAAAAGATGTGTTCTTATTCACACAAGCAAGTCCATAATTTGTGGAAAATACAAGTGAAAATTTGGGTTTTTGTAAAAATTGTAGATTAACTGCATTCTTATAGCAGTTGCTGGGCAAACCTTGAGATAGCCTTACACAGGGGCATGAACTCCACTAAGAACTAGGAATCAATTTCATCATCAACTAGGTGACTTTTGTACTGTAAAACCTTTCTACAGCAGAACATGACTACTCACAGAACAGCATTTACTGTTTACATTGATCCATTTTTGTGTGCTACACAATGAAAAAATATCCTGAACATACACTTCTTTATTTTTTCCAGGATCAGCTCACAACTATAACACAAGTAAAGACTGTATATTCTAGTTGAGGCTTCTGGAAATCAAGTGCAGGTGACAAAGGGAAAGCTAATCATGTGATCAATGGAACACACAGGCAGTGACAATCAGGAGATGGCTTTTAATTATTTTGTATGTAAACACTTCACATGAAGCAGGGATCTATTATGCCAGGCAGTGTAGAAGGACAAACTTCCCTAGCAACAAACAACTGTCATCCTGGGGGTTTTAAGAGCTATTCCATGACGTTAAAGCACAGATGGCTTTTATTTTATATACCATTCCAGCAGTAGCACAATTATGTTAATAAACCAGTGCCAGCAGGTCACTTGTAACTCTTTGTTATTCCTCTTCCTCTTTCCTATCCCTCACTCTTTCTCAAAAGAGTTACAGCTGTTGATTACTGAGCATCTGCGGTTTTCTCCCTAACTGAGGCTGATGAAAATTATCTAAGCTGTTTTAAACATAAATTCAGATCCTTTTAAAAGCTTGGGTACAGGAATTACCTCAGTCAATCTAAAAAGGGAGCAATCTATTGTAGGCAGGGACAATGGCAACAAGTAGCATAGGACAGCTTCTCAGAGAGCCTTCAGAACAATGTACTTAATTAATTTATTATTTCTGTACTGTTGAGTTGCCCATCACTAGAGAATATAATTCCCTGGCTCCTATTCTATTTAGGATACAAAATATTTGAGGCAGGAACGGCCTCTTATGATGATGTCATAAAACCAACTCCAAACACAGGCAGGGCATCTACAGATTATAAATAACTTGTATTTATTAGGATGTCTGTTGAATGGCATTTGTAGACTGCTACATAAGGATTTCTGTATGGAGCTAAAGGACTACATCCTAAAATCATTAAATCTACATTACTTGTGAAAAATAACTGGACATTTTTCAGTTTCAATGACACCTCCTCTGCACAAGTACTTAAAACAGTTCCTATCCTACAGGACCTGCCATCTGCAGCAACAGGCATTGCTGTGTAAGCTAAACTGAAGGTGCAGAAAATAAGGTTTGTGTACAGTCCTAGTATTGACTTTATTTACTTTACCCATACATGGGTCAACTACTCAGCACTCCCAATACTTGGCAGGATTGAGTTTTGCACTCATGTTTGCCTAAAGTAACTATTTAAAAAGATTACCTTTAAGATAATCACTTCTCAAAAAAGCCAGCAAGTCCATTTCAACTCAACCCCAGTAACTCTTTCCAAACAACAGATGTTATGTATGACAAGCAGAGTGTATTTTTTCCTTTCTTCTCATTTAACAAAGCTAGTACTTGCAACCTACATTTAAAAATTTAGATATTATGTCATTTTAGACTTTTTGCACTATTTCTCAAAAAGCTAACTGATTTTAGATGTACTACAAACATGCACTTTAAACCACAATTATTAGCATTTGGTGTATATTGACATTTCAAGGGTCTCTGCTGTTATAAAAATATAAAGCTTACCTGAATCATTTCACCTTCACACCTCTAAAATGAATTTACCTTTGAATTTTTCAGTTATAAAACGTAAATCTTAGAAAGTTGCCTCTGCTTTATTTTTCATTTTGAGATAAAAAGCTTTAGGAACACAAGACTGAAATGCAAGTTAACTACCTGAGTGAGACACTTAAGTGTCAAACTACATAGCCTTTGATATCCTTCATCCAATACATATCAAATAGAATTGTTAGTAAAGTCTATATGCTTAGTTTTGGGACCACTAAAATATGTAAGAAGAATATATTTAAACCAAAGTAAATTATCTAAATCTGCAAACCCATCAACTATAGCAACTCCTTCCAAATGAAATGCTTGCATTTGGCATACAAACAGCTGTGTGTATTACCTCAGCAAGCAACTAGAAGGGATCAGTCCATTAACTCATTCCAGTTTATTATTACTGAAACTTTTATTCACCTGAACAGGTTACTTCTCTACAATAGTAGTTCACAGAAGCAGATCTGAAGCCCATCATGCAATGAAATTTCAAGTTCTGGTTTAATTGCCTGAAGTTACCTGCATGACAGGAATATTCTGTAATGCCATGTGAATAATTAGAAACCAGGGAAAAAAGTAATTTCAAGCAATCCAGGCAAGTATAAATGTGCTAACTTTTGCCAGCTGCAGCTCAGGCAGCTCAACTTACTGAGCCTCTGAGAACACAGTGCTCTGTTTTCAGAGCAAATCAAATTTGCTCAATTTGGTTTTGTTTTCAAACAAAATCAATCAGCGTAGAAAAAAAAATCCCAACATTAATCCTCTTTTTACATTTTGAACTAATCCAGCAGATTAACCACGTTAAGACCAGTTACTCTAGCAGCTCAATAAGATCTGAAAGGGAGAAAAACATGGATAATAGGAACAAGCAGAGGAAAGCAGGAGCATCTTGAGCTACATAGCTACATCTTGAAGAGCTGCTACAGAGACTAAACTAATATTTTATTTCATGTCCTGCCATGTTTGAAATACAGGCTGACAAGTAATGTCTTTTCATAAATGAATGCTTTTTCTTAGTCAGAATTACATTTATTTCTCAATATCACTGTTATCCTAGTTTCTGTAGAAAGAAAAAAAGACCACTTCTATAAGAATAAGACTATATTTTAATTCATCCACACCTGTGTCTTACAATTTCTCTCCTGTTCAGAGAGTTAACTACCATCATACATTCACTATGTTCATGCAACACTCCTCTCAACTCTTAAGAGTTTGAGTACAAGAGTGCATTTACCGTTATATGACCCTTATGTTGTACTGCTGGTATTCCCAAACTTCACCAAATCAATTTTAAACAGTTTCACTGTTCCATAGCTTTTACATTCTCCTCTAAAACATCCACTCCTGCTTCTTCAGAGGAATTCTGCCAGAACCCACTCTCATTCCTCCAATGCATTTCAAAACTCCCTTAAGGTTCAACTACACCTTCTCAACTGACCTTTCATGAAACACTTTAGAGGAAAGTAGGTAAAAAAAAACCAACTAATTACCTCCTCCTCACATTTTTATTTAAGTATAGCATTTTCCATAAGTAAGCAGAACACAAGTATTGCTCAGGAAAAGCCAGTGACAATATTTTACTTCCCCATGAAATATTTCAGTGAAAGACATGCTTATTCACCGACAACCTGCTGCTCATTTGAACCTGTGCTTGGATGTGGGGATTATTTTTCTGCCCACCAGCACTTAATTATTTGTCTGAGGTTGTTGGGGTTTGTTTTGTTGTTTCTTTCCCCATTCTCTACATTAAAAGAATCTATATTCAGCAAGGACCTTCACAAGCTCTTCTTTTTGTTCTGTCTTTTAAGCTGTAAAGGAACAATCTTCCAGAAACCTGCAGACTTCCTCAGTTCCTACCATGCCAGGTTTTCTACCTTTATAAATAATTCAGCCTACCACTACAATAAGACTTTTCTATTTTTAAAAATATTCACACTATCAAGGCAATTGCTATGTTTACCTCCACACAAGGTATATGAAAGATTAAGTATTCACTTCAAGCGAGGTCAAAATTCTTGCTAAATAACCACCTGTGATGAAACCAGATGAGGTTCAACAAACCACACTAATGGGTCATCTCCAAAGCTCAAGGTTCCACACTTCATTAAACAGTGCAAGTATTATTTTAACAAGGACAATCAACACTTGGATTTTTCCCAATCCCCCTAAGACTATACTACCAACAAAAAAAGGCTCATTTTTTCCCCCTCTTGTTACTGTGTAGAATAACTTCGTTTTATCTTTGGCCATCATTAAACTAAATATTTACTTAGGTTAAATGTATCAATAAAAACAAGAGCAACTATTCTTGCTTTGCTCTTTTGCCTTTCAAAAAATTAACTTGTTCACAAGCCAATAAGAAACAAAGCAACACAACAATCCAGATCAGTCTACTCTTACACAAAGATAAAGGTTAATTTCCCCAAACACTTTTGGAGAAAGCTGTATCCCACACAGATATATAGATCAGCTGAAAAGAAATTCAAGCAACAAGAGGAAGAAACTTCCAAATTAAATTGAAAAATAGGTTGAGGCAATTAACTACCAAACTTCTACTGCCTTCTGGATGCCAAAAAGCTCCTCAAACACTGCCATGGACAGAGGCTTTTAGAATGAGAGTCTGACTTTTGAGAGAGTCCAAGCAGCATATTTTTGATTGAAGTTTCCAGTTCCGTAACAGCAAAAGCAAGAAAAGGAAAAATGTCTACAAATTTTGTCAGGATCTTTGTTAGGACTTTTTCTATCTGTATACCTATATTCCCATTCTTGTAAAACATTTATCTCAAGCTAACTGCTGTATTGATACCACTTAAATGCACTCAGCCTGACAGTTCCATCAAGCTGAAGAAACAATTTATAGAAATTAAATGTACACAAAATTCAAGCATTATGTCTCACGGTTATAAAGGCATTGTTTTAAAATACACTGTTAAATCAAACCTGTGTGTACTTAAGACTCTTTTGATAAGAGTAACCTTGAACCCATGGTTTTCAGGGATTTCACTAATAACCTTGACTAATGTTCCCATGGTATCCCTAAGCAGAAAAACCTGATTACACCACTTGCAATTGCATAATAAACCTAAATATATTCTGTTTATTCCCCAGGAATCTGATCATTTACCTACTCTGGGATAAATGCTTTCAAAGATCCTTTTAATTAGAAAAGGATTATGGGAAAAACTGTCAAAGAAAACAAAGCTTTGAGTAAAAGGATAATAAAGACAAATAAAAGGTTCATGTTATTTTAGAAAATTGAGCTCATTGGAATACCTGGTGTGGTACAGCAGTATGCCAGGTCAACTATCTAGGACGAGCAAAATAAGCACAACATATCTTAGGGACAGAAAAGACCCCAAGGAGGAAGAAAGATATAGAAAAAAAAACCAAACAATAGAGCCACACTTCTAATGCAATACTTAAGCAAACAATCCCTTTTTGTTTTAAAAATGCATGGTATTATTACAGGGGGGCAATGTTTATGTTCAGCAATAAACTTACAGAAAAACCTACCATATCTAGGGACAGTATCTACTCTTCCAAAATAAGTATCATAAAACTCAGAGGGATTACAGAAGCCCTACTTAAATTCTATTATTTAAAAACCATGTTTTACTAAACAGATTTGGATTCAAGTCTGTTAATTCAATCACAGTTTTTTCAGGAAGTACTGTGGCTAGTAAAGAACTCTACTCCAGAGACAAATACAGAAATCAGAAGACAGAAGTTGCAGCTTCAGCCCAACTCAGACTGGGTGCAGAAGTACAGACAACCATTGCAGCAACTGACAAAAAAAAACGTTTGTGTTGAGAAATAAAAGACAAAACCCAAGAACTTTTTAGTCACCAACATATCATGCAGAGATTGGACATGGATAACAGGTAAAATAAAAATTCTTGTTTTCAAACCTGCAGCCTCCAGTCACTTCCAAGCATTCTAGTGAGCAGCTAACTATATTAAAGGTACTTTCTTAACTTCCTCCCTTAAATCTACAGGATTCTCTTAAGAAGGGAAGCATTACCTCATTAAACTATATGCCTATTTAAATCAACCTAAGCCACTACCCAACATCACCTCAGTTTTCACCTGGCTCCTGACTTTAAAACACTTGAGGCTAAACTTCTGAAGCATTTTTGGTTAGCTTGTTTAAGGAGAGCATAATTTGTCTGTCTTTCTTGATATTAGGCCTTATGGTCACATTTAAGTCAAACAATCCATCCACTGTAACAAAACCCACCCCCCTACAGGTGAGCATACAATGATATATTTCTTCCATTACCTGACTCTGAAATATAAACAACAGGATCCCGCTTTAGAACTTTACCAAGTTTTGAAGCAGCTGCTTTTTTCTCAGGTGACTTCTTGGATTTTTGCACTGACTGCAATTCCTCTTCTGAATCTGTGTTTTGAGCACAAGATAAATGTGTATTTCCACATACACAAAGGCTTTAAGTAATAGATCACATAACAGTTAACATGTGTTCATATATATTCAGCTGAGTAAGAAAAAGACTCTATATTCCTATCATACGGAAGGAAGGTCAGAGCATAGCTTCCCTTTTCATCCACCATATAAATGACTAAACAAAAATTTGGTCAGAATTCAGTCTTGACAGAGTTTTTGTTTACATAACAATAAATACTTCGTTATTTTTTTCAGTAACCACTGTATCTGTACAGTAACCTTTCTGAAAACAAATGCAACCCTAAAAAATGCCACAGTAATTTACTTCGAAAAAATCAAACATCCCCAACAAAACAAAAAAATTTTTAAAGACACCCACAGAAAAACCCAACACCAAACCCACAAAAAATATATTATGCTGATGGGTTCCAACAGGTGGAAACCTATTCCAAAACCAACAATAGGAAAAAAAATATATTAAAAAAAAAATCAAGATTTTTCAGAACACTGCTGAATTGCCATTCACATCACCAACCATTTTCCATATCCCAAAAGCTGTCGAGATGACAGATTTACACTACTGTGGATTATGGATCCCTCATGAATAAACAGGAGAAACTGAGGAAGCAGAAACAACTAACAAGTATTAGAGAGGACTAACGTTCAGTCTATCTCTTGTCATGATAAACACATTGTAATTATATCTAAATAAAAGAGTGGCTATCATCAGTTGACTTGAGTACTGGCACCCTGCACAAAACAGAACCAAACCATCACCAACAATACCACCAAAAAAACACACAGTTTTCCTTCTTGAAGAGCTTAGAGTACTACTTCACTTTTTTCTCTCCTACTACTAAAGGGTTAGAACGTGCCAAATCTCCAAATAACATCAGTACTTTAAAGGTGGCAGTAATATACCAATTTTGTACTCCTCACTGCTGAACAGGAACTGTTTACAAAACTCAAGCCAAAAAAACTTTCAAATGTACAATTTATCTAATCAACATTGCATAGTGATGCAAATAATACAGAGGAATATTCAGAAACAACTGTGAACACTACCTGAATCATAGATTACTCTTCTCCTCTTTTTTGTCCGCTTTTGTTTGGAATCATCTTCACCAGGTGAATTTTTCACCTAAGTATAACAGCCCATTAGTTCAACCATTAAACAGATCCTCTCAGCTTTTAGTCAGTCATATGTTTAATTTATGAGTTTCAAACAAAATTCTAACAGAAATTATTTATTTTCCAAATAAATTAAATTTACAAATGGTCTTATGCTAACCACTGTGTGGGAGGGGAAAAGATGCAGCACACAGAAAACAAGGAAAAATTTTCATATTGAAAATACAGTCAGAACATTTATTTAAGTAGCATCTTCTAAACTGTTATGTTTCACATCAAACATTCCATCCTATTAGAAATTCCTCCACTCTTTAAGTGATTTTAAAACTAGATTCAGCCATTGCTTTCTTTTTTATACAGCTCAGATGATTAACACATATAGTAGTCTGAAAACAGAACCCAATCTAGTTTCAATCTCCCATTTTAAAGAATTTGGTCTTTGCAGCAGGTTTAGAGAAGTGATCCCAACAAACATAGTGTTCATGTTTCCTGCACAGGTGTTAAAAAAACTGGTCAGCAGGCACTACACCACAGACTTTTAGCTCATTTGTAAGCATGACACCTTTATGATATGTCTACATCTACTGGGCACAAACCTGGGGTTTATTACACTAAGAATTACATTAGCAAACCTACTTACAGAACTGTGGCAAATAGTCAGAATAACTTCAAATATATCAGACTGTTCTTACTGTAGTACTTAGCCGTAGCAACTTCTACCTACCTTTGTCCTACAAACTAAATTTTTTAAATTAGCAATTTTCTTCACCACCTACAAAGTTTTATTGCTAATAATTTTAAGTGGCAGTTTCCTCTGCCTATAAAAACAACTGACATATAGCCTGTTATTTTAGTATATGAGAAGAACCATGACCTTAAAAAATGCTAGCTACACAAACAATCCAGCATCAGAGAAACTAAGCACTTCACAAATAAGAAAAGCAAAAACTAACCTTAGTTTCCTTTTCCCTTTTCTTCCCACTTGAGGGTCCTTCACCATTTTTAATTTTTTCACTCTTTTTCACAGTCCCACATTCTTGTCGCTTTCCAGGAGGTACAACACCAAAGAATTTCCGGATATCCTAATAAAACATAAAAGAGATTTATAAATTTTTAAATACAGACAGCTCTTCACACTACAAAATAGCAATGCACTGAAGTTCCCTTCTCAGCAGCTCCATTGTACTTATTGATTTTGAAATTTTGTTTACAGCTCAGAAAATGAAGCCCAGATAGTTAAAAGTAGCTACTCAGACCCCACACCACCTGACTTTAGTCTTTGACTCATGAAAAAAAAAAATAATTTCTTCTTTAGCTGGGCATCTTCACCAATACATACTGCAAGACAAACTTCCACAGCAGCAATGAAATGCAGTGACTTAAGACAGATGTATAATTAGAAATTTTTTCCTGACTAATTATTGCAAACCTAAACTGAAGTATTTCTATAGTTAAAATGATTAACCCAGCTATGAAGTAGTGCCCCATATAGAAAGAAAGAAAAGGACCAGGAGCTTGAAACAGTGAAGTAATGGCACATATTGCATTCTCCACCTTCTCATAAATTTTTAACACAGTAACTTACACCTCACTAAAAAACTAGCCAGCAAGAAACTTCTAAAATCCAAATAAAGAAAAATAACACCATGATCTATTTTATTACCTTATTTCAGCACCTGACCACAACAAAGCCATAACAAACTTTCAAAGCATGTAAAATCAGCAGTTGGAGCTTAAATTTTAGAAAACCACTATTGTACACACAAAATCATGTCTAACTAATCCTAAAAATCCAGCAATCCAGTTTTATTAAAGGAAATTGAGAAAAGTGGTACCTGGTTGGCATCACTACCTCCAGGGTTAGCAGCCATTTTAGGGAAAGAAAGTGCCACCTGTGGCCTAAACCTAAATTTACAGCAGGTAAAGGATGGGGCTCATGACTCCACTGGACACAGCTGAGACAGAATCCCCACCACGGAGTTCAGCTGGCACTTCTTTATTATTACAGGGAACCACAGGTAAAGCAGTACATTCTTACAAACCTGGCATCAAGTCTGATTGATAATAAGGAATCTTTGAGGCTCTTTTTCTAACAATTAACTCCTGTCAGTTTGGATTTAGGGCTTAAAATCAATGCAACATGTAATTTGAAAACATAAACAAAATGGGGAGTGGATAGGTTCATTTAGTGCACTTAAAACAATTTTCTGAAATTGGAAATGTTGTTTCCTGTAAAAATTCAGGCTCTTCTTGTTTTAACTGCATATATTAATATGGATTCAGCAAATGGTAGATTGAAAATCACTCTTCCTCAGTGTGACTTCACACTTCTCCATCCATGGAATTTATGCCTTGAGGCAGATTTTCAACACTCTTTCACATATATTCCTACAATATAAATGCAGTACTATATAAACTCTGAAGTTTTGACTGCCAAATCCTATAGCTAATAAGTCCGAAGAAAGCATCTATTTGGGTTTAATTACTCAATTATACTCATTACTGACTTCTTTTTAGGCTTAAGGTAACATAGGCAAGAGAAAAACAAGTATCATTTGATCTTTCATGCAGTAAAATAATTTAAATATAATACAATGCTGCAAAATAAAGTGACTTTGAAGTTCTCCTCTTTTTTAATAGTTGTTACTTTAAAGCTTAAAAAAAAAGCTTATTTTAGGACTTAATTTTAGATCAACAGTAAGGTTCTATTCATTCTACTGTTTTCAGTAAAAACTGTTGAGGTGCTCTGCAAATCTACCTTGTTCTGCCAACCTCTGTGCTACCTGGATATTTTTACATGAGGTAACATGAATATGTCCCGAAATTACAGTCATCAAGCTTGTACACCTTAAAAGTGGTAGCAGGGAATATGAATTACACTGGTTAGCCCAGCTTAAACCACGTCTGCTTTAATTTATTTCTAAAGCTTTTCAGTAGGCTTTTCCAAAAACTTTTTAGCAGTATTTATTAATCCCTATTTTTCCTCTAACTTGGTCTTGAGTTTGGATTCTGGTTCTGGAATCAGTTTTAAAGTGTATATAATTCTGGCAGAAGCTTTGCAGAACTTTTTAGTGTTTTGAGAATGGGCAATAATATTCGAATTCTTTAAGATATATAGGAGGTTTATGAAATGCAAACTTAAAATACACAGCCCTAAGCTACAAAGGAAGATTGACATCTGTGCATAGCTTTCTTCAATACTCCGCTATAAATTAACCAATCTTTTCAGCTATCCTACTCCTTGGAGGAAAAGGTAACCTTCCTGACATAACACAGTGAATAGAGAGTTGCTTGGGAGAAAAGTCTGCCTCAGGGCAACAACAAAGTCACCTTCCAGTGAAGCTTTTATCCAGGAATATTGAAACAGGTTTTACATGCTTTTTATAAAGGCATGCCAGATAAATTATTAATTCATTGCATAACTAATTGCAGAAATCAAGCCACATAAATACCTATCATACAAGCTTAGATCCCAGACAGGACCATTTTCCTCCATCCTGGGCTTATCTATTTAACTTATCTACCCTCTGACTAATCTTCCTATTGGAATATTATGCCATCCATACATATATAGGACCACCAGGTGGAAAATCTGTATGTTCAGCTTTTATCTATGCTTGTTCATGTGAGGAAAGGCTGGAACCGTCATGTTTCCTTCCAGGTCATGTCCCCAAAAACCACAGCAATGTGCCCTGTGTATCCTGGAGATACTCACCAGCATGGCTGTTCCCTTGCCAAAAAGCTAAAATTAAAATAGGCCAGGCTATTTTGGTGTGGGTCTCAAGGGCTGCTTCAGCAGCAACACCAGAAAGGAATAACTTGAGCAGCTCCACTTAGGTAGGAGCTGTAACTAAGAATGTCTGATGACTCTCACTCAGTTAGGGGGGGAATTGATGCATAGCATCTGAAAGGCCTAAAAAGCTGGCTCCTGCTCAGCTATCTTGGAGTTGTATAGCTGTGCCATCTAGTTCATGCCTGTTCTGATGCTGCTTCTAATCTTCCATCTTACACTGTAACACAAGACCACAATAATTGATATACCAGGCTGCAAGTTTTCTCTTGAAAGATTTGTGTGTCTGTTTTACTGGGGAGAGTAACACAAACAGAAACTGAAACCCATTCGTTAGGAAGTACAAAGTGTGGTAACTCAAAGAGTATTTTTGCAAGACTAGTGTTCAGTAAGGCAGAATATTTTCCAAAGTAACATCATATAATCAATTCTGCACCTAAAAATACAAAGTACAAAACTGAATTTCACCAACCTAGCTCCAGGACTGCAGTAGAAAGTAACACACCTTACTTCAGGTACTCTGTGTGTCTCAATGAGGGCCTTATAGCAAAATGATCATATTTCTTTCCAGTTTGCCTATTTCTATTTGCTTATGCATCAGCTCTGACACTTGGCATTCCCAAAACAATTGCACTAGAATCAGATTTATGCCTTCACTTCAGTGAAAACAGTAATACCTGTTCGGCTAACTACACTTAATGAAGAGTTACTGACAGTGGTAACTGCAGCATTTTATCAAGCAGTGTCCATGTTCTAAGTGTGTCACAGCTGATGCTCCAGCTCCAGCCATGAGTGTCCCTCTCAGCAAGAGGAAACTCAAGAAACCCCTACTCCTGGTCTTTCATTCCCTCAGGTGTACCACTGCAGGTCACTGCTTGAGAACTGCGTCATGGCCACTAATCTGGGTGAAAAAATAAAACCCTTCTAATACAAATCAGTCTGTTGTGTAACTCTGCACATATCAGTTCAGCACAGCTGAGAATATGCTGCAGAATTAAGCTACTTACACGAGAAAAGTCTGCAAGGGTTTGACACTGACTTGCAATATGCTCATGCTGTCGCTGCACAAGCAGAACAGGCTGCACCATTACCAACATCATTGTAATTCTAGCTCTATTTCCACAGCTGCAGCAGAGATGGCTGAGCAGCCACTTCAGCACTTAAAAGGGAACACGATGAGGCCACTTTCACGTTCCCCAAAACGATGGCTGTCTTCATCCCTTCTAGACAGGGCAAGACACTGTGAGATGGGTGACATTCAAAAGATCACACATAGGGAGAATGACTTTGTCCTGGGAAGGTGGGAAATGAGGAAGCAAGCCTTCCAAGGAGATTCATTTTCTAAAAAGGTGATAGCAGGGACACAGGAGAAGCAGATTTGTCCTTCTACATAAATCCGAAGTCATCAGCCAGCTCAAAACAAACCATGAAAATATCACAGTTTAATAGCGCCAGGAGTGTCAGTGCTGGTAGACCTCTGTCAGTACAGCAGAAGACTCAGAGTGTATCACCCACCATTGCAGAGCATCAGGTGTAAGCTATAAACAAGCTTAAACTCTTTGGACAGTCCAAAACTAGAGTTGCACCTTAACTTGCAAAATGACATCTGTAGTTAAGCCAGTCAAAGATGTGCAGGGACTCCATCGGAATAAAAGCAAACTTATCTGAGCCAGAAATGAAAAGGGGATACCATCTTATGGTGATTGCACGGGTGAGCAGCACTTTGGAAAGCACAGGAACACCTATATGTTTGCATTTAAAATCTCTTTACATCCTACTGGGGGTGGCATCGTTATCTATAAAAGATTGTCTACTTCCAGACCATCAAGCTCTTTTTTTCCTCCATCGAATTGCTTTTCTGCAAATACTGCGCACCCTCCAGCTCGGCATCAGAAACGCCTCGTGTGCGCTCCTGCAGGAATTAATGGAAGAGGTAACATTCCGACACACCCTGTTTACAGAAGGTTTGCTCCAGTAAATGCGCATTCCTTCCCCGGACGAGCCCACGGTCCGCGCCCTCCTCCCCACCCACTTCTGGGGGGAAGGGAGACCCGATGGGCTCGGCCGCATCCCCCTCCGGGCCACGGCATTTCCTCGGGCACGGGTTCGTGTTCCTGGCACGCGTGGGAAGCCTGGGCCCCTGCGGGCGGGAGCGCGGCGGGGCGGCCTCGGCCCGGGCACCGCGCGGGGCTGCGCGCCCAGGGCCGCCCCGGGGCTCGTTCAGCAGCACCGGGCCCCGCGGCCCCGCAGCCGCCCCCGGGCAGAGGGACCCTGCAGCCGCCCCCGCCCCGCGCACCCCGGCCCGGCGGGGAGCCCCTCACCATGGCGGCGGCGCGGTCCCTGTGCCTAGCGGGACGCTCCCGGCTCCATGCTCCCGCCTTCGCGCCAACTCCCGCGGCCCGGCGCGCCGCGCTGCCGTCACGGCCGCGACGGGCGGGGCTGTGGGGCGGCCGGGGCGTGCCCGGGGCCGGGGCCGGGGCCATGGTCGAGCAGCCCCCAGCGCGCTCCGGCCCTCTGGCTGGGGGCCCTGTGCCCGTTGTTGTGCGGGCGGCGGCCCCTCGGTGCCGGGGGTTGAACCGCTCCCGCGGCCTCGGGCGCTGCCCCGGCGGGAGCCGCAGCGCTGCAGCTCCAGCTCCAAATGGAGCCGGCGGGCTCGGGCACCCCCGGCAGAGCGGGCGAGCCGGCAGGCTGCACCGCTGGGTGAAAACAGACAGCACAGCAGCGCCAGGCCTCCATGACTTCCGTCTCTTTATAGGGCCCTGAGGCAAATACAGCTCCCAAAACAGGCGGCAGGCAGGCCCTGGCACTGAGCATTTCCTGGCGCTAAATTCACAAATCCCTCCTTCCTGGCTGCTCTCGTTCCCTAGTGGCGTTTTCTCCCATGCGCTACGGCTGGGAAGAGCTCGGAATTGAGGAGTCCAAGAGAAACCGGGGAATTAATTAACGCTGTGTCTTCTGCTACTGACTGCCTAATTTTCTGATTAAGTTCTAATGAAATCTTCTGTATTTTCTTCCACTGGACGTACTTGCTGAACGCTGGAAGGGAATGAACTTGGTCAAGCCAAATGAAAATGGCTCCACTCAAGTATTGGCTGATGTTTAGACTCTCTCAACCTACTGATTGCTAATTATTGTTGGACTTGGAGAAGAATGGGGAAGACAAAGTGAATTTGTGATGTTAAAAATACTGCCAGTGATTTAGGACACCCTTCACCTAACAAAAACAACCAGAGTACAAGTTCAGTTTGTTCTTGTCTCATACTGCAGTCCCTAATGCTGTCACTTGTGTTCGCTCTGTGTTCACTGTCTACTTCATCTCATCCCAGATAGCTCTCAATGATACCTACTACCATTCCTGTTTTATTCTTAAAATGGACTTCAAGTAATTGTAAGATCCTGTTTGTACAGAAACTGCTACTGCTCTTTTATGAGCACACATGATTATGTGGGCCCGTGTATTTTCAGCATTAGCTTAGCTTTTGAAGTTGGGTTTCTGTATAAGGAACACTGAGGAAGTAAAGGCAGACCCACAGCACAGGCTGTCCTTTTTGGCCTGTTTTGCCAAGTTATTCCATATGCACTCAACATAATGGCTGTGCAAACAAAACTGATACTGCTTTAGAAAAACATCTCCAGCGCTAAGTTTGTATTTACATATTTAATTCTCGTTATGTAACTCTGAAAGCTGTGCGTGTTCCCGATACCAGAGCTAGAGATCAGTTAAAATGGCTGACATTTTTAAGAGCCAAACTGTTCAAATAAAGCTAAAAGAGTTATTGCAGGTGGTTATCTCTGTTTGTAGTTGATAAAGCTACCTAGAGCAACATCCAGCAGAGGAGTACCTGTCTGTCGGTTTGTGACATCATGTTTCTTGGAAGGCAAGAGTTTAACCCTTTATGGAGACATCAGACTGAACACCTGGAATGCCTCCAATTCAGTCCTGGGTATGGTGGGCAGACACAGGATACCTCTGTTCCTATGTACATGCCTATGGAACCAGTGGAAAAACTGGTGGGAAAAACCTTGCTCCATCACAGGAAAGAAAACTGAATACTTGTTGTATTATGATGTGCTTTGAAATATAAAATTAAGGCAAAATCCCTTCTGAGTCTCTAATTGATCATGGGTTATGTTTTAAAGGCCTATTACCCAACTAAAATTACAGCTTTTTTAAAAGTAGCTAAAGTACACTTGATTTCACCGCTCTATTTACAACTATGACAAATAATTTTTACAAAATTAGTATTGTTTTCTGTTTTCTGAAACTCACAGACTATTTGGCTTTCTACGTTGGGTTTATTTTCCAAAATACATTTTAAAAACTGAGGTATTAAATCTTAGACTTGAGTTTTTTTCCCCTATGTAATAAGCCCAGTCCTACTGTTAATGTTATTTAGTGAAGGCTTTGTCTTGCTTATTGAGAGAGGAGGTTTTTAATAAGAAAATTACATTTTCTTATATTGAGAAATAAAAAATAGTCTGTTTTCTTTCTGTTAATATCTTGTTTATTTTATTTTCACATTTTTGTATATTGCTATGTTGATACTTTTTTGGAATTGTAACCAACTTTTTAGGTGAATTTCATGTTAAATTCTGGGGGTTTTTTGTAGTAATAATGGGCATTAAAATACTAATTTACTAGTTTGTAGTCTCTATTTTGGAAGAATCCCATAAGGAATATTTTTCTTACTATACTCTCTAGTACTAATTTTTTTTTCTGGCACTGTAGAAGCAGAAATCAGCATTTTTTTGCAGATAAAAGATTCCAAAAATTCTTCATAAAGCTGTGGTGTAGTTTCTATTTACATTAGGCTTTCTGTAGTATCCATCACAATTACGTGTCTTTAGAAAAGCCTTGATCCCATCTCAAACAGTTTTTGCTGTATAAGGTAAAGATAAGGGATTTGCATGAGGCTGGTGGGGCAATTACATAAGTTGCTTCTTTGAGCACCTAACACTAGTAAGATCTGAGCAGCTGATGTTAATGTAAACATTACACTTCTTCCGAGTGAACTTTGTCTTTAGGTCTTTTTCTTCATTTACATATCTAGGCAGAATGAATATGTCAACTCAGATACTCAGTCTAACATTCAAAGCTCTGTCCTTTCAAATAATGTGTTTGGCATTTCTGTAGATCAAACCCCAGATTTTCAAGCCAAACTCCAAAACAAGGAGAGTAAATATTCAAGAGTCAAGTGAAAAATTGTTTTCTTCATTTGATTCACATGCCTTGGCAAAGGTAAAGAAGAAAAGGAAAACTGGCAAGTAAGAATTGAACTGAATAATCATTAGGCTTCCTAACTACTGAATCTGTATCAGCCCTGCTTCTCCCAGTCTTGATTCATTGTGAAACCAGATTGATTAGGTGCATGGACAGAGGCAGGAAATCCCACTGTGCAGCATCATACTGTATGATGTCCTCATGCAGCATCAGGGTTGGGGCCTGTCCTGACTGCCACTTGAGTCTGTGGAATCATTAATTCTGTTCCCTTCCTTTCACACCCTTACTTCCCAATAGCCCCTGATCACATCTCACTCTTCTGTGCTGTTTGCTTTCCAAATTAACAATCGCAACATTTCCTTTCCCCAAGTCTTTGCTCAAATAATGAAATGTTCCTTCCAAATTGAAGTCACTACATGATTCTCATCAGTTAAACTGCTCCCTCTTTAATTTCATGAAGTTAAATTACAGCCCGACAGTGCAATATGACCAAGCAGTAAGAAACTGGAGTCAGCGAGCATGCTCTCACAGGGAGCAGTAAAGGCAGCAGAAGCCCAGCAGTGCATCTGGACTTTCATGTCCTACATGGCAGCAGGGCTAATTTATTAGCAAGGCTAATTCGTCTGAGCAGAGTGCTTTGCTCCTGTGATTAATTGTTTCCATGTTCAGATTTCAGTGTGTACCTTTCTCGCATGCAAAATTACTTCATACTTCTGTGTTGTTCCTTAAGTCTCTTCTGCAGCTGTTTTCACAGTTTCTATAACTGTACGGACAGGCTTTATATTACTGTGCCTCAAGAAAAACAAAAAAGACAGGCATCAGTCTTCCTATATTGAGTAAATTGACTATATCTCAACATACATACAGTTGCTAAACATGTTAAAAGATTAAATCATACTGCAAAATTGCTCTATAAATATTTGTTGTACTAATGCTCCAACTGTGTATATGAATTATTAAATTAATCAATAGTGAAATAGCACCTTACAGGGCTAATTATTTTTGTATTTGTGTTTATTTGAAGAAATCTAGGAAAATTGTGTAAGAACTGGAGCAGGCCCTCATTGATTTTGTACTGCTGCTGTGTGTAGTGCTGTATAGGAGACTTTTATATAGGATAGAAAAATGGTTGCACGTGTTTGAAAGAAATATTGATTTCTTTGTGTTTTTATATAGTAAGTTGGATGTGTGTCTATCTCTTGTTAACAATAAAATTTCCCACAAGTCCAGGAAGAGTTTTTTCAGCAGAAGTAGGTTGGTTGAGAAGGGTACGACTGAAAAATCATCCACTGCCCTTCCAGCCATCAAATTACATAGAGAGGATAAATCTCCTTTAAACCGGTGATTACATAGTGTGAATTGAATTAATGTTTCCTCAAAATACAGCTCCACAAGAAATAAAAGATGTGATAGCTTCTTAGACCCTCTGTCACCTATATTATCCCACCTGAATGGCTGATCTTTAAATGATGATAAATTAGTTCCTAGCATTTCTGTTGTTCAGGCAGCCTGCAGTAAAAAGCCAGGTAGGTCTCTCAGTGGTCATACAGAGGCCACCTCCCTATGAATTACATCGTTCTCTGACCTTTTCTACATCTCACAGTTCAGGCTAATCATTGACAGGGCTTTTACAATCACAAGCTTTTAGTGAAGCTTTGATAAGACACTCCAGCAACTTGTGGCAAATGAAGACAGTCTGCACGGCGTGGACTCCAGCAAAATAATGGAATTTTTTCAGCATCAGTACAAGAATTCTGATTTTTTAACGCTGGCACTATAAGCTGGCATAATGTGTGGCCAACGACTGGAGAAGATTGTTGCTTTTTGGACATTATTTTTCATAAGGATTGTTACTGGGCTTGCTGGAGAGGGAAGATCTGTGTGGAAAAAGGACTCCCACTTCAGCCCTGTGAGCGAAACACAGATGTTTTTATATGACACTTTCCCCAGAGAGTTTCTCTGGGGTGTAGGGACAGGAGCTTTCCAGGTGGAAGGCAGCTGGAGGAAGGATGGGAAAGGCTCCTCCATCTGGGACCACTTCACCCACTCGGAGTTCAGGGATGCTGACAGCACAGGCACCTCCAGTGACAGTTACATATTTTTGGACAAAGATTTGTCTGCTCTGGATTTTCTGGGAGTTACTTTTTACCAGTTTTCAATTTCATGGTCAAGGCTTTTCCCCACTGGAGTGGTAGCAACTCCCAATGAAAAAGGACTTCAGTATTATAACACCCTTATTGACTCTCTACTACACAGAAATATTGACCCTGTGGTCACACTGTACCACTGGGACCTGCCCTTGATGCTGCAAGAAAAATACGGGGGATGGAAAAATGAATCGATGATTGATATCTTCAATGACTATGCCACGTTCTGCTTCCAGACCTTTGGGGATCGTGTTAAGTATTGGATTACAATCCACAATCCGTATTTAGTTGCTTGGCATGGATATGGCACGGGTATTCATGCTCCAGGAGAGAGAGGGAAAATAAGAACTGTCTACTCAGTAGGACACAATTTGATTAAGGTACAGTATAATACCATTTTACAAATTGATCTTGCACTGCAGTGGGAAATAACAGGAGGAATTGGTCCTGTGATCAATATTTTTTTTTAAAAATCAGCTACTGTGAAAGCACCAAGAACTAGCCTTTAGCTAAGGCAGTCTTTCTGTTAATCCTCACTTTGATCTTATTGCTTGTCACAACCACTGACTCGGTAATTATTTATTTTAAAGTGCTTGTTAATTATTTAAATTAGCTTTTATGTACAAATTCTAACTATTAAAGAGCATTCTTTGTTCTTTACATTTAGTTAAACAGATTTGGCCATACTGAAATGACTATTCTATTAGTTTAAAAGGAAATTCATTTGTATTTGCATATTGAATCAATTTTATTGGTCAGAGAGTATGTATCTGTAAGTATGATTAGTTCCAGCTTAGTAAGATCATATTGCAAAGTGTTTTCCTCTAAACTAGTAAGGTTGGCACTTCTTGGGTTTGGAAGAAAACAAATGTCCTCTTCAGTACTTGAGAGTTTCAAATTATTTCCATAATGTACAGTAAATTTTACATCTGCCATGCTCAAAGTACTTTACAGAGCAGGTCACGATCCCATCTCTGCAGCCAGTATAATTCCCCCTGCTGAGACTATTCTTAAGTGTCACAAACAGAATTTTTCTACAACTTGCCATACATTATACATGTAATTAACAAATAAATCTGAATGAGTTTATCCTACAGAAAGAAGTATGCATGTGGGAAAAAATTATTTGCCAGTGTATTTAAAAGACTCTGCAACTAACAAATTCTTGTATTTGCTTCTGGCCTTGAACCTTCAGAACATCATTTTTCAAAAATGTCACACTGCAGTCAGTAGAAGATTTATACACACAAATGTTTCCAAGCATCCTGAGTCACAAACTGATTTCAGACTTAGCAGAAGAATGATTTAAATTGTAAAGATTTGTGAAGCATCTCAAAGAAAACTGATGCCAAATAATTATTTTTATTTTCAAGTGCTATTTTATATAATGCATGTAGAAGATACCACATAAGTTTGCAGTATTTCTTGCCCTCATTTCTGAGTGTCACAATCAAATATGGAGTACCAACTAGGCAGTCTCTGCACTTGCTGTAAAATCCATGGAAGCAGCACACCACACACACAGGGAACAATACTCCTCTGCCAAAGAATCAATTGGATTTTCCAGGAAGCCAAGCACAGCTGGGTCTGATACACAAATTACTGACCTAATTCTCTTAGTCAATATTATTTGTCTCTCAGACTTGATTTTATAGTTACTTCCTGCTCTAGAGTATAAAATAAATCACTTGGATGAAAGAGTTAAGGAGACTTTACGCAGCACACAACCCTTTAACTACTGTTTTATTATCCTTGGGCAGAAACTATTTTCCTGTAGTACCCTTCTTACAACCCCATGAACATTACCTAAAGTATTAGCAGTTGTCTCCTGTACCACTGTAAAATTTCTGAAGATTTTAGATTTGAGATCAATGAAAAATCTCAAATTTGTAGAAGAGTATTTGAGGAGCTGAAATTTTCTGGTTGGGGTTAGATTGGAATGGAAACTCTGGAGGTACCAGTCGATATGGGTCAATTCTTCTTATCTTTAGATGTAATTATTTATTTCTCATAATAAACTGTAATGCCAGCCAGCCATTCCACAGAAGTCACAGCTGGTACTGTATGTTCCAAGCCAACTAGCCAGAATCTTTCTCAAAGATTTTTGTGCGAATTTAAATGTTCGGTTCATTTTGCATTGTTGACAATACAGTGTTAATAGAATGTATTGATGTACAATCAGGATTAATGTGTTATGAAATATCTCTCCTTTGAGAATCAAGAAAAGTTATAAGATTCCCTCTTTAAAGAGATTTCCCATGGGTGTTTATTTAATGACCGGTATATACTGGTTTGTTTCTCAGACACTGTATTATAACTACCTTCTAATTTCCCACTGCAAACCAAAATCATTATCCCAAAAGTAAATCAACCAAAACGTCAGGTTTTGGCAGTGTGAAGCAAAGCCTGTTAAAGCTCTTGAAAAGATTGCCATTTATGTCATCAGCTTTAGGAAGAACCACATTCTTGCCCATGTCAAGGCTTCATTTTTGGACAGGCCGTTGACAGACACAGTACTCAATGCCACCCTATGCACAAACCAGGTCCATCCATTAAATACACAGAGCAGGAAAAACAGATCTGTAATGCTGAAATGAAGCTGATCTGGCCACCACACTGTTACACCACAATTTTCTGGAAATAATTCTCAAACCTTTTTGTTGTGTCTTTGGAGAAACTAAATGAAACTCTCACATGAATCCTACTTTTAGTTTAATTTCCTTGTGTATTGTTGCAGTCATGGTGTTATCAGAACTAATCACTTTATATAAAGGAGTGCTTTTATGTGATATATCAATCATAACCTGAAGCTAAGTTTAATAGAATCACAAAAACAATATAACAAACCACAAACCTCTGCTTTTTTGAACTTTGGAGTATTTTATTGTAGAAACAATTAGAAAGTTGCTGGAGATCTTTGTGTCCCTAGAAAAGGGCTGAAGAAATTTCTCTTAGTTTTAAAGTAGCAATTTTATTGCTTTCAAAAGCAATACAAAGTCTTAAAACCCAAATAATTAGCTGGTATATAGAAAAGTTCCTAGAATACCACGTTGGAAGAGGACCTCAAGGATCATCTCCATTGATGAGATGCATTTTTAGAACTGATTAAAAGATTATCTGCTTCCATGAATGAATTAATGTAGGTAACTAGGCAGATCATGATCTTCTTAAGTCTTTTCAACAAAAGTAGGATTGCTCTGTCTTCATCCAGCCCCAGAGTTCTGTGTGTTGGCTGGTACTGAATTGCTGATGCTGAATCACCTCCTACCAGTGCTCCCCTCCAAGCCTTGCATCCTGTTAAGGGAATGCCCCAAACACATCTGCTTGACAGCCAGCCCTGCCTTTTACATGGGCCTTGCTATTCAAGATCTATAGAGAGAGGGGGTGAATGCAGAGTCAAAGGCTGCTAAGCAGGGTGCTTAGAAGATCCACTTTGGGAAAATAATTCAGAAGAATAATTTCAATTTTCAGTTTTAAAAAAGTGTCAATTTTAAAAACATATTTGCATGTTACTATGTGTTCTATTCATACACAGAGGGTAATCATTGCTACTGACCATTTCAAAAGACTCGATACTACCTCTGTGGAAATTAAGAGTATCTGAACTTTGATGCTTATTAATTATAAATTGTTATGGGAGTCTCTTAGATAAATCTCTCTTAAATTGAATGGTCATTATGAGTAAGAAAAGGAGCATGTGGAATCTTATTTCAGATGGAGAGTGGCCATCAAAAGTCTATTTCTGTTCTTCATTAAAGACTGCACTTCACAAAAGCAACATCAGAAAACAATTAATGATAACACGTAACTTGCTATGCAACATTTGAAAGACACACCAAAGAAAATAAAAAAACTATAAGCTTGCTGCTGAGGCAGATGTCATACTGAAGCAGAGAAGAAAAAATGGCACACAGAAAAATTCGATGGATTTCTTTGATTAATCAGTAAATGAATCTGACAAGAAGCAAGGAAATGCAAAGCAGATGAATTGTTGTGGCTGAACCTATGTGAGATGTATACCTGATATATTATTAACATTTTCTCTATATCCAGTTGTGTTCTTTCTTACTTGGATTGAGGTTTGTAAATATCACAAGCACAGACCAACGTGTCTTCTTTTCCTCCATGCCCTCCAGGAAGTTCTGCCTTTGCTAGTAGGCAGAAAAGGGCTCTTTATTATTATTATTATTATTTCCTGTTAGGGATTATTATACACACCCTTTTCCATCTGGCAGAAAAGCCCAGGAGAGAAATGTCATAATGAGGTCTCCCTAAAAAATGTCTTCATCACATACTTGGAAAAAGTTATTAATTCACTTTCAAGCCTGGTGTGTCCTTATAGGTCCATTGCAGATCAGGCTCTTTTCTGTGCCCAGCTGCATTACTCCTGCTCTTTGACAGATCTCACTGTGTCACTCTTCTTGAACACTGCTGGCTTTGGGATCTGTGGATGAGTGTGCCCCAGGAAAGCCCTGTAATTCATTCTCCTTATAAACAAATTTCTGCTTCCTGAATGGGAAATGATTATTCCTTCTATGTCCTACCAGACACTTCCTTCCCTTCCCCCAGTGGAGACTCCTTTCCTCAGGATGCAGAAAGATGAAACACACCAGCGCTTGGTATTACTTACAGGAGAAGGGAAACCTCTCTCCATCAAGTATGACTCTAGGGTGGACATCAGAATCATCTATGCTTGTAAATGTTTTTGCTGATTTTTCAAATAGTAGTAGCTATCAGTGATGATGTAAAATTCAGTACTGATTCATAGTTTTTTGAGGATTTGTAATTTTCAGGTTGGCTTTCTTAGATTTCTTGGTAATCATTAGGAAAAACAATCCAAATGCCAGACAGTTAACACACAACAGATTTGATAGTGAAGCCTCAGTCCTTCATAGCACCCTCTCAAGAAGTGTAATTGCCTGCATCTCGAGATGTAGGCAATCCTTCACAAGGATTGAGATTCAGTTTGCAAAAGAAAGACTTTAGTTCTACTTTAGTTCTACTGACTATGGGGCATCTTTACCACAGATCAAAAATGCCTTGAACAAAAATACACTCTCCAAATAAGCCGCACACCCCTGCCCTTCTTTTGAAGAGTAACATCATCATCATCAGACTCTATATTCTAGTTCTTCATGGTTTAAACACCAAACAAGTAAACAAAAAGCCCAAATAATTTTAGTAGCATTTTTTAAATTCTAGTTTTCCTAAATGTTCTTGACTTCCAGTACACTAAAATAACTCCATATACCCCTGACATTGTTTTGTATACTCATTGCTGTTTAAAGAAAAATTGCTTGACTAAAGTATCTTAAGAATTTTTATGTATTGCCCTTTCTATTGAAAGCTCTTTGCATAGACATATGTTAAACTACAGGATCAGAATTTGAAGGAGTATGAGAATATTTGAAAAAGAGAGAAGAACAATACTGTTGTCTTCAGTTTATTGACTTTTCTAGCCTTTTCATGGGGTTAGTACTAACTGACATAGCACTCTCTGTGACTTCTAAGACTAAGGAATATTTTCTACATTAATACCAGGAAAATATGCTGAAATTAATGAGTCATACATATCTAGAATAATTACCCAATATTGATTCTACTTTAACTGTGTATTTAGCCTTGACATTTGTCCTTGCTCTAACAAGGAACGTGAAAGATTAGGGATTAAACTCTAACTGAAAAAAGATTAGTCAAGACTTACTGAAAATACCCAATTTGATGTATGATACAGCTTTTAAACTGATGTTTGTTTCATATCTGGTCTTAAAAAACAAATTATATAAATCAGATAATTCCATCAACAATAGTTTACATTTAGCAAACACCTTCTATCTGAGAATGTTAAGCTTTTTAACAGATAATTAACAACTCAAAACAGAATTATAGAAAAGTAAATTGTACTGTGTCTACTGTCTGTAAAACCCTTACTATAGACAGTGACAAGCTTTTAACAGTAAGAGTTAATCCTCAGAATTAAGTCATCAGTGATACATACAAATTTGTATATGAGGAATCTATCTTGACTCATATTAAATGTACTTATTTATACCTGAGGTCTACTCCTCTAGAATTATACCTGTGGCTGTATTCTCTACTGGATACATTATTTTTAATAGTAACTTTCTTTTTTTCTAATCACCTCCTGGAGATGTAGGTGAATATGAGTTATCCCTAACTGGCTTTTACATGTCAATATCATATTCTAATTAGTTGTTTTTTTGGCAAAGCCATCTTTCTCCACTTCACCTAGAAAAGTGTGATTGCTGTTTTACCTGGTGCTGTTGTCGTGGTACTTGGCACTGTGCATTACACAGCTGAGTGCAGTGGGGGGTTTCTTGTTAAGCCAGCGCAGCCATGTGCCTCTTGTTCAACAGTGGTGTTTGTGGGCTGTGTCTGGAGAAAAGGTGTAAAAACCAGGTGAGAAAACACTAGAGGCAGAGCACAGAGTAAGCCTGGCCCCAGCAGCCACCCCAGGCTGAAGGGACTTTCAGGAGAGGAGAGTGAGAGCAACTGAGGAGATGGCACAGGCCACTTAAATTTTCTGATGAGGCTGCTAAGAAATCCATTTTATAATATTTTAATTCTCTCTTGCAATTTGCCCCATGAGTTCATTTTTGCTGGCTTCCCCCTTCAGCTACATTACCTGCATTTCAAAGGTTAGTGACACTTTATCAGTATTTTCAAAGACAGACCTTGAACAGATGTTACGAGCATGACCTTAGAAACCATAAACAACTGATACACAAAATTTCACAAACTGTAATTCTTTGGTACTCCCCAGCTATACAAATACCTACCTGACATCAGGTCTTTTGGAGATTTTTGAAACTGTCAAGGCTGTGTGTTTCTAGATAAATTAACTGAAATTATTGTCAAAGGTAAGCAATGCTGTTTGGCTTAGTAATGATGGCAATCTAACTCAGCACTCAGTGTTTCACAATGCTCCTAATGTTTTTTTTCTGGGTGCAAACTATTATTTTCTTTCCAGCTTAAGAGTATAAAGCCGCACTACAGACATGAGGTAAACTCTGAATTACTTGACAACTCTTCAGCTGGGAGAGGTCAGCTTCCCTCCCGTGTCAAGTGTCAGATCACTCGAAGTGATTCACACTGCAGTCACTGTTCTCTGCCCTACCTGTCCTATTTCCTTACAGGACTTTGACAATGCTAGTGGTTTCTCAGTCTCCCATGTATTTCTGGTTTTGTGTAGGTTTTGTCTGCTGCATGCCCCTATTTAAGTAATTAATAATGTGACATTTGAAGTTAGTTGTGATGTGTGACGATGCTACGCTTTCCAAAACATGATGATAATCAAAAAGTGGTATTAAGATGTGACACAGTGCAGTGGCCATTTCAAAGAAGAAATTAACTAAAATCCTGAACAAAATTCTCACTCAGAACTGTCACAGTTGACATTTGGCTACGAAGGTCACAGCTAGGTCCTTTGCCCAAGTTTTTACATTTAGGGATTGTGCAAATATCAGAACTTGAATACTTGCTCTTATGACTAGGTGAAAATAAAACAACTAAATCCCAAGAAGAGGGAGAGGATGGATGTGGTTTGATGAGAGTAAGTCCAGGTAACCCCCAGAGCACTGAGCAGTTAGTAGCACAGAATCACCACCAACAAATGAAATATCATATGAGATGCATAATTGATGGAATAATTGTAAAGATGCTTTGAAATTTTAACCATGTCAGGAATCACTGTTTGACAGAGAAAGACTCAGATGGAACTGGCTAGATCACAGAGTTTGAATCCCACTGTTAGAGCTGTTCCAAAGTGTCCATGTAACAGCTATTCTCATCCCTGCTGAGATATCCCCTGAAATTTAGATGTATGTTAAAAGGCAAAAAGCCACAGCCCTAAGGTGTCATAGGAAGGCACACAAGTTACTGACACTGCCCTCATCCCAAGGAACCTCGCAGGGTAACAGTGATTGCCCATTCAACTGTGCAGGGTAATTCATGTGCCTTAACTGCTTCTTCTGTATAAGCCTGCAGTGACTCAAATGGAGCTACCTGCCTCTCTAGCTGCCAAGGCACAAAGAGACTTACTAGAGTTACAATTTAATGCTATTTTTCTCTCATCAGGCTCATGCAAAGGTTTGGCATACCTACAAAGAACACTTTGAACCTTTTCAGAAGGGGATGGTATCCATAGTGTTGGGATCCCACTGGATTGAACCTAACAAACTGGAAGATGAGTCAGACATTTCTAAATGCCAGAAGTCTATGGAGAGAGTACTCGGATGGTTTGCTAAACCTATCCACGGGGATGGGGATTATCCAGAAGAACTGAAAAATGAATTCTTGTTTTTGCCACACTTTACTGAAGATGAAAAAAATTACATAAAAGGAACAGCTGACTTCTTCGCATTTTCCTTTGGTCCTAGTAACTTTAAACCTCCAAACACTCTACCAAAAATGGGGCAAAATCTGTCACTCAATTTGAGGGAAGTACTGAACTGGATTAAACTGGAATACAACAGTCCTCGAATCCTGATTGCAGAGAATGGCTGGTTCACTGATAGCCATGTGAAAACAGATGACACCACAGCCATTTACATGATGAAAAACTTCATTAATAAGGTTTTACAAGGTTTGTACAGAAATTACTTTTTGGATTTTTTTCAGAGCACTTTTGATCATTTGCTATTTAGCTCTGTAATAATTTAATTTTCTTTTTAAGAGATAATGGCAACAAAGTTAATCATTAATTATTTATACTGCATGAGTATAGTCATGGATCAAGATCTCCTAGTCCTAGGTGTTGTACAAACATAAAAAACCCTGTCCCAGAAAGCTAAAGTCCAACATCTGCTTTGGGTTAGGGCTGGTTAGGGTTAGGGTTTCCATACTGAAACTATTACTCCTGCAGGACTGCAAGACTCCACCTATTGCAGGGACAAAAAAGCCTTGAGATCTTCTTCTGTGAATGTCACCTCTGGTGACAAAGGGAGCTTAGTTAACTCCTGACCTTTCCTACCTTCAGCCCCTCGTTTCTGCCCCAAACCTTCCTCTTTGTTTTCCAGGAGGCTTTTCCCATCTTCACTCTAACACTCAACCAGGATCCTGACCTCTTTCTGCCCTCTTCTTTCACTGTCCCTGCAGACAATGCTACAAATATACTCTCACTCTGATCCACCAGATCTCTACTATCACCTACCTTTTTTCTTTACCATAAAGTATACATGAAATAGTACTTTTTCTCAATCCATTTAAATGGCCACAAAATCTTAGCATGCACCATCTCAAGTAGCACAGCATCTTTTGCTCTGACAATTACATTTACCTCAACTATTCAATCTGCTTCTACAAACTAAAAACAAAAACACTTTTCTCTCCTTTCAGTTCTAAAAATAGTTGTCACTTACTCTGTCCCTAGATATCTGCTCCCATTTGTTCAACCTTCCTCATTGCAGACATCAAATATTCATCTTTACTTGCAAGGCTATTCTAGCTTACCTCTTTATCCTGTACGTCCTTCTCTGCCTCTGCATTTTGCAGTGGGTATTTTCAGACATTTTTGTACTTTCTTCCCTAATTTAGAAGTTGCTTTCTATGCCATTGTATTGCTTTGCTACATTTTCTCACCTCCTTTCCGGTATTCTGGCCTTGTCTGTCAGCTTCTCATATACTCACACTGCAAGCTCTTGGGCTTTCTGACTTCATCTGACAGCTAGGAAAACATCCATGGACTATGCCCATGCTGGTACCTTGGAACTCTGCTGCATCAGTACATGCACTATGCAAAACTGCTTTCTGCTCAAGCTGCAGCCTGGTGTGACAAGGGCAAGAAAGTTCAGTGGAGAGAAAAAATGATGCAAAATGAAATGTCCTGAGAAAATGAGGCTAACAATGCTGGGAAAGAATAAACCAGAAAATTTCATCTTTATTCCTTGGCTTACTGCTGTGGTGGACTACAGGTAAAATATGGCTTATCCACCTGTGTCAAAATCCTCAGCAACCCTACTTGATTGCTGCTTTACCTTGGGTATTCCAGCCCTTATAAGGTTAATGAGAAGAGTTATCTCATGTTATTTCCAGCTTAAAGCTGGCAACAGGCACTGAACATGACTGACCGTGGAGTTTGGACTTTTTCTTCCAGGCTGCCAGCTGGCACGAGCCTGCACGGGTAAAAAACATTGTGGCTAGTTGGTGTCTGCTGAGACACTGCTATGCAGGCTCTGCTGCCCTTCCTGAGGAATCAGGTTCCACATGTGAGAAAGCAGTTGTGTTGCCATCTTTCTCATATATTATATATAAAGATCATATCTAGACTCCTTCATAGGAGGGACATTAAGATCGCCTGAAGAAATCAGCTTGCACTGTACGCCTTATGTAACTAAATCATTCTCTAAGTTGGCTAACCTAATTTCTCTAAAGTCATTAACAGTCCCATGCCAACAAAATAAATTTTTCAATTTACAAGCTGAGTAGACATTCATAAATGTTTGAGCTTGCAGACATCTTTCAAATAAAGATAGAGTTTTAGCTTCATGACAAAGTTACAGACCAGATCAACTGTTGCTTCATTTTTACTCATTATTCTCTAATTTTACTGGTATTGTTTTATTGGCAAATTGTCAAATGCAGCTTCAAACCTGGATGTGGTATAATATTTCTTGTTTGCTCAGAGCAGAAATAAAGAATCCTACAGTAATTTAATTTCTTAAGGAATTAGTGACACCTATTTTTTTAGTAAATAAAGACTTAAGATAGGTATGTCAGTTTTGCAATGAATTAGTGGGTCAATAACCCTACAAATGTTGAGAAGACACTCAAGATTTCAAAGTAAATAGCCCTTTCTCATAAATATCCCTTATACATGTTAGAGTACTAAATACGAGACTCATGGATGTTATGTTTTTTTATGCAGCTATTAAATACGACAACATAGATGTGTTTGGTTACACAGCCTGGTCCCTCCTTGATGGCTTCGAATGGCAACATGCTTACAACATCAGGCGTGGGTTATTTTATGTAGATTTCAAAAGCAAAAAAAAGGAAAGGATTCCCAAGTCATCTGCTCTTTATTACAAACAAATCATACGAGAAAATGGCTTCTTCCCCAAGGATTCTACCCCGAACTTGCAAGCTCAGTTCTCCTGTGACTTCTCCTGGGGTATCACTGAGTCTGTTCTCAAGGTAAGCATAAAATATTAAAAGGATCACTGGAAACAGAGTGATCAGCAACTTCAGCTTTGTGAACAAATGACCGTATACAGCTCCTCATATTCAAGAATTTCAATGCACCCTGCCAACAGAGCCTGCTGCAGGAGCCCTTCCAGGCCCGGCCCTCCCTCTGCTCGTGTCCCCATGCGGCAGATCAGATGAGGAAATTTCAGACCAAGAAGTTGATCCAACCAATTGTTACTGGGTTATTTTTCAACCAGTGGTTTCCAAATCCAGCTTGCAGTGTGGCCATAGGGATGCTTGTGATGGCCTGATGGAGAGTGACAAAGGGCAGGGACAAGGTGATTATGCTGGTGGCAGCAGAGCGACCTGCAGGCTCCAGGTCTTGTCTACAGCAGAAACACATTCCTGGGTTAGGCTGGCTCTAAGTGCCACTTACACAAGTGGGTAAGAACCATTCTTTAAAAAGACACATAGCACAGGTAAACCTTGAGGTTTTACCATCTGAGCTCACACTAGAAAAGAAGATTGTAAGACCTTTTGTTCAAACTGGTTCCTATAGGACCTATGTATACTTTATTTTTCTTCTATTTCTGCTTTAAACTTAGTGAATAAGCTAACTGTATGTATGGCCAGTGCTGGGATACCCTTCTTGTCATTGCACACAGACAGTGCCACAACAAATATCAGCCTCAAAAAACAAAATCCCGTAATTTAACCTATTCACTGACAACCATAAGGGAAAAAAAGTTAAGCTGCTATCTTGTTAATACACAGCACAAGAAAGTACGTTTTCTTTTAAAAAAGCAATCTAAATATTTTGAATTCCACTATATTGTAACTTGAAACCTGCAGAAAGCATTCAAAAATTGAAATATTAAAAAAATATGTGCTTCTCAGAACCTTTTCAACCAGCAGGAGATAGAAAAGATATAACTAAATGCTACAAGCTGTTTGTGTCAGATTACTGTCCCTCAGTTTCACAAGGCTGATCTCTCAGCACTGCCAGAATGATCTGTGTCTGCCTGAAACGGCCCCTGGTGCTTGTTCTCACCACCCGGTCTCCTGGCAGCTGCCTGAGAACTGCTGTGTACATGACCAGAGTGAGCTCCAGCAGGGAGAGCTATCTGTGTGAAAACATCACGTAGGCTGGTGGCAGGGCAAATGTCTGTGTGTAATCGGAAAAAAAAAGTGCAATTTTGATGCTTTTCATAGGGACAGGAACAGCATGATAAGATGACCACTAGCACAAAGCCCATAGAGGTGAGTTGTCTATCCTCTTCCCCCTGGAGCATCTAAGCAGGGCTTTCTGACATCGAGCACTAACCAACAGCTCAACACAGGCAGAAATGCAGACTACAAGCAGGTATTACATTCATTTAATTAAAACCCATTGTAACATATTTTTATTTTCACAGGCAGAATCAGCAGCTTCCTCACCACAGTTCTGTGATTCCAGCTTGTACCTCTGGAATGTCACAGGAGATGGGCTTCTGCACAAAGTTGAAGGGGTAAAGCTAAAAACCCGACCAGCACAGTGCACAGATTTTGTCAGTATTAAAAAGCAACTGGATCTCCTGGAAAAAATGAAAGTCACCCATTACAGATTTGCACTTGACTGGTCACTAATTTTGCCCAATGGAGATTTGTCAGTGGTCAACAGGCAAGTTCTTAGGTATTACAGATGTGTGATTAGTGAAGTCCTGAAACTCAACATTCAATCCATGGTCACCTTGTATTATCCAACTCACACCTACCTGGGCCTGCCAGGTCCTTTGCTGCAGACAGGAGGATGGTTGAACCAATCCACTGCCTATGCTTTTCAAGCCTACGCAGCTTTATGTTATAGGGAACTTGGCGATTTGGTTAAACTTTGGATTACAATAAATGAGCCTAACCAGCTAAGCAATGTCTACAACAGGAGCAGCAATGACACCTATCGGGCAGCACACAATTTATTAATAGCACACGCCATGGCCTGGAGAATATACGACGAGCAGTACCGGTCCTCTCAGTGTGGCAAAGTGTCCCTGTCCCTGCATTCGGACTGGGCTGAGCCTGCCAACCCCTTCTTTGAATCTCATTCAAAAGCTGCCAACAGGTTTCTTCAGTTTGAAATAGGTTGGTTTGCCAATCCCATATTTAAGACTGGGGACTATCCAGCTACTATGAGGGACTACATTACATTTAAAAACAGAAAAGGCCTCTCACATACTTTGTTGCCATCTTTCACAAGTGAGGAAAAGCAGCTTGTCAAAGGTGCAGCTGACTTCTACGCACTGAATCATTTCACCACCAGATTTGTGATTCACGAACCTCGGAATGGAAGCCAGTATGACTTTGATCGTGACATTCAATTTCTGCAGGATATCACCTGCCTGAGTTCCCCTTCTCGTTTGGCAGTGGTGCCTTGGGGAATGCGCAAAGTTCTCAGGTGGATCAAAAACACTTACGGTGACATTGACATTTACATCACAGCAAATGGAATAGATGACCCATCCTTAGACAATGACGAACTTCGAAATTATTACTTGGGCAAATACGTACAAGAGGTTTTAAAAGGTGAGTATGTGACAGACTGAAGTTCCCCAGAGCCATTCCCATGGCTCAGACCCAGGCACAGCTAAGTCCTGCCCTGGACAGAGCAAGCACTCCTGGTTCAGTTGCAGAAGCCAGCAGCACTGACCCCCGTGGGGGGCTGACTCTGCAGTCACACTCAGGGCAGCTATCACACAAAGGAATGGCATCAAGTGCCTTGCACAAAATGCAGCTGCCTCCAGTTTAAACCATGTGAGAAGCTCTCTGGGCATGCACATACAGCTGGGCAGCTTCTCAGAAGTTATTAAGAGACGGCACTTCAGCCCAACAACTCCCAAGAAACTATTAAAATTTCTACTCCCCAAAGAAAGGCAAGAGCCTCCTTGCTTGCTGAACTAGTCATTGGACAGGAAAGTGCAAGCAAGTCCACAGAGACCTGGAGGGACACACAGAAGAAATACAGCAGGGCACCAGCAGCACCAGCTGCTGTTGAAGGGACAGTCCAACTCCAGTTCTTGTGTTTTCTCCTGGGTGCATGTGGAAATCTCCTTCTTCACTTTAGAGAAAAAATAGTAAGAGTTATGGAGATAGAGGACAAAAACATTCAAGGCAATGATCTTCAGCAACAGCTTATTGTATTAGAAATGCTACAAGGGCCTGACCCCTCCCCTCCCTCTTCCCCCAACCCATCATTAAAGAAAAGCAGTGAGATACGGGCTACCAGCCTTGGTACCTGAACCATACAGGCAAAATGAGATGTGCAATACACCCCTGCCCTCACTGTTGTCTGCTGGGGGGCATTAGAAATCCTGATGAGGGCATGGAATTCAAAAGCTTTCTTGAGGCAACTGACATCAAACACAGTCTAGGTATCCTGGTTTCTCCTCTCTAGGAGTTAATAAAAAAGGAAACAAATCTTACTCATAGCCAAGCATGGCCTCAGATTACTTGTACAAATCAAGAAACAAAGTGTTCTCTCTCCAGTGCTTAGCTTTCTCAGTTACTACAGGACTAACTAGCATTTGCTGATTTGTTTTCCACGCTAATTTCATAATGTGAAAGAAAAATGTATTATTAGAGGAAGTAAGTTTAAATGAAGTTTATTAAATGAAAGGGTCACTTAAAGGGCATTTCATGATAGTATTCCCATTTTTATTTTCAGAGAGCGTGATACTTTACAGTACCCACAAAAAGACCCCCAGGTTACATGTTAATCTGGGTCACATGCCCAACTATGCTCACTGCTTGCACTGGACTTCAAGGTCTGCTATTTGTTAAGTATTTTCTCCCAGCACTTGGGTGCAGCAACGAAACACAAGACCCACGCATGCAGTAGGGATGAACAAGTGAGTTTGGAGTAGGGCAGGAATTCTTGGAAAGCTGCTCTCATGGCACCAATGGACAGCTGTTCCCGAGTCATTGCAGCTGGCTTCAGTTAAGAGCAGCATCTGGTTTTTCCCAGGAAAACAAACTCCAACTCTGTTCAAAGCCACTTTTCATGGGATAGGTCCAAAAATTCCCAAATCATAAGGATTTTTTAAAAACAGTAAGGCACTGTTCCTACATAATTGAGACAGTTAACTATTAGAAGCAATAAACAGTTTACGATATAAGTACACTTTTTTAGTTGATAACAATTTAAAATCTGAACTCCTTACCGGAGAGTCTGCAGGTTTTACTTGAAATACAAGTTTTTATTAACACTTTGTTTTGGTTTCTTTTCCTTCTCAGCCTACTACATTGACAAAGTCAAGATTAAAGGCTACTATGCATTTAAGCTGACTGAAGAAAAATCTAAGCCCAGATTTGGATTCTTCACTTCAGATGCAAAAGGAAAGCCTTCAATAAAATTTTACAATAGCCTGATAAGCAACAACGGCTTTCCTGCTGACTACTCGGTTTGTGGCCCCTCTAGCCATGAAAAGCAGTGCAGCTTCTGCATGTTTATTTCTCAGAAGAAGCCGTTAATATTCTTTGCCTGCTGCCTTTTCTCTACCCTCATTTTGCTTTTAGCTTTAATTTTTTTTCACAAAAGAAAAAGAAGGAAACGTTTTAAGGCAAAAAGCATCAAGTGCATATGTGTCTCGTTTTAAAAGGGGGCACAAACCCACTTTCAGTGAGATCCTTCACTGCATTCTATGGTGGACGATGCCACTCAGGCAACTGTGGAAAAGCACTGAGTCACTCCAGTCACACACACCAAGCATTTAATTCAAAAACAAAGTAACCACATTCACAGGAAGAAGAGCCATGGCATTTGTTTCTGGTGAAATTACTTTTATCCACCTACTGTACATAGAAGAAAACTTCATCTATTTAAAAAAAAGAATTGACTCTCCTGTGCCTTCGAATAACCTTTAAAATAGCTTTACTTGCAAAGAGCAGCTTTTGAGAACTGATACGCACTTTTGTATTAATAAATGTGTCTTGTGATGTGTATTCATGTTATGAGCGTTGTTGAGCATGAAACTGCAGCTGTTAGGGTTTAGAAAGTGCTATTAAACCCCACAAACCTTACAACTAAGTACACCACCAGGATTGAAATGTGCTAAGCCAGCTTCTGAAGATACCCCTAAAAGAACAAAACCAAGTTAACTCCATTATTGACCAACAGACATCTCTTACAGATTCAGTGAGGTAGTTTTAAGCAAATGTAACTGGAGACAAAACCATATACAGTCAGTATTTTTCATTTCCAAACTGCGGCAGCCATAACAACTTTTACTAGCAGAGAAAAATCTAAATAAACAGTAACTATTAACCCACTCTATTGAGTGATGAATATAAACTGCACTTCTCATTATAAAAGTGGATCTTCGGGAATTTTTTGGAATTTCTTAATGTGCGTGTGTGGGATGTTACCAACCTGTTGCCAAGTATGTTTTTGCACTATCCCAGTATTTAATATATTTTTTCCAAATTGAATGAAGCAAGTGACAATGTGGATTTTACTACTGCACTAGAACGAGTGAAACCTCCCACTTAGATGTTGCTACATGGCAAGATTAGTAGTGAAGAAACAAAGCTGTATCCCCAGAAAACACAAATCACTGCTGGTAAAACTCAGCAATACGCTCTGAGCTTTGAGGTCAAGTCCTTTGTTTTCTTAATTGAGCAATAAATATAAAGCATCACATTTCCAGACTTCTGCTTCATCTATGTATTTAGTTTAAATTGTCTTACAAACCTAGTTGTACTGATTTCAGTTTTGTTTTTCACCTGCTTCAGATTCTGTCATCACAAGTCTGAGCCTTGAAATAAGATGTGAGAGAACAATGGTACTCCCCCTGTGAGAAACACGGTTTTACTATTTCTTAATGCTATGACTCAAAAACGCCACTTCATGACTTTGTCACAGAAAGATCATGGTAGCATAGCCTACACATTGCCCCCGGTCTCTGAGCACATTCATTCTGTCTAAATTAAGTCTGATGGTTTGAAAATGCATTGGTAGTGTGGACCCAGTGTGCACTCTGCTTCTCCAAAAGCCATCAGGTTCATGCAATCACATTTAGTTCTTTATATAAAAAAAAAAATCAAGAAAACAGAACAGACCAAAAAACCCAAAAAACCCCAAAAAACAAAAACAAACCCAAGATATGAAATACGGTTTATTTTATTAAACCTCTTGTGGTGTTTAGGTTTTGTACCAGCTGGCAGCATTTGATGGCATAATGTCTCATGGTCGTTTCTATGAGAATCCAGACAACTGTAAATAAAACATTAAGAGCTTTTAGAAAGGTTTTAGCAGTGCAAATGTGAAACAGAAAGTGTATAACCATTTGATGTTAATTTATCTGATTTTAATGCAAGATAGACATTAATAGCTTAAAGAATTTGCTTGATTTTACACAGACAAGATTACTTAAAAATACCTTCAAACACAACAGCTCAACTGTACAAAAAATGTAGTAAGCTGTTTTATCTCTGAAGGCACTTAGAACAGCCCCAGAACATTTTTTTTTTGGAGGCTTGCAAATGTTTGGTATCTGGAGGATGATTTCTTAAAAACTGGATTTATGAAACTCACTTCATCTACATCCTGCCTCAGCTTAGGTTCTGAAGGCACAAGTCAGACTGTCCCATTTGGCACAGGTGTTTTTTACTATGTATAGAATCACACACAGCCGAAATACAGCAAATTCCTTTAGCAGTTAAAATTCCTAAATTACCCTCAAATCACTGTACTCAACTTCAGTAACAAATGCCCACAGACCATGTAAATAGTTGTCCTTGTTGAATTGACCTGTTTACCAGCATTTACATACTAACTGCTCCCAAGAGTTTCATATATAAATTGGGTGCTGTCCACTATTTTAGTGAGGGCAGTGTCCAACCAGGAGGAACACTGATCTGAGGTCTTCTCAGCCAGCACTGCAGCTTGCATTTACAGTGCAGAGTACAGCACTGGAGATAGGTTTTCTCCATACAGTAGCAAAATGCCAAGGTGATGAAAGATGGAAAACTGCTCTTGAAAGACCTAGCAAAATTCAAGTCTTACGATGCACCTTGCGACACCTTTTACAAACACAATTTCATCCCTGCTGGGAATCTGTTTAACCGTGGCTGTGTTGAAGCAGATAAACTTTGTCAAGTCCCCATGTCTACAGCGAAGATGTACAGTGATGATACTAACCTATGAGTTTTACTCATCTGCCTGCTGCACTGTTCCCTTCTCAGAGACATAGATACCATCCAAGAATTTTCTGATATCCTTGTTCTTGACTGTGGTGGCTTGCTGGATCAAGGCAGCTGCAGACAAAATGAGACCATTAGCACATAACCAAAAGGTCCAAGCCAATTTGTAGCCTTTTCTTACGCTCCAGTATTTCAACTAACAAACAAGACTGTCATCTAAAGACAAGAATTACCAACTTTAAACCCTGTAAAGTCTAATGAAAATTGGATGCATTTCACTGAGCTCATCTTGGCAACTCAGGAGTGTGGCACTTCATTACTGCACACATGTACAACTGAAAAGCTGAAAAGTTTGGTGTCAAAAACGTCATAAGTACTACTCAAAGAAGGTTCTGCAGACTTGTAAAGACATCTTTAAGCTTAGAAACAGAGAAAGGAATTATGAAAAGCAGTTAAGAGTGACTAGAGCAAAATAAAAATTTGGGCTCTTGTTTACCTCAGGGTTTGAGGTAAAGAGTTTACTAAGCTGACATCTTCAGATAAAAGTTTCTACGCAATTTTCCACACATGTACTTTCACAAACCTGAATTGGAGACCAATTCAATGTCATTCCCTTCAAGGATCAGCTCATCTTTCTGGGCTTGAGACACTGCACAGGTAACACCTACAGAAAGGCAAACACATAACCCACACTGTTGAAGGTGTTAAATGTATTAAAGAAACAATATTAATGTCCTGTCCCAATTTACATATCTAGACACTAGTATTCAATAATAACTAGTTTCTATGACTTTGTTGACGAGAGTCTCTCAAATCCATTCCAGGGTTGTCCTCCCTCACACAGTTTCAAAACTTAAATATTAGTGCAAGCCATGCTCTGGAGCAGAAGCTAGTAAAGCGATACTCCTGCTCTCCCAATTATAACATTAGAGCATCAATCACCAACACTGTGTACAAGCCAGTGCTTTTGCCAGCACAGCTCTGTCAGCCAGGTGGTGCCATTTCCCACAGGCCTGTGCTCATTAAGACAAAACCAGAGTCACCCCAATCAAAAGCCATTAAAAAACACCTGCCCCATGCCATGTCATATTGTGTTTACACTAGTAATGCTGCAAATACTCACAAGAAGTCAACACGACAGTATTTGAGAATCTAACAGGAAAGTTGAGTTTGTAAGGAGAGTAACAGAAGTTTTTACAGTTTGATCTATTTAATCAACAGATATCAGATTTTTCTGCCAATCCTTTACAAAGAGTAAATGCCGACTTTAAAAAACATCAAATACAATAATCAAACCCAACCTTAATATCCCACAGTAAATCAAAAATCCTCTAACTCTGAACTGTTATCTACCAGTGTTTTGGGATAAGTCTAATGCATTCCTCTACAGTCCTCCCAAAACATCATTAGTCACATTAAATGCCCTTGCCCATACCCACACCAAGTGGAATCAGAAAAAACCAAATGGATAAGGGAAGTCTTTCCTACAGTCTTTATGTAACTCTGACAGAGTATGAACTCTGTTTTGTTGCCTCCTTTCAGAAGTTTAACAACCTCCATCAAGTGCCTGCTTTTCTGTCAGACATTTACTGAAACTCCCGGTGTGCATGATACAAAAACAGCTAATAAGATGATAATTTTTAAGTTTATTGTGCATGCTCCTAGATCATCAACAAAATCTAAAAGCCCAAAACTATGATGTGGTATGAAACTAGTTCACATATAATGTTTTAAAAAAGAAACATAGATCTAACACTAAGAACCTGCAGGTTACCACCTATAAACACTGCTAAGATTTCTGCTAAGTGATTACAGTAAATCCCAGAGTCCTTGTATTAGAGTAACTAACTCCAGACTGTTATTAGCTAGGTCCTGCTAGTAAAGATAAATTACAGAGAAATTATTAATAACAAATCCAAACAGTGGCAACGCTATCATAAAAAGATTACATACATTCAGACAAGCACATGCTGCTCCAAAAATTATTCATCCTCTCCCATTCTCAGTGGCAGAGCATAAAGAAAACAGCTGGAAAGCCTAGTTAAAACCAGCAGAATACGTCTCCAGAAACGCTCACCTGGCCTCATCCGCACTCGGCGAATGTACTTCTCTCCCAAGAAGTTTCGGATCTCCACAAGTGAGCCGTTGTCCTGAATGACTACGTTGATTGGGAAGTGAGCGTACACCGACCTCATCTTGTAGCGAAAGCCCTGGGATACAGGACACAACCGGACATTGAAAGCAGAACACACCCAAAAGGCAGGACACATACACGAAGCTTACAGGAGAAACTAAAGCCAAAGTGTATCAACAACTTCTGAAAAAGGGCAGGACTAAGCCAAAGACATATTAGTGCTTTCCTCCACCTGCAGAGTTTGCCTGACAGCAAAAGCAAGACAAAAACAAAAGGAGAAAGAAGCTGCATCTTGGATGCTTAGAAATGCTCTCCCTCCATCACTTTACTCCATCCATTTACTGCAAGTAACAAAAAGGGCAGCGGTTATCCTGGTTCCAAACACAACTTACCAGAGTGACCCCCTTGATCATGTTCTGTACATGGCTGCAAATTGTGCGAACTGTTGCCAGCTCCTTTCTGTTACCCCACCACTTGTCAACACGCAGCTGCATCAAAAAACACATTAACAAAGCTTTCAGCTACACTTCAAAACCAGCAACAAAATAATTCTGTGACAAATGAGGAGCAAAACTTTCAGATAAACGACTTAAAGCCCACCAGACAAAACCACAGGACTATTTTGTTTCTTTGACAGACTACTAAAGGCCCACCTGGCTCCTGTCTTTTAAATCCTCACCCTCAGACATGTGACAAATGTTTGTTTTCTTCAGGTCTTGCCACTAACAAGTCTTCAAAAGAGCCAGGGCAGATAAATATAGAATCTTGAACTAAAGGATGTATTAGCAACTGCTAAGCTTGTTAAAGTCTGCCTCCTATGCATAATCAACTTAAATGAAACACTGTGTGTGTATCCACCTTTTTAATGAGACAGAAGCTGAAATCAGTCATTCTTGGTATTTTCTTACACATGCATTTATTTACAGAACGTCTACTCTCCTAATATAACCTGCAGTTTCTAGAAATCCAATCAAATGATTTTTATGCTCTAAAAGAACCAGCTTGTAGAACAGCATACAAAGATCAGCCCCTTTCCCTGTAAGTGACTGTCACTATAGAAGAATGCAATCAACACATTCACTCCCACAGGAGGCGGCCCCATGCCTACATCAGACCTCTCTCAGAAATCGGGAACAAGCAAAACCTACCAAACACACCCGCAGCTGAACGTTTTCGGTCACTCTCCTCCACTACCAAAAAGTTTTTACGCCAACTATAAAGCTCCCCCCTGTCTCCGGGCAGCGAAACGGCCTGAGCAGCACTCACCTTCTTGTGCTTCTTTCCCAGGAGGGACAGCTCCACGTTGATGTGGTTAAAATCCCTCCGCAAGGTTCCTCGGGGCCCCTTCACAATGACCGTGCGGCCCTTCAGCGAAACTCCCACTGCGAACCAAAGGCGGACACGCGTTACGGGCTGCGCGAGTGGCACCGCCTGGCGCCTCCCGAACGCGGCGCGGACTGACCTTGCTCGGGGATGTCCACGGTCTGGTTGCTGAGGATGGTCTTCATCCTGCGAGAGACAACGAGAAACGCTGGAGGCTCCCTCGGCCTTGTGTCAGCGGGGCCCCCACCCGCTCCACCCCGGCGCGACCCAGCGCCTCCCCCCGCGCTGCCACCGCCGGGCCCGGCTCAATGGGGCCTTGCCGGGAAGGCGCCGTCCCGGGGCCCTCTCGGGCGAGGTGCGGGGCAGGAGGCGCCGGCGGGACCCAGCGCTGCTGCGGGGGGCTGCCCGCGCGCGGGCGGGGCGCTGGGGGGCCGTGTGCCGCGGATGATCGCGGATGATCGCGGATTATCCCGGTGATCCCGGGCGATCCCGGCACCACCACCCGGCCTCACCTCGCAGCGCGCAGTGCCAAAAGAGACAGCGCGTGACGTCATCGCGTACTTGTAGCCGCGCCTGCCCCGTGACGTCATCGCGCCGCGGAGCCGTCCACTAGGCAAGAGTAGCCGAGCCGGCCGAGCGCATCGCTCGGGCTGGGTGCCGCCATGTCGCTGCTGCTGCCGCGGGGCCGGTGTGGGACCGCCGCCGCCCGGGGGCTGCTGGTGCCGCGGGGCCGGGCCCGGGTGAGTCGCGCCATGTGCCCCGGAACCGCCGGCAGCAGGACGGGCCGGGCGGGCGGGAGGAGATCCTGCGGGGCGCACCGCCGTGCCGGTGCCGAGCGGGTCTGTGGTAGTGGCGCGGGACAGCGCGGGGTGGCCGTAGGCAGAGCCCGGGAAGGAGCGTCCCGGCCCCGCACGGGCACAGCATCCTCGGAACACCGAGATCCGGCTCTGCTCCCACGGGACAGCGCCCGGCAGCCACCGGGAGCCACGGCAACGCCGCTCCCTGCGGCCCCGAAACGCCGGAGTAACCCACACAGTGTTATTTCATAGAGTCTGTCGGAGTAACCCACACAGTGTTATTTCATAGAGTCTGTCGGAGTAACCCACACAGTGTTATTTCACACAGTGTGTTAGGTTAACGAGACCTCTGAGATCATCGAGTCCAGCCCCAGCACGGCACTGAGCGCCACATCCAGCCTTTCCTGAAGCACCTCCAGGGACGGTGATGCCACCACCTCACTGTCTAATCACCCTTTCTGGGAAGAAATTCCTCCTGATGTCCAAACTAAACCTCCCTTGGTACAGCTTAAAATCATGGCCTCTCATCCTGTTGCTGGTTACCGGGGAGAAGAAGCTCGTCCCCACCTGGCTACAGCCTCCTTTCAGACAATTGTAGGGACCAGTCAATTCCCCCTGAGCTTCCTTTTTTTTTTTTTCCAGGATAGACACCCCCAGCTCCCTCAGCTGCCCCTTGTAAGCTCTGTGCTCCAGACCATTCCTCAGCTCCAATGCCCTTCCTTGGACACATTCCAGCACCTCAACATCTTTCTTGTAGTGAGGGCCCCAGAACTGGGCACAGGATTTGAGGTGTGGCCTCACCGGTGCTGCAAACAGGGGATTTTATGTTACACTGTATAACTTAGTGTGGTGTTATGATAGATAAGTCTGTTTCGTGTGGTTTAAAAAAAACATAATTATACATTTAACTTAAAAGCTATTGGGAAAATGCTTACACAAAGCATGTGTTAGCCACCAAAAGGGCAAATTCTTGTTTAGTATATGATGCCAGCATGTTTGCTATTAAATAAATTACAATTTTGCTTGTTTTAGGTGTCAGGGAGCCATTTGTGTAACCAGTATGGAACATCAGACTCTTTGCCAGGGGAAAAAAAAGAGTTCCTGCAAAATGGACCAGACTTACAGGACTTTATCTCTGGAGATCTGTCAGACAAGAGCACGTGGGCTGAGTATAAAGGCAATTTAAAACGTGAGAAAGGAGAAAGGTAATAGTAATTTTAAACAACTTAGTTGCTTCCCAGCACAATCGCGCACATTTATTAATAACTACAAAATGTACGCTACGTATCTTTATTACATTCTCCCCTATTGTGTTGCAAACTTAATGATTATTCAAGAGAGAATAAGTGTCATTAACTTCAAATCCATAACAAAATGTGGAGATGTGGTGGTATTTTCTTGAGTACCAGTAATTAAATTACAAATACATATCAGTAGGTGAATGTGTTGAAAAAGTACTACTGGTAGAGAAAACAAAAAATGAAGACTTAAGTTTAAAAAATGTTTAAACCCTCATATTTTCAGTCATAGATTGATCAGACTTTGTGATAGCTGTGCAATATTCGCTGCCATTAATTGGTGCGGTCTCCAGTGTGGCACTGTTCAATCCCTCTGGAGCAGTGAACAGTTTTAAACATTTCAATGACAACAATTCCCATGCTTGAGTCTTGGAATGATGATGAACAGGGAAGAGAAGTCTGGTCTGGCCATGAATGATGTTAACATTAATTGCTGAGTTGTATCAGTTTTCAAGGGACCTTTCCTTGTTGGGATGTGTAAGAAATTAAAACAAATCTATTAATAAAACTTACCATGTAAGTAGTTTATTAATCTTTGTTTGCTTTGTGTTATTCAGGCTGCATCTTCCTCCATGGGTGAAAACAAAGATACCCATGGGAAAGAACTACAATAGACTAAAGAATACCTTGAGAAGTTTAAATCTTCATACGGTAAGTCTGGCACCAACCAAGTGTTCCTGTAAAAATAACGTAGATTTTACATTTTTGTCTGTAGAGGATAGGTAGAAATCATGTCTTGCATGATCTTCAGTGCTGAAGCCAAGCCCAGTGCTGATCCTTTTTGCTAACAGTGATTTTTACCCCTAAAGAATAAGGGTAAATCCAACAGATTTAGTGTTTTACCTACTGTGATTTTAAATACTGGGGTTTACTACTTACATCACCAGAGATTAGAAGATACTATATGCAGCTGTTTTTAATGGAAATACACACAATTTCAGAGTTACACACTTGATTTTCATGAAAAGGAACTGTACAGATTTCATTAATTGTACTTTCCAGATAGTAAAAAAGCAGTGGGAATGTGTGGATGGGATTTTTTTCTTTTTTTTTTTTCCAGACTAAGTTCATGCTTTAATTAATCACATACTTTGTGATTTATCAGTTCTTAAATTTAAAATATTAATGATAGTCTGTGCTAATTAATAAGACAGTTATTTGTCTGAGCAGTTTTTGCAGTTTTCATGTAGACAAAATAATGGTAATGGATATCAGGAAGCAGTTATCTCCCTGTCCATTCTACTGGCTTGTTAAAAACAGCAGGGAACTGTTAACCTCATTTATCACAGAAGGAATTATGTTTTGTTTCTAGGCTACTATTAAAATCCATCAATAATATAATAATTATTTTCAAAAATAATATGGAAAAATCTAGGTACAGTACAGCCTTTCACCTTCAGGTATGTGAAGAAGCACGTTGTCCCAACATTGGAGAGTGCTGGGGAGGTGGGGAATATGCCACAGCAACAGCTACTGTTATGGTAAGTCATTTCTTGAGTTCTGTTAATGTCTGAGCTGTTTGTACTCTACTGTTGGATCTCTACTGTAGTGGAGTGAGTTTATTACAATAAATTTACTGTAAAGCACTGTGCTAGTTTTTTTCTGCTTACTGTTAGGATTTATCTGATATAGCTTATGCAGCTGTTTCCCAGCTGAGCAATAGTAATTTGTACTGTGTAAAGGTAGGAATGTCTTTCATGTTCCAGCTGATGGGTGACACGTGCACCAGAGGCTGCAGATTTTGTTCAGTAAAGACTGCAAGAAACCCCCCTCCGCTGGATCCGCAGGAGCCTTACAACATAGCCAAGGCCATCGCGGAGTGGGGCTTGGACTACGTGGTGCTGACGTCCGTGGACAGAGATGGTGCGTGCCTTGGCTCTCCTCACCCACCCAGGGCTCTCCTGGGTGTTCCCTGGCTACACACAGAAACTTTTATCTGCTCAGCTGCCCAGCAGGACTCTCTTAAAGGAGACGAGCGCTGCATAGCTCCTGCGTATTCTTAGGATTTCGCCATGGCTGGTGAAATACAACAGAAATTACACTGTTGCTAAGCACCAATAAATACTACAACACTAAATATTTTATAACTAATTTTTAGCAGAATGCATGCATATATACCATGTTCTGTTACTTGGATAGCAAAAAGACAAATGTTCATATATAATACCATTACAGAACTTCCTTCCAAACACTAAACCTGGAATATACTACATCTAACAAAATTGAAAGTTGTATTTTCTTAAGGAAGTAGGAAGTAGCTCCCTTGNAGTAGCTCCCTTGTGGTGACACCATATAGGTGAGGAAAGCCATTGTAAAAACTGTTCAGTATGATGGAAAGTCCAGTGGCTTCAAAGGGGCTTAAAAAGCAGTAGTATATACTTCTCAATTCTTGTACAACTGTTTTTCAGACTAGAACCATAAATAGGTAAAGCCATTCTGTGCTCAGGGAGAGAGGGAACCTAGAGACAGGTAAATCTGAGCTCTGTGCTAGACAGTCACAGTTAGACTTTGTGCAGAGGCTTGGCAGGATATTTTTTGTAAGCCCTTGGCATAAGCAGTGAGATGAGACTGGGGTTTGACTGCTTTATTATTTTGCATTTAAGGTTTGAATCTGATGGGTTTTTTGGCTTTGCTAATAAGTAAATACATTTATTGAACAGAAAGATTAACTGAATAATTGAAATGCTTCTAGATTTGCCTGATGGTGGGGCAGAACACTTTGCAAAGACAGTCTTGCAGCTGAAAGAAAGGTATGTCGTTGATGTATTACTGTTATTGTTAAAACTTTAGAATGTGGTACTGTGTGTAGGTCAAAGCTCCTTTAGCTGGGTTATTCCAGGGTCCATACAAATACAAAAGTCTCCCTCTAGCCTGTCTGTGCCCCCTTTATTTTTTCCTTTCTTCATCTTTCTCATAGAATGGCCCCAAACTGTTTTGAATTTGTATGCATTTCCAATTCATCCCAAGCCTATTTAAAGCTAAGCACTGGATTCTTTCTTTGAGCAAACAGCTGGTTTACCAGGAAATGAATACATTCTTCTGAGGTATGTTCATTCCTGAGACACAGCACAGTTAGGCAACACTGTCACCGTGTGACTGAAGAAGTCTGGTTTCTCATTCAGCAGTGATCAAATTGTTTTTCATTTTGCCTCAGTGGCCATTTCCAAGCCTGTGATTGTACCTTCCTTCCTTTCCCTGGCTGTGCTGCCTTCCCCCTGTGTTGGTGCCCTATATGCCATTTGACACTTCTCTACCTGCAGAATTCATTTGTATAACCTCATTTAAGTCTTTATCCTAGTGTATCTTGGGGCTTGAAGGATTCCTGCAGTTTTCCCCACCTGCCTTTTTGAGCTGAAATCAGGCTTCTGGACACCAAGACTAGATTCTATACTCAGTCTTGTTCCAGTAGCAGAATTATAGCTCCTACATATTTTGGAGCTATGATCTTAAATAAAACATCGTGTGTTCAATTCCTGGTTTTACTGATGCGAGCTGAAATACAGCAAAAGCCAAATAATAAATACAAAGCAATACCAACGGTGTCTCAAATATTCGCATGCACTGTTTATATTATTTTTTAATGTGTCTGTTGTAGGTTAACAGAAGTTTTTTATGAAGTATTTGAAGAAGCCTATTGGTTTAGAAGTATCCTGGATTAATTTTGCTTTGCTTATTCGAATGTCATGTCTTCAGTTATGGGGTTTTTTGGAGATTTTTTGCTATCTTTAGTTTTTTAGCAACAATGACACAAAATGCCACAGGTGTGTTCCTTCTGTCTGTCGTTTTCAGGAATCCAAAAATCCTGGTGGAATGCCTAACTCCCGATTTCCGAGGGGACCTTAAAGCAGTGGAGAAAGTCGTCGTGTCGGGGCTGGATGTGTATGCCCACAACGTGGAGACGGTGCCGGCACTGCAGAGGTGAGAGCGGCTCTGGCCGGSCGGGGCTCTGGGGTCGTGCCGGTTCCCGTGCCCGTTCCCGTGCCCGTTCCCGTGCCCGTTCCCGTGCCGGTTCCCGTGCCGGTTCCCGTGCCCGTTCCCGTGCCCGTTCCCGTTCCCGTGCCCGTTCCCGTTCCCGGCCTGCCCCGCGCGCGCCGCCGCCGAGCCCGCCGCCGCCGCCAGGGGGCGCGCTGGGCCGCGGCGCCTGAGGCGGGCCCGTCCCCTCGCCGTGTCCGACTGCGCGGCCAAAGAGCCTCGGCTCTGCCGCTGGGCAGAAATGGGCTAAACGCGCCCGTGCTGGCGTCTCTAACTTCTGTGTGCCCTTCCACGTGTTTTTCCCCCCTTGTGCTGGAAATGTGCGAAGGAAGGTCCGCGACCCCCGAGCCAACTTCGAGCAGTCAGTGCGTGTGCTGAAACACGTCAAAGAGGTCCAGCCCGACATCATTTCCAAAACCTCCCTTATGCTGGGGCTAGGCGAGACGGACGAAGAAATATATTCCACAATGAAATGTAAGTTGGTGTTGAAATAGATGCCAGAATTCGCAGGTGGGAATTTTACTGTGCTGGAAAACAATTGTAAGCATCTTTGTGGCTACGTGCAAATCAGTTTGCTGGTGCAGCAAATGTTTTCCGAGTTCCTTGAAAAATGGAAGTTTGGTTAAAAATGACTGAATTTCTGACATATTTTGTCTTCTTATAGCTTACAGATTGAATTTGACAGGTAAATCCACGATTTCCCTTTTGATGCTTCTGCCATTAACAAGGAATTTTGTTTTTACAGTATTGCGTGAAGCAGATGTAGATTGTTTGACCCTAGGACAGTATATGCAACCAACAAAACGTCACCTAAAGGTAAAAGTGCCTTTAATTTACAGGCAGAGTCATGGTCTGTACCTTGCACAGTCATCCTTACTCTAACTGCAGATGTTGGGAAAAATTTCCTTCCTTGTTTAGCCTGGCAATGATTATCTGTTAGGGGCTCTTCACTAAAAATGACCTCAGCCATCTAACCCCTTCCATCTTCTGCAGAATTCCCAGTGCTAGTTTCTACTGTTAGCCAGGGAGGCAGCTGGAGCTGAGGCATGATTCTGGAGAACAAGAGCTTCAGTGTATGTCAAACATAATTGCTCACGCCAGCACCCCTTCACTGTCTTACAGGCTCTCCCTTAATGGTGCCACTTCAGTTGGGATATTTACCATCTTCTGCTTCTGCAGTCTGTCCAGAAATTTGCTCTCTGTTCTGTTCCTGTGTTTCACAGAATTAACTCTTAGTGAAAAGATTTGTAGGACTATTGTGGTTTTTCACTAACTTGGACAGAAAAAAAAGTTTGCTTGAAAGGCCCATTCAAAAAACAGAATAAAGAAAATGATAAAGCAACAACTAGAAATTAGATTCTGAACTTTTCAAGCCAAATATGTAAAGCAAATAAAATGAATTTGTTTCATAGAAACCAGAGCAAAAATACAGTTGGTGACTTCACTGATGAAAACTCGGGAGTGAAAAATTTTGAACTTGCAATATAATTGTATTTAATTTCACTTTATGCTAGCTATAGCAATTTCCTTTGCATTAATACCCGAGTAAAATTAATTATTTTCCCCCAGGTTGAAGAGTACCTAACTCCTGAGAAGTTTAAGTACTGGGAAAAAGTAGGAAATGATCTTGGATTCCATTACACTGCTAGCGGGCCTTTAGTGCGTTCCTCCTATAAAGCAGGTAAATCACTGAAAGGCACTGGACTATTTAGCATTTTATTATACAAAACTGAAACAGTGAAGTAATGTGCAACAAAGTAAGGACACTTCATACCGTTACCTGTCTTTGAAAAATTATTTACACTGTTTCCTGTAGGTCACCCAAATGCACCAGTGTGACAGTAATTAGGATTTGTACAATTGCAATGCTGCTTAACCTAATTTTTTTTTCAAAACCTATTCTGTACTACACTTAATGTGTGAGACAGGATAAAGGATACCAAATTTTCAAGTTTTCCTTCACATTCTATTTCTTCTGAGTTCAGCAGGGTCCTTGGTTGTTTGTGATGCAATTTTGTTATTTTATGCAGAATTTATTTACAGTGCTTTAAAAGTAGAGACACTTATGGCAGTGCTTTTTCTGACAAAGCACTGGGTATGAAAGAGTAGCTGATATTAATGGAACTGGTGTGTAGGTACAACATCCTGCTTTTTCCTGAGGAAAGAGCAGAAAAGACTCATCAGGGGTACTGTGCTGCTCAATCTGCTTTAATGCCAGCTCAAACAAGATTTAGAGCAGGTTTCACTATAACTCGCTGATACTTTATGAAATAGGAATTAAATTTTAATTAAATCAATTCACTTTTGCCTGTTGTAATGCACAAAGCAACAGAGCTATTTCATAAAACTAGATAGCAGGAAAACTAGGATTTTGGGAGTGGAGGGGTTATGTGTTAGGTTATAGTTTTGAGGGTTTTTTAGATTCCTGCTGGAAATGCTGTTATATAGAATTGAATTCTTATAAAATAAATGGTGAAAACAGTTGTAGAATAGAACACTCATGTTAAGTAAGAATGTATTTTTTGCCTTATTTTATTGAAATATCTACAAATCATTTTGGTGTTTATTTTTTTCCTTTTAATTAGGTGAATTCTTCTTGAAGAATTTAGTGGAAAAAAGAAAGACAAAAGCCATCTGAAAATGAGTGAACCTATTAAAAGCAGCCAGTTTTAAGAATCCTTTTTTCAGTGCACAATTATACTCAGTTCCAGAAATGCAGAAGAACAGATGGTGGCTATATGAATAAACTTACTATCTTTCCAGAATAATTTTTCCTCATCAGAACAGATTATTTTACCTCATTTCTCCTGGAAAGGCTACAACAACAGAGTACTTCTAGTGACCAGCAAAAAGACAGAAGATAGAATCGATTTTGAAAGAGTGATGGAACTGAGGTGGAAGAAATAAATATAAGCTGGGAACAAAGATTAGGCAGATTTATAGGTCTGCTACAACAATCAGCATTGCTGCTGTTAATACCTGTGAAGGTGCTGATAGTAATTTGAAAGGTACTGATACTCTGGTGTATCTTACTATTATGTAACATAAGCTTGCAGAGGCTCTGGGAACTATAGGAGTTCTAAAGACACACTCTGCAACTATAATGCTCCAGATTAGGGCTTTCTTGAACTGTGCCAGAGCAAGTGTAGTGATACTCCTTCAAAAGATGGTATCTCTTGCCTGCATCAGAGAAAATGAGCTTGTACCATTCTGCTAGCTAAAGCTTTCCCAGAGCTTGCATGTCTCCAAGTGTGAGCCTTGGTATATACAAGGTATCAAGCTAAAGAAATGTCCTTTCTGGCAAGGCAATTAACCTTGTGTAGATACCATTAATTTAAAGCATTTGGAAAATCAGAGTTGGTGTAGGGGCTACCCCTAATTTATGTACATGACTGTTACAAACCCCACTGAGCTGCACAGACGCTTCTTTAGTACTGAGTATGCAGGACTGCTGCTATTCAGTACTGTGCTCCTGTTGCATGGCTATTGTCTTGACATTAAAGGAAAGTTAAAACTCTAGTGGTTGTGTTTGGAGGGTCTGGTTACCTGCTTCTTGAGGTTTGGTCTGGCTGCTAAATCTGAATGCAGAGAAGTGAACCACGTTGTGGGTGAAACACAAAATCCACTGCATATCACATTAAGCTCAAGCAGAAATAAAAACATGGCATATGGTACATGAACAGGTCTACTTGCCTCTCTTTACAGCAATAATACCAATGCTTATCTCTCCCTAATGTTCAGCTGTGGACATTAAATACCAACTCTGAACTAACATCACCTTTGTGAAGTTTTTTGGGAAACATCCCAGGACTTTGCTATCTGGTCCCAAACTCTCATCATGTAGGTAATTTTAATCACTGGCTGTAGTTTTCTAAACTACTGGAATGTGTAGAAGGAGAGTGGACCCTGCACACCCACCAACTCAGCAAGATTATAGGAGAAGCTTGTATGAACATAATATTATACCACTGAGGATAGTGATATGGCTTTTTTTAAAATAAACAGTATTATTAATAAATTTTAAAATTAAATTAAAAGGTCTGATTGTTAGTCATGGAAAGCCCAGGTAGATTTTGAGCCAAAAAGGCCCTGCTTCAGCTAAAGTATACTTGAGTATTAGAGCAGGGGAGGGCTATCAATCATTGCAAGGGAATTCAACACTCCCTCCATGCAGCAGGCAGAAGGCTGACATGTCACCTCCAGCATACCCACGTATTTAACAGCTGCCAGCCTTTATTAGAGGTCCTACTGTAAAGAATAGTTTTGACTTGCCTACAGAGCAGATTTAACAGAATATGACTAGCTTCTGCCAAGTTACTGCTGTTTCAGTGTATCAACAAGAAATGCAGAAGAAAATGAGCTCTGAACCACACAGCCATTATCAAATGGAACAAGAGAACATTGCACAGCAACTTCCTTAAAACAAGAAAAATAATGCTTCTTGAAAGCCAGTACAGTATTGCGTCATGCTAAAGTTATCGTGTGAGTTGCTGGGTGGTTCAGAAGATGATCTCATGCTCTTACACAACTGTCTGCCAACTGTCTGGTACCCAGTGTCAGAAGCTACACAAGCTTTTCTAGCTGCATGTTTTGCTGTGGATTCTAGTGGAAGTCATACTTCAACTTCATAGATTGTTGAAAAAAAACAGCCAAAGACCCTCTCCAATGTTCGGGGACAAGCTCTGAAGGGCTTTTCCTAGTTACAAATTCCTGCTTGTACAGGCATCTGACTTTCCCTATAGCCCATTTAGTTTTTCCATAACTACATGTTAAAGCAGCAAACTCTCACAAACATGCTTTTTGGAATTCAGCACAGGTTTCATGACTCTGTTTAGTTGAAGCTTGATGTTTGGTGACATTTTCATTTTGTATGTCAATCACAGCATTGTCTGTTTCACGAAGCAGCTATAAAATATTTTAAGAAACTACATAATCATCCTTACAAACAAGGAAAACATTAACTGAGTTTTGGGAATAAGATTTAGAGTTAATACAGACACTTTAAAAGAATGAATAGTCTTTTTGGCATCATTGCATCAGTCTACTACATTGTCTGAAATGTAATTAAATGTTTCATAGAGAATTGTTGCATCTTCCAGTAACTTCAAGTTCTTAGGTGAATTGAACACTGCCAATTTAAAAGCAGTTTTAAATTTTTTCCTACTTGATGAATAATATTGGTGCCACCTCCATTAAAGTGTCAAGTATTTATGCTTCTTTACCACAACATGTGGTAACTTATTCCAGGTGTTCAACACAGAAGATAAATTTTAGCTTGATTCCAGCATTCCTAAATCAGGTCTCCATTATGCCTTCCTGCATTACTCAACAACTGGATTTCAAGTTTAGCTGTTGAACAAGAATATAGCATTACAAGAACCTCAAATGAGAAACAAACTTTCTGGCCAGTACAAAATCTCACCCCTAGCTGCTCCTATAATAACTAGTTCTGGTAAAAAAAAATGTGTGTTCTGCTCACTTGGAATATTCTTGGCTGTTGTATTCCTGGAACCAGACTAGTTTTAGCTTCACAAAAACATGAACACACATACTCAGAAAAAAAACCTTACATCTTGCCTGGCACTTAAAATTTGTCTGTGTACATCTTGGATAAGACCCAATTTATGCATTATGTATCATATTACTTCTACACTTGTACTAAATCCCAATTTTCTTCAGCTGTTGTATTTACATTTTTGAAGTGTAAAGCAGTGTTACCATGGGATTGTATTTTAAGAACCTCATTTAAAAAAATTCAGAGAACAGGAGTCTGTTGGTCACATTACACAACTCTCATCCTGAATGACATGCTGTAACATCCATACACAAAGACCCATCTCTCACATGCTGTACTCAAGCCTTCATAGCAGGAATACAGATGATCTCCAGTTCTTATTTTCCAGATAACTGCACTCTGAAGACAATGGCTTAAGATTCATGGTGCTGCACAGGCTTCTGAAACCTTTCCTTTTGGCCTGTGGTAAGGTTCTCTGGCATATATGCAAGGTATGTATTGCTGTATCCTGAAGAAATGCCCCACTGATTCATCCCCCAATCCCAGTTCTCAAGTTGATCTAAGAAAGCAAGGGAAATGCCAGTACCAGTTTTATTCTTATTGCTCTTGAGAAAAAATCTGCTGCTCCCCCTTTGCTAAGAGAGGGAAGCGAGAGTGATCCCACTGTTCTTTAATATCTTTATGACTAACCCACAAGTTACAATTCAGGCTTTGACTAATTGTGCAGGACAAACAGGGTAGCAGTAGGGGTAACAACACTGTTTCCCCATCTCTTTGGGATGGCTTGTGAAAAGGCACTGGAATATTCAGAACACTTGCACATTCCTAAAGAGAGATCCTTGGAGTACAACTTGCCAGCACTATCTTCTTAATCTCAGAGGAGCAGTGACCAGTCTGCCCTGTCAGATGCTACAGGGCCAGAGGTAGCCAAGAAGAGACCTCTGTAAAGCCAGGGTGATCTGCCTCTTGCATCATAATGCTTGCAAGGGCTGCATTGCAACCCTTGCTGCATCCCAGGGCTGTTCCATGAAAGCAGCACTAGTCAACAGGGAGGATGAAATGGCATGACAAAAGACGACAGCTTGGTTTTAAGCCCCCATAATTCCCACTCACTTGGAGTGGCTTTTGATGTGCAAAAAATCGTACAGTAGGACAAAAAGCCTCAGGCGATTTTGCCCAAAATGCTAGCTGATTCCTGCAGAATAAATCTGTATGTGGAAGCCATTAATATGCAGAATCTGGAAGCATCTGGTTCAAGGACACAGCTATTTCAGTCAGATAACAGTGTCTTGTAGTGTTTATCCAAATTGTTACAAACTCCTTACATCTTAAAGTAACTGTCCTAAAGCTTAAACTGTATGTACATTTCTGTGGGTATGCAGTTACAGTAATAGCACTCATTACCAAGACATTGATCTTACCTCCTGTTTAACTATTGATACACCATGCTTGAAGGCACACCACTTGAATAATTTAGAAAGTATTATTTGACCAGTTTCAGAATAATTCTCTACTATTACAATACTCTATAATTCAACTAAGATGTCTATACCTTCTACTCTGAAACCTGGTCATGGTCATCCTTGCTCTGCCTTCCCCTCCATTTCACAACAGCATCCAACAAGCCAAACACTGACAAACACCATCATCTCAAGGATTTTAATAGCACTGGCCAATTAAGAATAATAAAAACAAGTAGAAACAAAGTAACAGTAAAGGCAAAAATATCAAGAGAACATTGGAAGTATTCATTCCTGCTAGTCAAATGAGGTAGGAAGCTGATTTACGGGGCTGAATTGATTTTTAATAATTTCTTCACAGCAGAGATTAGTTTTTTTGTAGATTCATTAAAAAGACTGCTTTCACATGGAGTATGTAACGAAGGAAAAAGGTAACCATCAGGTAACATTGAAGGCAATATTTGTTTTTCTGCTTGGGCTGATACCAAATTAAGCTAATGCTTCATAAATTCAATGTTCAAACAAGTAGAATGCTCCTCTGCTGAAGACAGGTTGTGTTGCTGTAACTTAGGGAATACTTGCCCCAGGAATCTGACTAAATCAAAAATGTGTGGCTGCACATGGAATGTAGGCAAGACAACCAAAGAACAAAAAAACTGAAGATCTGCCAGTGGATCAGTTTGTAACTGCTGTCCACTAATTACACAACTGATGCCTGCAGAACTATAGATGTAGTTTAGACTACATCAGCCAATGGATCCCAACCAGGACTGAGACATTATTGTTGAAGTCAGTTCTACCTCAGGGCTGGACTTAAACCCTACCAATTCACTTAGAAATGATCTTTTGACTTTAATGCCAGTTAGAGCACACATTTAACTGGGCAAAGAATCACCCCAAAAGAAAAACAAAATTGGTGAGACCAAGGTTCCAGTCTACAGATCACAGTTTATATAGACCGATTACAGTCTATTACTGGATTAAGGTAAAAAGATATTCTATTTCTTTTGTTTTCCTATCATTTGAAATATTTAAAGTGCTGTTTAGGAACATTTCTGGAAACAGAAATCTGCAGTTTGAAGGTAACGTTTTCACTTAAAAGATGATCATTAAAAACAGGTTTGTACCATCTTCAGTAATCAAAAAAAAATTGCTATAAAAATAGAAATTTGAAAATAGACTGAATTCACATGTACCAGGTACCATTTCTAGTGTAAAATTGGTTTAGTTTATGAAAAATATATTTCCTTAAAAAAAGCGTAGGATTACAGTATTATCACAAAGAAGATCCACAGAATTCCTTCATTATCTATGGAACATTATACTTTAGGCTTTTTGACAGGTGGATCCTGCAGGCTGAATTTAGGAATTTCACATGAAGAGGCAAAAGGAATTCTTTTGGCTGACACCTTCTTCCCAATTGTTTCAATCTGAAAAAAAACCAAAAAACCCCATACATTTAACAAGTGAATGTGGCAAGCTAACAATCATGTCAACCTATGAGGAATCTACAAAGAACACATTTTATGAACATTAGAATAACACAAGGCACAAGCAACAAGCCCAAGGACAGTTTCTGTGATTGGAGCTGAAAAGAGTTTGTTTAAAACCAAAACAACCAACCAGCCTTTTACAGGTGCCTGCTTTGCCTACTTAAAGCTGCATCTTGACAATATGAACATTCATCTGCCTCATCTTCCATAGGACTATGAATCCAAACACCATAAAATGTTTCTGGGTATTCATTAAATGGGGGTTCAGACTACTTCTCACAAAAATATATACTAAATTATCATAGAAAAAACTTTTTCCCTCCATAATGCAGTAGGCTGCTTTTGAAGCAACACAACTCTGCGAGGCTAAAAGCAGCCAACACGACAAGTGAAATACTGTAACGAAACCAACACACACAATTCCCCTAATTTCTAGGTCAGACTAATGTCAATCACCAAGGACAGAGCTTGTAGAAGACAAAACACTAACTAGGTAAGACAATTCTGATACAGTAAAGAAGCAGAACTGTGGCTTTCCTCTTAAGTAATGCAGGTCAAATGCAAAGCTCCAAAAGACAAAATACTTCAACTATTCTATTTTAACAAAATTTTGATGAGTGTTGTTTGAACAGTCATGAGAGCTGTATGTATCCTATTTGTCCTTTAACTGCTTCAACTGACTAGTTAAATGGATTTATACAAGCTGGTTCACAGTGTACAGGGAAAACATATCAAGAGAGAAATCCTATAGCCATTATGAAATTAAGCACAGTACTCAGGAGTACAGGGAATGAAAAATGACTGAAACATGCATCTGATCTAGCTTGCAGATTTTGTTCTTATGGTGTCTGGTTGAGATGCTTCTATGAGATTATTCTGAGGGTTGGTGATTTTAGTATTAGTCAAATTCCATCTATGCTGAAAGTGCTTCAAGCCCTTCAATCAAGGCTTGCTCTGCCTTCCCTGCTTGAAACCTAAGCAGACTTTTTTTCTCAAACCAGAAATTACTCTGCCTAGAACCACAAAGCTTCTAATTCATACTTCCTGAATTAAGCTTTAACTGCGGAAACTGGTTCTAATTGAAATGGTAGGTGTGTTTAAAGTTATTTAAACTCTAGTTTGAGGAAAAAAATTAAAACTACTCAAATTCATAGGTTTGGATTGTATACAATGGAATTGCTATTAGCATCAGGCTGTCTAATGCAACAGCTTTTAACAAGGAAATTCAAACCACTAAGGCCCTAAAATGTTAAATTTTGGGATTGTCTATTTAAGACAATTGTTTTTATTAATTAATACAGAAAATAAGTCAATTGTTAAATGCCTTTGCAATTATACTCTGGATAAAAAATTCAGATGATAAACCTGGATAACTAATTGCATTCTGGATGGCAAACTCACTAATTGGTTAAAAATGCAACTAGAATTTTACAGAAGAAACACAAAAGTACAGTCTCTGATATATGAAGTCTTTAAGCCACAGAAGACTTCAGAAGAGAAGTTCCTAGGAGAAATATCATACAGATTAGAATTTGATACAGAATTTGTTATTAGCTTAGCAAAACACTTAGCTAAAATTAAGCTTCTGGGTTCTCTCTCTGGTATAAGCCAACACCAATTGTTTGGCTCTTCTGGCTGATCTTAAAGGATTAAAAGGACTAACAAGTCATCTCCTCCAGCCTCTCATGTAATACTTGAGCATTTCACTGACTATCTTCAGATACATCTTTGCATTCACTGCTTTTACCTCCAGTATCAACCAGCTTTGTTGTGCAAAGATATAGCTCGTTGATAAACACTCATTACCTGCATTACCTCTTGTCCAGTGTTGAAGTCTCATGTCTCCAGTAAACCTACTTATGTCTTTTGTGAGGAGCAAAAATGGTACTTACAGCTTACATTTACTTCTGCAAAACTGTGTTTTGCTATGCTTTTCCTTTTTTTTTAATATCAAAATAAGATTCCAAGTAAGGACTATGGCATAGATTTTAACATACAAACTCAGCCCTTCAGCTGGGTGCAGACTGCAGGTCTGGATGAAACAGTGAAGGGGCTGCAGTCAAATATAATGCCTAGAATAAATTTAGTCATGAGATTCAGCATTATCTCCTAACTGTCTATTATTTCCCTGCTGCAAGAAGGGCAGAGCAGCATTCAGAATTTAGATTTATGGCTGCACTCAGATGTCTTCTCCATCCTGAATGATTCTAGGACAGGCTTATACTGTGGAATGTTGGTGGCATAGCCTCAACTTCAAAAACACATCAGTCTGTGAAAGTAGTAAGATCGTGGAGGAAGACAGTACTAATTAACACTTAACAGATGGTTTACATTTAAATCTTCACCTCCAGAGATTTTTCTCCCTTGCTACTGAGTCACTGAAGAGGGATAGCAACAGAGAAGAGAGCAGAAGGAAAGAAACGTAAGAAGAATCACCCAGATGATTACCTGGAAGCCAATGACTTGTAGCTCATTGTGAAGATCATCTAGAACTCTCCTACCATCAAAGATAAATGCAGGCTTGAGCATTTTCTTATGAATACGTTCATAATCCAGCTCCTGTAACAAGTAATTAAAGCAAATAGAATATATAAGTAGCATAATACTCATTTCCTTTTTCTTTAGTTTAAATTACAGGTAACACTTACCTTAAACATGTCCCATTCAGTGCAAATTACAAGGGCATGAGCTCCATCACAGGCTTCATAGGGATCTTTACTGATAGTGACCAACCGAGACACTGTAACAAAAGGAAAATATAGTTTTATTCCGCATGTCTTTAGCGTCAATCAGACACGTTTCTGGCAAATGAGCTTCCTTCCTTGTCCTACACAAACAAGTGGTTTCAGGTCACTCACCTAGACAAATTTTCTACCAAGATACTTAATATTTTTACTTATTTAAATGAATGCAGGTCATACCTGGCATCTGAATAGTAAGATCACTTAAATGTTTGAAGTCAAGCATTCAAATTTGATGTTAACAGTCAAGCATCAAGCACATCTCTAGAATTTGGAGGTACTATGGAGTACTCAAATACCAACTCTCACAAAGGTCATTGTCTGCACAATAGTAGCATACCACAGTTTCTATTTAATGCTCAGTTCACACCAGAGAAGAGACACATGTGGCTCCCCAGGGACTGCCTGAGCAGCTGCCTAGAGGAAAGCCTTCCCTTTCCCTCTAATTCAAGGACGTGTTTAATAAACATACACCTCTCATTCGTCATCACAGCTCAGTTTGCCCCACTCTCTTCACTTCTAGAAGCCTCAACTATTCTTACCATCCATCAGCTCCATTCTCCCTCTCCCCAGTAAGAAAACAGAAGTCCCAAAAACCCCTTACCTCTGTAATCATAGGTGATTATTTTGAAGTTTTCTTGAATGCAAAGGACCAAATTTGGAAGTGGTATGAGGGAAGGGAGAACGCTCAATAGCACATTCCAGAATCACTTTATTTCTATTTTAGATATGTAAGAAAGAACTAAGAACTTTGGGCACAAAGGAACTGTCAGAACTAGTCTGTCCTCATGGACATTCTTCTTTCTCTTCCTTTTAATCATTCAGAGAAAATTCTAGGCATATATTCAAATGAGTGTTTATTGAAAGAATAATATACAATAGTTGAGAATTAGCATTTATCTACAAAAGCTACAGGGAAAGGAAGAAGAATTAGAGTAATCCTCTGAGCTATAACAACTTTCTAAGTGCAACCAACAGCACAATGATATCATGCTGAAAATGAATTTAAACAGACCCGTGTATATTGCGAATAGGGGTAGAAAGAGGTGAATAATTTTCATATGAGAATTCTTACCTTGGTTATCTTCTGAGACACCCAGATGTGAGAGATCAAAGATGATTTGCTCCTTAGGTACTTTAGGGTCATAGATATGCAGCTTTGCTCCTTCATCCATTAAATACTTGCTAATGTAGATACTGGATGACTCTCTAGAGAGGAGAGCCAATCAGTTAAAGAACCAGGTGGCATGGCAAGGAAAGTTTAAGTATCATGATATGCGATGCCAGAGTTTTTATATCATTTTTACATAAATATCTTAGTGGCAACCATGCCACCAGGAAACCTGTAATCTTGATGGACACCAAGGAGAATAATATCAAAAGGTTTGTCTCTCTTTTGCTGAATCGTCCAAGAAAGATAAGTCTGATTACTCCTATTGACCAAAATTATAAAGGCCTAGAGTTTATAAGCTTTCCCCACAAACTGCAGTTGAAGAGTTGTATCAAGTTTGACCTTTACAGGAGACCAGAATAAAACACTTCAGGAAATCAAGCTGAAACTTTGATTTCACAAAGCAACTTAAAACCAGCTGCAAAAGTGTTTGCATTCTTTTCTGTGGAGAATTAAAGGAACCTGTCAAAATCTATCTTTGCTTGTGCAAGTTAATAAGGACTAGAATTATCTGCAACTTCTGCATGATCCAGGTCTGTTTTGGAGGTCAAGAATCAGTTCTCACTCATTTAAGAGACTAATCCTTGTTACAAACCAATTCAGTCACAAGAAAAAAGGGTCCCACACCCAGTTATTAATTTAATTCAGTGGTGAGCATTAGCTGGGTGGCTGGTGACAGCTGTAGGGAATCTATGCTGGTGAACTAAGCTTGCTTGCTTACCTTGTGTCCCCAGTATCCTTTTTGAAAGCAAACCCTAAAATAGCAATCTTCTTGTCAGTGACAGTATTAAACAAACTGTCAATAATGCGGGAAGCAAATCTTCTTCTCTGATAATCATTCATGTCTATTACCTGAAATTATAGAAGCCATGAGAGTACAGAAGTGAGCCATTTTAAACTATAAACAGATTCCATTAACAACCAAGTCAAACTACCCACACATAAAATTAAGAGGCTTAAAAAAGAAAGCTAAGCATTTTTACTCTGTATCATAAGCAATCCAAACAAATTTAGTTAGTTTACCAAATTCTGAGAAAAATCTTATTTAATGAGTGAATACTGATACACATACACACATCTTAACATGTGTTGACTAGTTTAAAGGCTAGGATTTTTTTCAGGTTTTTTTGTTTTTTAATTAAAACATTGCTTTCCAGGTTTCTGCCTAAGAACAATTTCAGTATTAGAGTACTTGCAGTCACATGGACATCCCATTGCCAGACATACACTTTTTTACATGCCATGTGTAACAACTGTGAGAATATTTTTAGCCTTTTTAATCCACACTAACAGATGCCAATACGCAAAACCTGTATAATTCAACCTTGCTTTTGTTGCTTTGTTATCACATTCAAGTGTCCCAATTGTTCCTTGGGATGGAGAAGAGTGAAGGGAGAAAATGAACCAAAATGAAGACCAAAAAAAAGCAAAGCTGCTAATAAGGTAGGCAAATAATGTACTTTGTATTCTGGGGGGCATCTGCTAGGCAGCCTTATATCTACCACAGACAAATCAGGAAAATAAACCAAAGGGGTTTTTGACACCATGCATCTCAGAGCTTCTCAGTCAGGACAAGGAAAAAAGGTGAGGTGCTTTCCCTGGTTAATAGGGAAACGCTTCCTAGTACAGACTGGGTATCATTGCTGCATTGGAGCCAGGCCTGAGAGCATCCATATTTTCCCAACCCTTCCTAACATTAAACCCAGGAACAACAGCAACCATGTTTATTTTAAAAAATAGTAAGATCTACTAAGTTCTTTCAGAACTGTAAAAGTAGACCCCAAGGAAAAGATCACAAGTTCTGAATTCAAAGTGGATAGATACCCAACTGCAAAAGAAAGACAGGAAACACAATGCTTGTACTTCACGTTTTCTACTGCTGCTAGACAGCTTTCCAATTCATTTGATCCAAGTAACATAATTCACCCCAAAAAAGTCTGAGCACCTACACGTATCAAATGCCAGTGTTAGGCTGAGGGCTCTGAAATGTAAAGGTGATCAGCACTAAGGTATCTGCTCCTTGGAGCTGAAATAATGTTTTCGTGGACAATGCTCAAAAGCTCAATGCCTGAAAGCCAAGTGCTGAAGAAACACCACCCTCTGAAACAATTGGCAAAGAATTTGTACCTGTTGCCAGTAGCGAGCTACCTCAGGTAAGTTCAGTGCCTCACAGAGGTACACTAAATTCAAGACATCCTTCTGAAAACAGCTACCTCCAAACCCTGAAAGAGAAGGCAGTTATTTTACAGGTGACTAAGGTACTGATATCTGTGGAACCAAGTAGGTTTTGGCAATCACTGACATAGTCCATTTTACAATTTTTCCCAGTATTTCACTGCTAGCAAATAAAAACCTTAAACTATTACAATTCCACTCCTGGACCTACTTACTTTGTCAATTACAGGCTTAAGGCTTAATTATACTTCATGTCCCACTGAAACCAATGGAAGTTTTAAAACAGAAACCTGAACCTGTATGAGAAAAAGCAGCTATGGGCTATTATTAAAAGTAGGTAGATAAGCTTCTGGGCCTTTTCTCCCCTTACCACAAGACTTAGATTAATACTTCTCGAAACAAGCCTGTTAGGATTAAGTTCCTTCCTCTTTCACCCCCAAATGGATATCTAACCATTGCCAAGAACCAAAGATCACCACAGCTAACCAAGGGAGAACTGCGACAGAGGGATCCTTGAACCTAGAACTTTGTTCAGCAAGCAGAGTCCCAGAAACAACACTCTGTAGAAGGAATTATAACAACCTAACAGCAATTTTTGCTAATGCATTTGCTATCTATTTTTCACTCTTGCATAGACTCTAGGATAAGTTATATATAATAAGGTTATTTTAAAGTCACACTTTATGACACTGTATGACACCGTACAGAGAAGCTTTAGTCTTGGTTCTGAAGTTTAAAAGTTTGAGGCACCAAACACCACTTCATTACATTTTACTCTCCCATATATCTAATCAAGAAATGACTGTACATGGTATTTCAGTGCCATGGTGTAGTTGACAACGTGGTGATTGATCAAAGGTTGGACTCAATCTTGGAGGTCTTTTCCAACCTTATGATCCTATGAATTCATCCTACAAATTAGAAGCTCTCATCACACATTCTGAGCTAGAAGTTATTCTGTCCCTCAGGACAGTTGGCAGCAACTCCCAAACAAAACTGCAGCAGCTGAATTGGGAAGACATCTTAGAGAGCACTGTCATCAGTGATGCTTCAGAAAAATTAAGTCACAGCTTTTCTTTCCAGTGTCACAGGCAGGCTAAACCATGTACTCTGAACTCTCCAGTTTCAGGATGCTGAGTCTGGAGCAACCTCAGTTCTACATATTTTACCAGAAAAATGGATTTATACTAGTATCATACAGCAATATTTTCATACATTAAACAATTCTAATGTTGTAGAAAATTGTAGAAAATCAGATTACTTATTTCAAAACACTACTATTGCACTATTAAACAGAAGCTCAGTGGGAAAAAAAGAAAGGAGGAATTTTTCATTTACCAACACTGGCTTTAAGAAATTTATTTCCAATTCTTTGGTCTGTTCCAATAGCTCTCGCTACTTCTTCAACATCTGCTCCTGTAGCTTCACACAGAGCACTGATGGAGTTAATGCTGCTGATTCTTTGGGCAAGGAAAGCATTAGCTGCCTGCAAATAAAAAGCACAGTAAAGAACTTAATTTTTTCCAGAAACCAAGATGTCCACAGACCAAAGGGAGTTGACACTGAAAGGATTATTTTAATATCTATGAACTCTGTTGACATACAAAAGGGTAACGAATTCAATATACAGATGCCAGTTAATAGGATTTAAGCAAAACAAGATAACACTTAACTTACAGAGTTTGAACTGTTTTATGACTAACCAATTTCCGCAGCACTGGAGGTTTACTCTTAATAATTACTAATAGCAATAAAAGTGAGAAAAGGACTTGATAAAGTCAAAATCATCTATTAACTAGGTCAGCTAAGAACTGGAAAAGGTCAGTATCCTTTGACATACGCATTGGTCCTCCCAACCTCACCTGTCTTTCCTAGCTGCATCACTCAGTGTCAAAATTCTGCTTCTGAGCTTTGTCTCACACCCCTTGCTCATTGCAGACCACAGCAGGGAGCAACACTAACCAGTTTAGAAAGTTCTGATGACCAGGTATTGGTTGTGATGATTTTTTCTTTGGGCACCCAGTGCTCATAAACAGCACACAGAGCACGGACAGCTTTCTGTCCCTCTGGAGAGTCATCTCCACCGATAAGCACCCTGTCCGGATTCTTCAGGTCCTTGATGGCTGTTCCTTCAGCAAGGAACTCTGGGTTAGACAGCACCTACACACACAGGAAAAAAAAAGAACAACAGGTAAAAACCAAAAGCAACAGCCAGCCTTTAAATACACAACTCAAAGATTATGTTTACCTGCAAATCCAAGTTAGGCTTAGTATTAGCATCAAATATTCGACGAATACTTTCTGCAGCACGTACTGGAACTGTGCTTTTCTCAGTGACAATTTTATAGCCATTTGAATTCTGTACAATTCTTCTAGCACAAGCTTCAATATATTTCAGATCAGCTGCTCGGCCTTTTCCCATTCCATAGGTCTTGGTTGGTGTATTAACCTAATTACAAATAGTGAAAGGGGAAGAAATGCTACAGGTCAGTACCTCTTGTGTTAAGAGGCAAGGTGAAATTATTAAGATTGACTGACGCTTTCCTTCTCAGAGGAAGGAAAATGCTTCTAACCCAGGATTATTCTGGTACCACATCAGATGAAGAGGTATTAACTATCTCAATTACCCATTTTGTTTTCCACAGAAAGATCACTGGTCTCTATTCAATAGGATTTAAACAAGAGCAATTCATAACAGCTTTGCAGGTTTTGGTGAAACAGTCCTTATTCTGGAAACACCAGTAATTTCTTTATGATTATGGCCAGCCACTTTTTGTTACCTGTCCTGCACTAGGAGTACAAAGACTCACGTAAGAATCTTGTGGCCAGTGAGGCAACTATAGCTTAAACTCACTTTGTGATGAAACCTAAGCGTAGGGCTGATGAAAATTAATATACTGATGTATACAGAAAAGGCAATGTGACGGAAAGCACGTAGTTGAGACTAAGACAGAGGGTCCTTTTCATTACAAATGCAAAGAAGAACTAACAACAACACGTAAAACACAACAGCTCGTTTTGAACCAAGGACAAGTGGCCAAATATAGGCTGTATTAGAGACTGTCATCCAGCCACATAGCATTCATTTTAGATGTAATGAATGAAGAAAAATACTGCCTAAAAGGGAGCTCCATATTACAGTGCCCTAACAAAGAGGAGACCTCAAGAAAAAAGGACTTTAACAAAAAACTTAACTGCAGCCTACCAAGGCAAATAGCAATCAGTTATTTTGGATTCTGCATTAGTAACAACCTCTATATTGCAAAAGATTAATCTTTGAATCCTCTTTCTAGGGGTGTCAATAGCTATGAAATATTAAAGCCACCACTGCTTCCATTAATACACTCTTTTGAAAAGCTTCTCAAAATAGGTGATCTTTGTAACCAAATAACCAGCATATGATTTTGCTTATCTGTCTAGGAATTCTATCATTATTATCAAGGTCCCACAGATTTGACCAGTACACTGCAATGACAGAGCTGCACTACATTCTGCTCTGACTCCATACACCTAACCAAGTTAAATATCAACATTACTACTTTGACTTAGAACCTGTTCATTTGTCAAAGGTGCTGCTGGCTGTAAGAAAAACAAATAAAAAGCTTACCAAACACTTTTCCCACAGTACACAGAAAGACAAGGAGAAATCTGACAATGACATGACATTGCTAACTGAATCTACATGACAAAACAAAGGCAACTTCCTAAAAGAAAAGCTTAACGATTTGATAAGAAAAAAAAAAAAAAAAGAAAAAAAACCAACAAAACAAACAAACAAACTTACAGAAATAAATACAAGATCAGCTTCTCTAATGGCATCATCAATACTGGTGGAAAAGAAGAGGTTTTTTCCTCGACAGGATTCTACTACTTCTTGTAATCCTGGCTGAAAAAGAAGCAGAAAAAACCAGCTAAGATTAATGCAGTTAGAAGAACAGCAAACTATGCCCAAACAAAATAGAATTTCAGATAATGAAAGATTTTCTTTTTTCCCCCCTGTCTGTGCAGGATGCTTTCAGCCTGGCAGAAGTAAAGCTTCTGAAGATTTATACAGTAAAAAAAGTTAAGCTCTTTCTTATTTAAAAGACTCACAATGCTGTCCCTGAAACTTTCAGTCACACTGAGTTGCTTATTTGCACAGCCAGATTTTAGCTTTCAGTTATTCCCATGCTCAGTTCTAGTACCACAACAAACAATCAAAGAAATTAACATCACTGTAGACTGATGTTAAGTAGATTCACGAAGTCTTACAATATTCCCTAGACTGCACACAAAAGAGGTGGTTCCAATTCTCCTTTTCCCTCTTTCCATTATGCCCTTAATATCAGATCTAAAACTGCTTCAGCACAAAAAACACCCCATGAAGTCTTCCACCAAGTAAGCAAGCCCACACCCACTGAAAGAGGCAGCAGAGACACACAGGAAATCAAGACCACTCCTTTCAGTAACCACCCATCTTTGGGCCAGATTAAATTTATCATGGCACCACTCCTACGGTGTGGAAGAATCACAACAGCCATAATATGATGAAATTCTTTCCAGAGATACACATGGTGCTGTAACACTTTCCTTTCTCTTAACATTGTCAGTCAGAAAAGAGAGGCAGGAAGTCACAAATAAGTGAGCAATCCTCTGTACTAAAATGGTCTCTTCAAAAATTTTAACCAAGATATAGTTGTCACAGATAAAACTGTCACATAAAAAAATACTTTTACTTTTTGTTTGAATAATCAGTCATACACTTTCACGTGGCAATCGTATCTCCAACTTGACACCTATCACAACATTAGATATTTAAGTAAATGCCAGAAAGGCAAAGGTTCACTGGATGGAGAGAAGAAAACAAGCAGAAGCTTTCTTATGCAAGACATTTTTCCTGTCTCATTTTGTATTAAATACCACCCACTTAGAAGAAAAACAAAGGTCCAAACAGGCAAAATAACGTCTTACAATCCATTGAATATTCCAGCTATGGTCTTACAATGTAAATAGAAAGGCAGCTCACCAGACAATTTCTGATGCTGAAAAGAAAAAAATCCAACCCAAACCCTCACAAAAAGCTCACTGTGCAATGACTCAATTTTACAACTGTCTGAACTACCTCTTGGCAGTTTTTGTACATTCTTTGTAAGCAAAGGACACCATTCCAGGAAACAGATGTTACAAGTTTGGTGGTTTTTTTTTTTAAGAAACATGCCAAGGCGAGCTCTACTTTGGCTCATTCAGTCTAAGTGTTAAGAGAAAACAAAGTATGTATTTGCTTCCAACTTTATTCATGTCTCACCTGCTAATTCGAGCATTATACACAGTTTCTTTTGAATTTATATAACAAAGGAGGGCTACTGATCTTGACTTAGTCACAGTATAGCTCTGGTTTTAAGAGGGAAGAAGACTTCTTACAGCAAAAGAGCACCTGTGAGTACCAGTCAGGTGCCTTGTCTTTGGGAGATGAGTGAAGATAAGTCTTCAGTCCTATTAAAGAACTCAAATCTATACCTTTTATGACGAAAAAGAATGGAAAGCAACAAATGCTAAGAGAAGCAAAACAGAAAATGCTTTATGCATTTTCAAATTAAAGTAATTCTGTAATAAAGGAGTAACAGTGTGGTACATTTATTTGCCCTAGTCTTCCCAGGCCAGATTAAAGATGTATAGTACAACTGAATCAGAAACGTGACTGTCCCCATATTCCCACATAGCTCAAGCTGGGCAGCACAGACTGGATTTTGGCAGTAGTCAGAATACAAACAAAGCTTACAGCTCAGTATGACATATTTACAGTGTACTACAGCACAGCAGGTAGTATCAGTAATTGAGCAAGAGCACAAGGTCATAACCAAATCAGGTGCCGAAGAAAGTCAGCATGATTTAGCACAATTCACTGTATTTAGAATTACATATTACTCGTTTGGCCCTTCATGTAATCATTAATACACATCTATATTAAGCTATCGCAAAGATCTGGTTTATGAGCAGTAGTGACAAGCAGCTGTTCCAGAGCATCCTTTTTGAAGGACATCACTGATGTGCTAAGCTTGACAAGCTTCAGAAATGGGCTATGGGGAAACAGTAGCATTTCCATGTAGTAGGTGGCAAGCAAAGGCAACACTGGCTGGAAGAAGAGACAACAGCGATTGCTTGCTTACCTCGTAGATTGGGAGTGTGTCTGAATTCCAGGCATTGATTCTGGCCTCGTTGACATCCACAACAGTAACTTTGATATTGGGGCACATTTGTGCAATAACACTACAGGTTGGCCCACCAACATAACCAGCACCAATGCAGCAAATCTTCTTAATTTCAAACATGATTGCTCTAGTAAGACGAGGGTGAAACGGAAAATCAGGAGTTACAAGTTAAAATACCGGTCAACAATTCAAGGAAAACAAAGAGTATCAGTGATTTCAGATTTTACTATGCTGCGGCCCACAGAAGCGTTTTCTTACAGCTCATCTCTTGAAATGAACTGCTACTCCTCTCTCCAGCCCGGGAAGGTTTTGGAGCCTGCCCCTCTCCACAGCGCCAGCATCCACAGACCACCAAAGAAGGGTTTCTGTGGCTGCCTTGAGTCAAACACCCCGACCACCCCCCTCGGGCCGAGGAATCGCTGCCGGCACGGCAGCCCCGGCACGGGCAGCCCCCGCCGCTGCAGACAGCGCCCGGCGGGGACCGGCGCAGCCCCGGGCTGCGGCCACGGCCGCGCCCCGCCCGGGAGCCCCTCGGCCGGGAAACGGAGGCCGCAGCTCCCGCCTCCTCCCCGCAGAAGGGCGCGGGCCGAGCCGGCCCCGCGGCTCCATCCCCGGGAGCGGCTCCTCGGCCGCGGCCCCGCGCTCCGGGGCGGGAGGGGCCCGCCGGGACGGCAGTGGGGAACTCGGGCCGCAGCACGGACACTCACCGCGGGCAGGCAGGCGCGGTCCGGCGCCGCGGATCGAGCGGGAGCGCTGCGGCGAGGATGCGCGGCGGGGATGCTCGGGGAGGATGCGCGCCGAGCTCAACGCGACGCTGTGCTGCGAAGGGAGAGGCAGCGGCGGCGGCCGCTATTTAAAGGGCCACGGCGGGCCCGAGGCGGCCGCTTCATGGCGAGGACGCCGAGCGGGGCCGTCCCGCCTCCTCCTTTCCCCTGGGGGCGGAGAGCGGCGGCGGCCGGCCCGCCCTGCTCTCCCCGCCCGCCGCCGTGCCGGCGAATGGCCGCGGGACAGCTCGGCCCGGCCCCGCCAGGGTGCGGCGCCTGAGGGGCCGCAGGGCCCCCGGGCACGGCTGGGAGCTCCGGCCTGCGCCGCCAAACCGCTCCTGCCTTCTGCCTCAGGGTGGGTTTGTGAGAGAACTTAATTGAGGTGGTTGTATAATTGTTTGTCCTTCAGCTATGGTTACTGTGAACTGAAGAAGGCGGTGTTCGTTCTCTCTGTTGTACCGCGGCACCGTCTGAACAAAGAGAAGGGAAGGGAAACGTGGGTAGGTTACGGTAGTAAAGTTCAGCGTTTAAAGTCGAGGTGGTGAACATTGCCCAGAAGAAGGAGATAAAAGGAGATTGCACTCTTGCCCATGTGACCTGGGCACTGCCCAGGGACCTCTTGCCTAGCAGCAATAAAGTTCTCAGATACTGCCCTTGCCTTTGTGCAAACATGGTACGGTATTAGTGTACCGCATCTGACTGTGGGAGCAGAAACGTTGAAAGTTGTGAGAAATCTGTCTTTTCTTCTCCAGTGCATTTGAGTTCACTTACACTACCTCTGCTAGAAGCTCAGTGTGAGATTTTGCTTCATCTGCATTATTGCAGTGATTTAGAATCTTTAAACAGATTACAATTTCCATGTTAAATGTTGACAGACTAGGTGGATAATACATGCGCGTTCTTATCAAAGTGACTAAAGAACTGCCTTGTTCTTACACGGCATTTCCATCCATAGTTCTTAAAATACATTTTTAACAATGGAATCATTATTTCTGTTTTATATTTTATAATGTGGTCTTTCCCTAGAAGAATCTCTACCTATTTGAGTAAGTACATACTGTAATCACAGGTCCTTTAGAAATGCCTGTAAAATACGTGTGTTTCTGCTGAAAGAGCCTACTGAGGTTTGCAGTCAGTGCAGGATCCTGGCAGATTCAGCGTGGTTAGCCTGGCAAAGGCGCAGGGTTCACTGTGTTTATTCTGAAGTAAAAACAAGTCATACCTTTTCTCGTTGCTTACTGGCACAGACGTCTGTTTTAAACACATCTAGGTTGTTTTTTTTTTCCCCCAGGGAAACCTAAGCAAAGCGACTAGAAGCTCAGTGAGTGACTCAGAAGTCAGTCTCACCTATACATCCTCTTCAAACCCCCACCTATCTCCTTGGGTCTCAGAATAGCCATGAATGCATACATTTGTACTGCAAGAATGTTATCTGGTCCCTCTGTATCAGCCAAAACTGCTTCAGGTCCTTTAAGTGGTCCCCTAAGGACATTGGCTAAGTGTGCTCAGTGTGTGCTTGGCACACAAGGAGTGGATTTTCTAGGAACAGGAAGGGTGCAGTGGTGGTGTGCAAGGCCAGGTGTTTGTGAGAAGGGCTTCCCTCTGCCTGCTGGTGTACGTGTGGGTAGTTAGTGGTTCATTAGAGTCAGCTAATACCTCCCAGTTACTGAGTTTGTTAAGAAGAGGGCAAGAGCTTCCTCGGCTAGGGGTGGTTCAGGCATACTTACCTCAGGAGAGTGCTGTGTCCTAAGGATTATAAAGAAAAGTGGATCTGTCTCTCTAGCTGCATCTATGCTACTTGCCAAGGAGCTTCAAAAGGGATATTTTTTGCATCTGGTAATCTGGCCCTTTCCTGGGAGGAGGAATGTCTGAGTTGTTGTCTATTATTTGAGAGGTGTTTAAAATGTTTGAAGAACCCTTGGAACAGGCAATGGACCCCAGGCCCTTTTCTCGTAGCAAAGGACCTTCACTGATAGACAGTCCCACCCCTGCCGGGGATGTTGATCTCGCATTCTGTCTTGCAAACAGAACAGCACAGCTTAACCTGAAAGCTTGGATTGCATGATCTTGGAGGTCTTTTCTAGCCTAAATGATTCTGTGAAAGGATGGCTTTTGTTTCCCTATAGCCTGCACTCCAGCGGTGAGGGCATTGTGGGCAGATTAAAAAATGCAGGGCTCAAAGGCATTGCAATGAAAATGGTATGAGTCTCCCCTCTTACAGAAAAAATACTGAATTATTGGATGGGATCTTCTTGGTTTTTCCATTCAGGCAGACCCGTCATTTACTAGGATGTAGAATTTTTTGCAACAGCATGCAGAGGCAAGAAAGCTTATGTAAGGCTGCTGCAAAGCAGATGAGGCTGATCCACTGTAGGCCATTTAAAAAAATAAAAATTGTGAATTCTGCTGTGCTTTTTTGAAGGCTCAGTATAGACTGTGAATACTTTTGCAGGGCAGGATAAGTTAACTAAATGACAGTAGGAGTGGGCTTTCAGGTGCATGTTTTTCTTTAGCATTGGCAATGGACTAGGTCAGGTGAATCCCCCTTCCAGCGTATTGGGAGTGGGTTTGAAGGCACACCTCTGCCTTTCCAGAAACCACCGAGCAAAGACTGATCTGAATGCCAAAGATGGGTGGAGGGGCCACTTTTCAGCTCCCCTGTACAAGCTGTTCCATTATGCAAGGAAGAAGTCATGATTTATGAAGGATTTGGGGGATGAGGGGAAGGAGAGGGAAGACAAAGAGTAAGTGAGTGCATGATTGCATAATATCCTGGCTGCCATCCTGATGTTGGAGGTGAGAGGAAAGCCAGCAGAGCCCTGGATATTAAAGAAGTTTTGAACCCTGTCTGCTTAGTGTTTAATGTGATCACCTACAAGATATAGCTGATCATTAACTAAAGGCAACAGATTTAGCGTGATCTATTTCCGACACTAACATTTGACACAGATTCAACAACCACCGTTGTGTCAAGCCTTTCTGTAATTTTTGACAAAGCACAACTGGGAGGTAACCCCACCTGTAACCAGGAAATCTGAGGTACTCGGCAACAGTCCCAGGCTGAGGCACAAAAGAGCCCAGAAGACCAGTCGGATCAGTATTTGAATCCATGCTTTGTATTTTACAATATCAAGAGGAAGGAGATGCAGCTAAAGAGATTATTCAGGGCTGTGGGACTGGGCATGCGTGTTGAAAAGGCTCCAACAGCTGCATAAAGCAGCCATGCGCCATTTTTGAACACAGGCAGACAAGAGCCTGAGCTCTGCATGTGTGTTCAGAGCACTGTCTTGCTACAAGGGACATTTTCTGCCTGGCACATCCCTACTTATGTCCTCTCTTCATCTCCACCTCTCTGGTTCACCAGAACTTTGACACTGCTGAACAATCTGACAGTTTGCCCAAACATCTTTGCTGGTGACAACCAGCCTCTCAAGCTGCAATTAATGGTAAAATTTGTTGCAAAGTGCAGTGAATTTCTGTCAGGTTCAACATGCCTGTTTGCATAGGGCATGGAACATCTGGACAATAACTTCATCAGGTCTCATGTACAATAGTGCCATGTAAATAAAACCCCAAAGCCACACAAGATTAAAACTTTTGAAAGTTGGAGGAAGAGCACCCTGAGAACTCTGATGAAAATATCCTGTCAAACCCCATTCTGTAAGTTACTGCACAACATTTTGTTTCCCAGTACATGACCTTCCTCTAATTATATTATTTAAAGCTGTCAATACACACAGAAATTATTCACACTTCCTTCCAGGCATGATTATGTTTGGTGACCTATCTGTTGTTTTGTAAGTGCCTCTTTTTTTCCCATTCTCTTCTGATGTTTTTCTGGAAACCATACAGTTCATACCAGACATCAAAGCTTTTCTTCCAGAAGCAGCACTGTGGGCAGCAGCATTGCTTTTCTGAACACAGGGGACACTGCAGCTCCCACTAGGAGAGCCATTTCAGGCTAACAGCCATCTCAACAAAACAGTAAGGAAATATTAAATGATAAAACTAATGCATTGGAAGTAAAAGCAGCCAGATAAGGCACTGCTTTTCATCACTGCCCCTTTGGAGAGAAATTGTCATGTAGCATCCCTTCTTTAAAGGGTTTTACTCAGCTGAGCTGTCCCACTGCCGTAACAGTTTGCATAAAATAAGGTGAAGATTTGATCTACCCACACAGTATAGCTAAAAGCTAATTTGGCTTAATCTCTTCCCCTTACGTACTGAAGCCCAGTACAAGCATACAGCAGGAAGGGATGTCAAAGACAAGATGTATTGTAATTTAAATTGCAAGCTAATATTTGGTGAAGGGGGGAATGATTATTTGGATTTTCTATTTCAAACAAGACTGCATGAAATGACAAAAGGAGTTGAAGAAGCAAAATTTTTACTCATCATCACAAGAAAGCAGATTTTGATGCATTACCTGCAGTGTTTGGTGTAGTGCCAGTCCTATGGAGGCTTCTTTGGGCTGTTTTCTGGCTAATCATTTTAATCTCATAATTTATAATTTCAAATTCTACCCTAAACCAAACACCTTTTTTAAGATTTGCTTTTTGTACTGAACCAATGGCTGTGACTTTCAGAATGGTGTACGGTGGCGGGGTTTTTTACTGGTCTGCTAAAGGAAACATATTTTCTTATCTCTAGGATCTTCTACATTTTAAGGATAGTTTTTGCAGCAGAAGAAATTAATTTTAAACCAGTTATAAGTCTGGAAACTACATAGTCACAAAAATTATTCCTCTATTTTATCATTTATAGCTTGGAAGATATAACACCAAAACCTATAAATGTGAAGGACTTTTTTCTTAAACCTTGCTACATGTGATCTTTGACTACAAATTACTGCTTTATTTTCAGTAAGTATTTTACAGTAACACTTTCCATAAAAGCAAAAAGAGTGGAAAAAAAACCCCTGTGTATATATATATAATATATACTGCCAAATATTGAAGCACATTTGTTTCAGACACCCCCTCTGGCCAGTGCTCTGACCTGCAGATGTTAAAAAGGTAGTGTGGAAACCGGATTCTTCTAGCTATTATATTCAACTACAAAGTGTCTGCTATGGGACTTGGCAATTTTGATACAAGTGTTCAGTTACTTTGCTTATATGAAAAGAAAAATCTTCAGCTGATGTTGCCTGGTAAGAGTTGTGTTGTTCCACAAGTGAAGATGTGGTTCAGCATGGAATATTCTGCTTCTTCCCCCACCCCAAGGTCCAGATCATTGCAGTGAATGACACTGTAGGACATTGGCTGGTACTGAAAAAATAAGGAGAAGGAGAAAAGGATATAAGTAGTCAGTTTTTGCAAGGAATCCACTTCATGGAATATTTTGCTACAATGATTTGGTATATTTTTTTTCCAGACTTTGGGGCAGAGTAATTTCAAATTATCTGGTGATCTTGAACACCTAGGCTTTGTACAGATCCATTCAACAATGTGAATTTAGATTTGTGGCAATTTCCTTTCTGCATCACTTTTCTCATCTGCATCCTTAGCAAACATTTTAACAAGTGTACTTAGAAGTTCAGCTTTAGTTTTAGGGTTATTTAAAAGCTCATATTTGATAAAAGGGTAAATTTTGATGAGCAGACATTAATGATATTTGAGTAAGATCCTGTACTTTGTAGATCGACTCAAATGCCTAAAACATTTCTTACTTGTTGTTGTTATTATTATATTATTCTGATTTTGTTTCTGATTCTCTGGTGTTTATTGTCACTATCTCTGGATAGCTGTGTATTATTTTAAACCCTAATGCTCCCCTAGTTCTCCTTTTCTTCCTCAGATTAACACAGGAATCCCTAATGAGGGATCTGAGTTGCTGTTGAGGCAGAATTTTGTGCTCTGCTTCCAGAGAAGAGTGCTGCACTTCATGGGAACAGTATGGAATCTGCATGTCTCTACTGTTCCTACACACTTAGAGCCCTTGCAGCACCCTCCTTCCTCAGAGCACCTCTGGGTCCAACACTGCCAAGATCTAGAAGCAGAAAATAGATTGCAAGTGCCAAAGTAGTAGGATTTGATATAAAATAAAGTAACACAATCAGCATATTTATCATTACTTTTCTTCCCGTATTATTTCTAACTTCCTATTCCTAACTACCTAGGCAGAGGTATCCATATTGGTCATCAATGTATCTTAAACCTTGGAAACTGTTTTTTATTTGTTCTGACTTGCTTAAGATACATACAGTAGACAAGTGTCCATTAGAAAAGTTAGAATTTACATTTTAAAAGTTACACAGGTGACACACTAGTTTTACTCATTCTTATTTTTAGATTATTTCAAATTACCTTAGAAATTGATAGGTTGGTGCAGTCCTGTATCTTATATACAAACTAAAAGACAAAGACAAAAGTTTACTAATGATTGCTATTTATTTTGTTAAGTCAATAAAAAGTGCATAGTACAAGCCCTTTATCCCAATCCAAGTACTCAGTAAAAGATTACTAGGAAACTGCAAATGGCACAGATGATTTTTTGTTTGGCATAATTCAGATATTTTAAACCACCGATTTACATTAAGTACATGACTTCATCACTCTTCCTTTTTCAATCATGAATATTACAAGGCTAAGTGATCTGCAGACAGTGCATGAATACATATGATTTCTTATTTCAGAGTATAGTAATTGTGTTAAGCAGACTCTAAAAATACTATTGTTTTAACAAAGTTAAGGTATAATTGTAAATTTCCCTCCATATTTCCCAAGTTGCTACAACTTGCATCTCTTACTAACCAAGCTTAAAACCATCATTACAATACTGGTCATATCCTGGAGTTTTGCACACCACTAATCTCTTCTAAACTTCCCAAAATTTACCATTTACCATATCTGTAACCATGATACAATTATTTAATCGCAAATTACATCACTAAAGGCCAGATTTCTGCCACCCTTACTAAAGCTGCTACTAGTACATTATCTCAGAGTAGTTCCACAAACTTCAGTGCAACTACTTGATGAGTAAGGCACTATTTAACACAAATAAGAGTGGCAAAATACAGTCCTATGGTTACTTACTTTTATTTTAATTAAGGGTGCTGATCTGAAGTTTGTATCTTGGAGAGAGTATCTGAATTTAAAAGGCATACATTTTGATGTGGGATAGTGGCCTGGCTCTTTAGTAAAACATGGCCTGGCTCTTTAGTAAAACATTTTACAATAAAATATTTCCAATGTTTTTTTTTTTCCTTTTACATAGAAAATTTAAAATAGCAATTTACATGAGGAAAGCATACATGTATAAAATCACTGGGACAATTAGAGGAATTTCAAGCAAAGACATTTCATTTAAAAGTAAACTACAACATTCCTCTGAACAAAAAGTTCATTTGCCAAGACTGTTAGAGCTGGGTGCACATGGTAAGTTTTATAAATACATAAACAGACATTTAAGGGAGACTGATCCTCACGAGTGAGGAATATCTCCTGTACATCTTGCCAACTCCCAACAGGATGAGGAGTCGTGCTCTGTCTGAATAGAAGCCTTTTTCAGTCAGCTTTTTAATCAACTGGAAGCTTGTTTTATGCCTCCAATAGTGAAGAATTCTGGCCAAAAATCCTTGGAGAAAAAAGGTCAGTGTGGGAGATTATATATGTTTCCTTGTGGGTTCAACAAAATGATTACTTGTTCTGAACAGTATCCCAAACATAAATGTACATGGAAGGCAAAAAGCAAGCACTGGCAGAGTGCTTGTCCCAGTGACATCTTTACACAGTGTTTGTGGCCTGTACATTATTGGACATAATGGGACAAATTCTCTCAGCTTCTCTTCTGCAGTTTCATTGCTTTACATGCACTGATGTCACTGAGAGCACCTGGCCCAATCTTTTTTTTTTTAACATGCTCCTATGCTTGGGAGCACACTATTCCATAGAAATTCAACGGTCAATTACATAAATGACAGAAGCCCTTTTCAGGTCTACACTGCACCTTTACAAAGAGGCTTAGCTGGCTCACCATTTACCCTGAAGAGCAAAACCCTGCATCTGTCAACCATGGGATCTGATGTTTTTGTTAGAGCCCATTAATACAAACCTTTTTGAACTTTAAGAGTTAGCTTCTACAGCTCCATAACTAAATTCCTCATGAAATAAAGGTTTGTAGAGTAAGACTTAGAATTACCATATGTCTGTTCTACTGACCTTTAAGGAAATAAGTATGATGTAGGTAACATAAAAATTCTTGTAAATGTTCTTTACATTATTCTGATCAATTTTTCAAATTGAACAAGAAAAATATACAGTGTTGTTTTTCTGTACATCTTTAAAATGTTCTTAAATTAATGTACATAAAAAAGTAATTCCCATTTGCCATAATGGGAGAGGTGCACAGGTGTGTGCACAGCCCCACACACACACACACACACACACACACACACACATTTAAACATATCACACATACACACAAATATTAGAGGGAAGAGACATGCCATATGTAGTCACCTGCAAGTTTGTTATTCCACAATTACAACTAGTAGATAAGGATGAAATTAAGAATTGCTGTTAACATAGAGGTGAAAAAACCTGAAGAATCCAGTACATGTTGTATACCACAAGCTGGTAATCGTGGTAACTTCTTGGTATGATTTCACCCTGTCCAATATGCATTACATCATGGCTAAAAGCTTATTAAGGTACCAATTACGGAAAGACTATGCCAGGACAGAAAATTCTACCAAGTTTTTCTACTAAATTTCTCATTTGATAAAGTCTATAAGTTAACACACCTGGGTTTAGGGTTAAGAGTATTTTTTTGACCATGTATGGAGTAAGACATACAATTTATTAATGAAAATGGCTAAATTAACTTTTTTGGTGGTATAATCTTTTGTGTAAAGTTCCAATATATAGATCAAAGCTTTTTCAGTGGCAATTGTCACATTCACTTAGGTGTGCACACACACACACACACACAGAGTATAATTCTAGTGGACAATCCATGCTTTTGCCAGCAACCCTGAAAACTGTGTTAGTGGTCCAAAGACCAGAATAAAAGCTGCTCTGAAACCAGGGCAAATATAAAACAATTTCTATTTTTCAGCACATAACTAAGTACTCCCAACCATAATATAACTCTCAAAAGCATAGTGAAGAAGAAATATGAATGAATCTGAAGAAAGGTCAGAAACCTGCCATTCTTCTAGATGGACTGGGATTTTCTTTTTCTTTCAATGCATATTAGAAATCACGGCAAAGAAATTAGGATCACTGTAACAGAAAGAGACTGAGTGGAATGTCCACAGTAACAGTAACAACCAAAAAACCCCTGCAATGCCTTACCATTACTCAAATTACAATCTTACAGGAATTGCAGTATCATACAAAGCAAAAATTAACTTAAAATTGAAGTTGCTAAAAGCAGTTCATGAAGATTACTGGTGAATGATAACTCTGCTCTATATAAATGAGAAAAGAAAACTGTATTGAATGGGGTTTAGGAGTAATCTGGTCACTTCGTTCATTTGGTCGTGCAAGGTTTTAGCTGCTGAACTTTTCCAATTCTGAATGCTCTAGTCCACTGGTGGGGCTGGTGGTTCTTGTCCCTTGGGAGAAGAAAGGAGGGAAAAAAAAAAAAAAAGCAGGTACAGAATTAGAAACAGTGCTTCACATAGGAGGATTTAGCAAAAGAAGTGTTAACAGAAGTGTTAGAAGTGTTACATTGTGTTTTCTTTCATGTTTTTTCAATATCCCTTAAAACAGAGTAAACGAGCATCAAAAAACTATACTTTTTCCTGTATTAATTTTTTTCATGATCTCACATCTAAGACAAAGATCATCCTTCTCAAAGTATCATGCTGTAATTTTGCTTACTGACTTCTCTTAAAGCTGTGCTTGCCCCCTTTCACCTAAGGCAAGAGGCAGTTTCAACCAGGGACAGAGTCCAGAGGACACTGCCCTGCTCCATCCCACAGCAGGCCTCACATTTAGCCTTCATGATTCCTTTCACTTTGGTTTAACTGATTTTAATTTTTGATAGAGTTCCAAGAAAATACAGGAAAAAAATGGGAAAAAATACTTTGAGACAGTATGTATTAAACCAAAACAGATGTAAGCTATTACACAATCTCCCTGCCAGGGCACTTGAAGATGCACTTACATTGTGTTGGCTGGTTGGCTTTCCGGCTGTGTTTGATCCTCTTAGATTACCAGGTCTCAGTAAGAACAAGACAAGTGCAATCACCACCCAGGCCATCATTATCATGGCAAAGCTGATGCCATTGTCACTGGAGGAGTTTGGTCCTGGCACTACAGATGAGGAAAATTCAAGTTATAACAGAGTAACAGCAGAGTTCTTTTCCCCAAGTGAAAACAAAAATGCAATCTCAGAAAAAAAATCCCTGAAATATTTTTCAATTAAGCGTTCTGATTAGTCCCTCATTTTGGCTTTGAGACAGTAATACTGGGTTTTTAAAAATCACATTTCTTATCTATTTGAATTTGACTCTAAGTTATTTCTTGAGAGTCTGTTTGAAGATGTTTCAGTGTCAATATGCCAGACTTCCATGACTAATCATCCAGGTCATGTGGTATTTCTGCTAGCAATGTTTGGCAGGATGTGAAAAAATGCTGCAGAGATACATTCCAATGTGAAGCCCAGGAACACAAGACAAAAATGTTACACCAAATTTCCATACAGAATACCTGAAACATCAACACGTGGAAATAAATTTAAGAAAATACCTTCAGGCTGGGAATGGCTGGTTGATGTTTGGATCATGAAACTCTTGCAAATACCTGTACATTTTAAAACAACTTTTCTCCTCTGAAGCATAACTTTAAGTAATCAAACAGTAACTAATCTTGTCAGCTGAAGTTTAAACTCATGTATAGATAATTACCTATGGTCCTTACATAAATGCATTTATCATTGTATCTAAAGGCCTAACATCTTCATTAATGATCTAGATAATCAATTGATACAGAGCAATTAATTCAAAGCTATAATGAAGAATCTTTAGAAAGATAAGAGCTATTCTATTTTATTACTCAAGATGAAAATTTTAACATCAAGAAAACTCCACAGAGATACTTGTACCTGTTATATTTTCAAACTGTCTTATGTGCATCACCTGATTATGGAGTCAAGTCTGGATTCAGTATTGGTTGGATTGTTCTTATTTAACATTTACTTTATAACCTATACCCTGCTGGAATAATTTCCTTGAAGGTTAATGCTGATACCACAGAACCACCCTCATCACCATCATCCTGGGTAGCATTGCTAACAGAGGCTCTTCCATGGAAAGGGTTTGTCATAACACAGCAGAGGGGCCCTGCAGGGAAGCTTACAGCTATGCCATTCTCCACACTGCTGCTCTGGGAATAAGGTTTCATGACTTGGGGATGTTGGACTGATGTCCTTTACTGACACCACATGCACTCAAAAATGTCAAAGAAAAAGACCCATGCATTATAGAAGTTCATGCTTCTCACAGCACAAACACTACCCTTAACATGTATGAGCAAATGAAACTGCTTTTGCCTTTAAATGTCCAAAATATAGACATTTCAAAACTTGAGAAGTTGCTAATGAAGATTAATTTTATGATTAGAATTATATGCAACTACAGGTGAGAATTCTTTTGAAAATCTGAATGAATAAAGGGCTTTGTATATGAAGAGATGGCATAGTGCACAGAAAATAAATAAGAATGCTACAGCCTTTAATTCCCCAAACTCCTACACATTGATTTTGAAAGCATATGGAATTGTGAAGAGTTTAGACCTTCAGTTTTGTTGACCAAAATACTATTATTATCAGCAGCATATATCAATATTTTAGGTCTTGGAAAATATTTATATAGGCAATCCAGGAGACTAGGATACAATTTGGCATGAAAAGATCAATGGCTGTATATTGGGGTTTCCAGACAACATTAATAGCCACTCTGAGATTACCTTCAGCAACAAGCAAGAAGGCCATAGATACCTGCTTTGGCAAATATTTCTGGTAGAAGACTGAAAATTGGGACTTGTTAGTCAGGATTCCCCTTACAATGCAGAGAGACAGACTAGTCTGGCTGCCTTCTGGAATTTTTGCTTAACATTAGTGCACTTAGGGTCTGTGGTGGTCAAACAAAAGTTGGGGTAAGCAAATGATGCCAGATCAGGTCATGCTACAGGTCAGGGAAGGGAGCAGCAGGAACCACAAGCCTTCATTGCAAGACACAGTTCTTTCCAGTCTGTGTTGTAATACAGTTCAGATGGAACCAAACGTGCAGAAACATGTCCTGAACTAACTGGCCCTTCACTACCTACACAAAGCATGCCAGACACTAAAAGAGACACAACAATGTTAACACTTTCCAAGAACTGTTAAACCCACTAATGACCATGTACAAGGATGTGAGATATTTCAGAATCTGTTACTTTAATCTGTTACAAGGAAGAGGATAAGCAGAATTTCACACAGCTGGGGTTGAATCCAGCCCAAAGCTTTCATAAATCAAGACAACAGGAAGCTATTTCAGCTACTGGAAGCAGCTGTATGTAGGAAACAACAATCTTGCTACAAAGACCTCCATCCCTGAGATCACAAAATAATCAGATAAAACCAGCTTATGCATAAAGAACAATTGAATGAAGAAGGTGAAACTAAACAGGATGGAATTCACAGTGATGGGCAGAAGAGAAAAAAAAATCTTGTTTTTAAGAGTTTGCAGTCACAGTGCCTTTATCTGTAACTGGTATTTTTTTCAAGTAATTTAGATGTGATGTTTTGATTCCTTGAAGAATAAAGGTTATCCTCTAAGAGCACCTGTGAATGGTTTTTCCTAATATTTTCAGATGGATAGAAGATTGTCCTGGTCTGAGATGAACATTTCTGCCACCACCCATTTGGATGGATGGATCTGGTTATTAATCTCCAACACTCCAGAGACACCAACTAGTACAGAATATAACAGTACCTATTCCCATGTCACCGAGAACCATGACACGCAGTCTCTAACTTGCCTTCCCATGCAACACTGAATCCAGCCCAAGGTCTTCATTTTCAGAGTATCTGGTCCTCTGGGTTTGGCACACATATATCCACACACTTTGGAATTATGCCTGTGAGCAGTTCTTGCCCTGTGGTTACCTGAATTTTTTTTTTTTTTTTTTTTTTCAGCATGGCTGAATTATCTCTCTGCAGGACAAAGCTTTATGAGGAGCTGGTCTGAGACAGCCATGGGAGTTAGGTGAATCCTATCTGTTGCTCCATGTATGAGATACAGTTTTTGGACTTGCTTTTTCCTAGAGAAGCAGAGACTAGGCCATGCAAACTAGCCTCCTCTCAGAAAGAAATGGGAAGTAGAAAAAAAAACAACCTTTGTGACAGACGTTTGCAGATTGATTTGACATTCTAGAAGGCAGGCAAAGCTACTAAAATTGTGAGTTTGATAAAAGCAGTTTTTAAAGGCCAACCAATTTCTGATTGTGCAACTGAAATCTCGAGAATACAATATTAAAATTACAAAGTGCCCATGTAAAATACCCTTACATTAACTTAGGTCTCCTCTAAAACTCAAGTTTTTTTCTTGAGAGTGAGACTCTAAAGAAAGAGGAGAAATTTCATCTCTTTAACTGTACAAGTGTGTTCCATGTGCTGCTTTTTGTCTGCCCTCTCATGGTAGAAATATCTTCTTCTGGAGTACAAACAAATCGATCCTGGTAAAAATGTTAAACATCTGCATTTAGGAAGGCAAAAGCATGACTTGTGTGTTCTTTTCATGGTGCTTAAGCCTTGCTTGTTCTGTGAAGGAAAGGCATAAAACTGTATGAAGAGGTATTTTAGAAGTGAATCATCAGGGAGGACAAAGAGCCCATGGGACCTTCAGCAAATAACGCCTGCAAGCTGACACTTGCAAAGGCAGGGATAAGGAACCCAAAGAAAGCCAAAATGGACTTGAGTAGAGGAAGGGAGAAGGGAATTCCAAGAAAAGGGAGGGAAGAGTTGGCAGACATTGCAAGCTCTTAGGCTGCTGTGACTGCCCTAGATGAATACAAATCAAGATGAATCACAAATACGTATTCATTTTAAATTGCATAAAAATTTGGGAGTAGACAACATTTGAGACAGTCATCTCTGACCACATTACAACCTAGCAGAGCACTGAGAATAATGCTGAAATATAAATGTGGTAAATTGAGGTCACAACATCTGGGAATTGCTAGAACACAAAGAAAAAACTCAGGCAGTAAGTAGCTCCTCATTTCCTTAGACACGGAAGGCTGACTGTGAAGGGCCATGAGCCATCAGAGCAGATCAGTACCAGCTGGGATCCTCCCTAGGCTGGATGAACTGCTGATGTTGCAACCGTCACTCATCAGAGAACTTCCATGCTCCACTTGCATTAGACAGAATTCAGAAAAGCATTATCACTCTTATTCCTCATTTCAAGGGAAACTCTAAGATCTTCTGATGTGCTGAGCATTAACAATCCCAACAGAATATTAAATGTGTTGCCTATGCAAAACTTACAGCCTTTTCTTTTCTGCAAGGCACCCACTGAAATTGAAGGAACAGTAATCAGACTCTGACACATGCTTTGATGTCACAGCAGATATTCCGACGGAGAACCAGCAGATGAGCAGCCATCAAGCAGAGCGCCCAAATGCTTGTTAAAATGGTGCTCATATCTTCCTGCACCTAAATCCAAAAGCACTGGTCCTGACCCTGGCAGGAAGCTCTGCAGGGAAGTCGCTATGACATAATGGTGCCAACATCCGTAAGTAAGAATTTATAGATAATAACACCAAAAAGGGAATGAGGGAGACCTGATACTACTGCCTTTATATGACTCAAAAAAACCCAAAACAAACAAATAGAAAACCTAAATAAAGGGTTGAAAAAACAAAGCATGCTTAGGAAGAATCAACACAGGGTGTTTCTGAAAATTTCCATCTGGTAGCAGCAGCACAGCACATGATGCTGCTGTGACACTGGCTGAACCCCAGCTCTGACGTCTCCCAAAACAAAATCATGTACATCTCATCAGTTATTCCACAACCTTGGAACTTAAGAATCTGTGTATTACAACATTCCCAGCTGTGCTTCCAGAAGAAAGACCGAATTCTCAGAATGAGCAAATTGGTCAGAGTGAAACAAACTTGTTCATATTGAGATTCTGAAATGAAGAATCAAAGTCAACAAGTAACAGGAAATGGAGCTCTGGGACCTAGGGAAGAGGAGGCCCACCTCAAACGTAAGCTCATCACTGTACGGCTCATTAAAACAGGATGAAGCAATGGACAGAAGACTGGCCCAGAATAATTTTAATGTGTTTCTGAAAAACATCTCCAGGAGCTTAGTCTGTTTATTTTTCCCTTTGACTCCCACAGTCTTACAGACTGGGACAAGCAACAGCATCACAGAAGCACCACGAAATAATATGACAAATATGCAGGCTGCGTCACTGCATCAGCAGAAAAATACCTTTGCTAGAACTAAATTTAAGGCAATATAATAACATGGGAAAAGATCTACTCTGTAATTTTTGCTCTGGTTTTTGAAACAAACCACTGGTTTGGAACAATTGTTGCCAAATTGCTTGCATCTGCACAGACAGTTATTGCAAGAATCTCAGAATGGAAAGCTATTTGTTGCAAACCATTCAAATCCCCACTGTACTATAGCTTGGTAATATTAAAGCTTTGTTGCCCACACATATCAGAACGTACTCATTTATACAGACTTTAGTCTAAAAGCTTTATAAATACTGATGACCCAAGACTCCCAAGGCATGACTGAGAATGACCTATCAGTGCTTGGTTTTAACTGTGGACTAAAGCTCAGAAAGCTCCACACCCTGTCTGTGCTGCCTCCTTATATAGAAAATATTCTGTCTCCCATCATCTGCCTCTTTCCCTCTTCTACATTCTTGTGATTAAAAAAACTACATAGAAGTCTAAGGTGTGGGAGACTAAAAAGTCTGCCCTTGGACAGGTGCACTTGGAAGAGAAGGATGGAAGTCACAGACAGCGTAACTTGCAAAGTCCATAAAGAAGAGTAAACCAGCAGCACTGTACAGCACACGTGCACCACACCATCTTTTCCTCAGGAGTTATGTGGGACAGTTCAGTTTTCCCCCTTCAGCTCAACATGGCACTGAATCTGTTTCACACTGGCAGAGCTCAGTGCAAGTCTGAGCTGGACAGGTTTAGGTTTTACAGAGAAGCAAAGAGAGAGGAACATGAGGGTGAATGAAGGTGTGCACTCTCTCCAAGATGCTGGAAACCTTGCCTGCACTACTCCTAAACCTGTAAAAGATACAGGCACCAGCAGCTCTTGTGTACAAGAACACGGCTCAGGTGCTTGCTGCTCCTTTGAAGCATTACAGAGGTCCTGATGCAAGCTGATTGAATTCACACACTCAATTGGTAAAGTGATATAAGAAAAACAGATCCACTTTACTTTTATTTATAAACATTTGACAACATTCCCTCTAGCTCACAGAAAGTGTCTCAGGGAGTGTCTCAATGCCTCAGGGCATGCTTACATTACTGCATAACCTCCACACAGCTATGCTTCACTGCCGATTCTGGTAATGTTTGAATGACCTAGTACTGTTAACTGGGAGAGCTTTTTTGATGCATTTTACAGCAAAGTCCAAGGAAGTGTACACATCAGTCATCTGCTTCGTTAACTACACAGACACCAGACCAACAGAGATGCAGTCATGGTGCGTGTTGGCTTATGAGTCAGAGCCTCCTCTTCCTCAGAGTGCAGTAGAGGAGTCACAGTACTGACAGCACATCACTCAGCCCCAGCTGTGTGTGTGTCTGTGTGTGTCTATACTCAGTATCTCGTCTTCATTGGTTAGGCTGCTCTGAATATGAGGAGAACAAATAAAGCACCTTCCAAATTTTCCTCTCTAATTCCCCAAATCATCCTACTTGGAGGTTAACAATCAGATTCAGTAATGCTTGGGGCCTGGTTAATGGTTATGCTAGTTTATTGGTATCTCATCAATGCTGTTTCTAATGTACAAATGTTCATCACAGATTATCAGAAATTACCTCCCCAGCATATCGATTTCATTATGGTAGTATTTGATTTAATATAGTATGTTCCTATAACACTAAATCAACTGCTGCATTTTAAAGAACAGTCACACGGTGTTTTAATTACTGCTGTTCATTTTACTTCCATGAACTTGATAAAAACAGTTACTTACATTCCTGAAGGCATTCTGTGTCTGTGCAGTATGACTGGGATTGTCTCAGCTGAAACAGAGAAAAAGAAAAACATAACACTTAACATTAAGTCTTGGCTGGCTTTTATTGAAATCAGGATTTAATATATTGTCAGAGTAAAGTTCAAGTATAACTGATCCTTTACTGGATCACACTTGGCTTATGGTACATGAAGAATCCCAGGTATGGGGATAGTCCCTGAACACTATTTACATAATACCTTTAAATCACCTGGCTACAGTGTTATTGCTTCCAATTCAGCCTTCAAATACCTTTCAAAATTCAAATTAAAAAAATCTGTAGGGATATAAGAGCTATTATATACAGATATACTCTCTACACATATTTTGGGATTTATAATGGACAAGTGTTCTTATTATTATTTAGATCAAGTAACATTAAAATACCCTGCGATTACATCACAATAAATGATCACACTTTGATAATGCTTATTCACAGAGAAGCTGAATTAGTATTTCACATTTAAACTTAGTACTTACCATTTTTTTACCCCAAGACCTTTTGACCTTTTTTTTTTTTTTTGGCAGGTTTTGATATGTATTTTACTGTTTTTTCTCTTTATTGATGGGTAAAATTTAAAACATTTTTAGTGGCTGTAATAACTATTTGATTTACAGACTAGGTAACCTTGCCAACTGCAAGAAAAGTCAACACGGGCTAACCTGCAAATCAGTACAGCTATTTTACAGATGACAGAGCCAAAAAAGGAAGACAAATATCACATTCTTTATTAGGATCAGAGATGCTAAATGGATGGGATTTAATGTGCAGCACTGTGGAAATAGAGTCTATCCTCTGCTTAGGTAAACTACATGGATTATTAGTAGAAGTTGCTAAAAATAAAGAATTGTTACACTGCCTTGGTTAGAAATGACATTTGTTTTTTCAGAGGTTTTATGACATAGTTGTGTCACAAATCCCAAAACTTTGTGTCACAACTGGCTAATCTGTTTATTACCAGTGTAAATATATAAATATTAAAGAGAAGAAAAGCTGGTGTTCTTTATGTAAGAAATGAATCATTTCCACAAAACCCATTTCCCCTTGTATTGGCATAACTGATTTAATGTATGTAGTCATAGTATGCAAAACACATCCAGGAAACAGATGAAGTACTGAAGAAGGAAGACATCTGGGAAAGTATAAGCTCCTCCTTTTATCATAACGATTGTCAATTACTGACACATTTTAAAGGGGGAAAAAATGTAATTGGAGATTAATCACATTAATTCTTTCATTAATATATTAAGATCTACTAGCAAATTTGCTGAGACTACAAAGAAGTCTCTCAGGAAGGAATTTGCAAGGCTGGATTTAAACTTTCAGCTATTTCTATAGCTAAAAACAGCACTGAGGGAAATTAAGGCAGAATAATTGTCTTTGTTACTAAAGGAAAAAAATCCATCAAACTATGCATATTTCCTACCCTTCTTACATAAAAGCTCATTTTATTTTAAAACTTTGGAAGTAATTTACAAAGGGGAGGTTTTATCTTAGCAATAAATACCCACTTAAATATTTGAAAATTTTCTGAACTGGGTAAACTGGACATTCCTATACCCATATTTTAAAGAGCTCAGCAACATAATTATCTTCTGTTTGTATAAGAGTTTAATTCTGAGAGGGGCTTAATTTATAATCCCTACTTAAAACACTGTTTATAGATATTCAACACAGAAGGATGACCAGAATTAAAATGGGCAATAGATATATGGTCAGAAACATTGTACAAGCATCTCACTATCCCACTCTGTCCCCACGATGGCAAATCCTCATACAGCTTATCTAGTTTGCCTGGATAGAGCACACTGCCTGGGGGTGTTCTAGCCACAGTATCAGTTATCTCCCACTCTAAGGGTCACACTCTGTCTGTTTACAACTTTTTAAAAGCTTTAGGATGGCTCTCTGAGCCAGGTTACAAATCTGTTTTTAACAGCTCGGCAAGAGGCTGCATATTGTCACTGTGGGATGAAACTCAGCAGATCATGAAAAATGAGCAGCAGTAAAAAGAGGTTTTTCTTAATTCACTCGGGTCAACAAGTCCCTTACTGTGTAATCCAATATGAATCTGATTCCTTGTGGTCACTCGTTTAGTCAAAAGACAAAAAACGATTCTGGCACGTCTGTGAAACGCTTACGTAAATTGAATGGCTAGGAAAGGTAATGCCTGTTGCTGAAACAAGAATGTTCCTTCTACCAGTGGGCTCTCTTTTGACACTGACACACTTTAAGGAACATAGAAACTGTTGGGAAAAGCTGAATATGCAACATTTCAGTAGTAAGGCAATTGAAAAAAGAGCAATTATCAGGGACTGAAAATAAATAGTCCTTTGTATTAAGGTTTTTCTAATCCAATGTGGAGGTGGCGTTTCAATGAAAGTTTGTGGAATAATGGTGAAAAGTTGAACCAGACTTCACCAACACCCTCAACAAAACCCTCAAAAATACTTCAAATACACTCAATGTTTTTCAGACTGGGAACACTACAGAGCTGATCAGAAAAATTTGAACAGAGAAGTAATTCTTCAAATACGTTAACTCCTAGACACTTAAAGACAATATTATTAACAATGACTTTGATTTTATTAATACTTCAGAGATCCTTGTGTGGCTGAAAGTGTGAATGTAGTGGAAGATTAATAGCTGACTCTGATCTAACATCTACTAAAGTCAGCAACAGCCTTTTAATTTTTTTCCATATTCTAAAACAGACCCTTGAGAAGAACACAAAAATTAGGCAAGTGAAACATCAGGGCGTATTCAACAAAAGAAGAGAGTGAAAAACGTTACAAAACTAAATATTGATACTATTTTATTCCATTTAAATAAAAAGGATTATATTTGAATTTTAACATTCTCTGTGCAGTTTGTCATTCAAATATAAGAAGTGGTTTAGTGCATGTGAGCCAAACAATGAACTACTTTACTTTTTATTGTCTGAAATGAAGTTATCGCATATTGTAAATTGTATGAAAGCTTAAAGAGAGCTAAAAGGAATCAAAAATCTGGTTTTAGTACAGTACAAACTTGAAAAAATAGAAGTAAAAATACTAATTACAAATGCATTTTAAAATACAACCGTGAACTTTCATTTCCTCCAAGTACATTTAAAGTCTTCAATAGCCTAAGTTAAAGTAATTTGAATTAATAATCCCCAAACCACAAGAACTCTTGGTCAATAGGAATATTTGGTTTCTGTGATACCCCTGGTAAGTTCCTGGAAGAGGCAGCAGTAGCTGAATGACAGCAAGTCAGTGCCCACTTACTGACATACTGTGAATGTAAACGCAACACAACACCAAGGAAGAAGAAACCAAGTTACTTCCAGTGGTAAGAGAAAAGGGCTCTTCCTCACTCTTTCCCCATGACATTCAAATTTTACATTTCAAAAAATAAAAAGGGCAAATTTCAAATGGCTCCTAGCTCCAGTTTGAAACTGTTCTTCCTTTCTTTTCCTTTTCCAAAACATAGAGCTTTTAGCCACAGTTCGCACTAACACACAGTGTTTAGATCCTGCTCCTTTGAGATCAGGACAGTTTTAACATGCCATCTTGTGGATCAACAGCATCCACCCATCAAGCACACCTGAAACCTGTCCTGCTGCTCCTCTTTCAACAGATGCCATGTCATGGTAGGAGTCTGCATAGTTTTTAGCAATGAGAGTCTCCACTTCTTACAATCCCCAGCTGTGAAGAAAGCGTCAACAGCCACAGTAAAGGGACACTGCTATTGGCCTCTGAAAACTCTTTTGTGAAGTCACCACATTAAGTAAAGTTTGTTGTGGGGTTTTTTTATGTGCACATGAACATGCCACTGTGTGGTGAAAACAGGGTGTGAACTTTTACTGCATTTTAGCTGCTGCACAAAATCACCGAATTACAACTGAAATAGTAAGCCCAGTGAAAACAGCTTCATCTAGCTAAACAGAGAACTTGTTTTTCCAACACAGGGACCTCAGCCACCAGGACAATTTCAGTCTTCCTTGAAAGAAGTTAAGCTGCTTTGCACCTCTCATCACAGATACCTGCTGTGGAGAAGGAAATGCACATTTTGTCTACCTCTACAGTAACTCATTGCTTCAATTTCTCTGCTTCGTCTTCAGAGGAGTTTAGTGAAACTCTTCAGGTAAGCTTTCAGAGTTTGCTATGCTGTAGTTCAACAGTCTCACAATCTCTGGGACTGCTCTGACAAGTTTTTGTTTTTTTTTTTTTAAATTAAAATCAATAGCATATTACCTGCAAAAAGATTCAGGATTTCTATCCAGTGTGAACAATTTTTCTGTAAAGTTAAATGTACTATTTAAGAGTTAAAAAAAAAGACAGAGTTTACAAATATCAGGATATCAGGAAGATACCAATAATCAGAGAGCTCACCAGTTTGTAATTTTTCAGGAAAAATAGCAGCACAATCCCTATCCAAAAGCACTTTACAACTCCAGAAATGGTGTACTAAAGAAAAACGGGACTAAAGGCAGGAACAAAATGCTACCATCAATGCAGTCTAGTGGGAATGCCAGATGAGGTGGAAGTATATTATTAGTGTATTATTTATCTAGGGATATATAAAATAACTACATTTTAGAATAACTTTTCAGTCTGCTCAAAGCAGAAATAAGTCCTCAGAAAAGACAATAATGAAAAATTATTAAGTTCATGAGTCAGGAAAAGATCTCCATACAAGAAATTGTGATGGATGAAAGCCCAGAGAGATATGTGGAAAAAACAGATGAAACAGATACAAAGATAAGGCAGCAAAAATGGATAATGGTGGGAATAAAAAGAGTAGTTAAGTAGGAAAGCAAGGACAAATAACTAAATTGATATGGTCACTTATTCCATGAATACAAGTAAATTTAAAATGGAATCATAAAGATTATTGATGGAAAATTTTATGTGATAAAGAGGGTAAAGTATCATCCCTTGTGAAAATACTTTTTTGCTATTTAGACCAGTTGGAAGCTCTGCTTTTGCTCTCCAACAATGCCAGAAGATGACAACAGAATGGCATACTCCTGATTGTATTCCCATGTTTCTGGGTAATTAAATCATTGTTTAAGCTTTGTTGGCAGCCACGTCTCTTCTCTCCAAACTATATAAAAGATCTAGTAAACAACATGATAAATAAATTGCTATGGTAGGATATGCCAGTCCTGAAAACATGCCAGGTTGCAAATAATTGCTATGGTAGGATATGCCAGTCCTGAAAACATGCCAGGTTGCAAATTGAATTGCAGCATTATCTGTAAGAGTTCAGAGTTAAAGATGCAAATAAATGACACTTACATGCATTATTTCTGCTACAAGCTGGCAAAGAGAAATAAGAGGAAAAGAATGGCATACTGATGGAATTTAATTGTCTCTCACACTACGTTAGCTTCTCTTAGAGGAATAAGCAAGGAAAAAGTGAACACTGCCTTCCCCACTCCTTCATCTTCTATGTGTACATGCAGAATTAGAATAAATGATTGTTCATACAAGGACAGAAAATCAGCCTGCAATAAAAATACAGAGCCTGGTTCTGTGAGGTGACAAGTAATTTTCTCTCCAATTCCCAGTGAGAGAGCAGGATGGTTGCTACATTTCAAAATAATATTCCTATTTACAAACCAACTTTTAAGACCCAGAATCAGCAGCCAGTTGTGAGAGAAGGAGAACATTAGCTTTCATATTGAAAGACACAACATTTTATGGAGGAAGATGCATCAGAAGTCCCAGGGATCACTGCAATCTGGAGCCCTGATCTGGACACATTCTTCTCTTCATTTTTTCATTTGTTCTGGGATTGCTGTTTCACCTTGGTGTTATATAGATCCTCCTTTTTCATACTTCTCTCAATTTCCTACAAGTGCCCAACTTACTGGGACTTCATTTTATAATTTTATTGACCTATGATATCAATGACATCCTCCTTTTACTGAATGCAAAGCTGAATGAATTAGTAGTGAAAAGAAGATGAAACAGTGATGATCAGGATCATTACAAGGAGCTCACAGCATCTCTGATCATGTGAAATACCAGACAACAAGTACACAAGGCAAGATATTAAACAGAGGCATCTGAAAATGTGTACAAACAACACACATATCTTCCCAGAAGGCATTTGCAAACTTATATCTAATATGTAAAACCAAAATACGTATAGGCTTTCTGGCCGAACATTTGAGTATCTTCTGCAAAATGATGCGTATTAGCAAAAGAAAAATGTACTCCTGCGTAGACAGCCTTGAGGAAAAGGCTTAGAACTTGCAATTCCAAAAAATAACTACAGTTTGCTCTAAGCATTGATTACATGAAGCCTGAGAGAAAAAGCACAATTTTCTCCTTTTTGCTCAAAAGAGATGGCTGTAACACATCTCTGACTGAAATCAGAATTCAGCTATTCATAGTACAGATTATACCTATTAATTATTTCTGGACTATCAAGATAAAAGAATTTTCAATGCATGATTTTTTTTACACTGTTTGCAATGCACTATGCATGCCTTGAGATGATCATGAGGTGTGACTGAGATTTTCCCTTTTTTTCTTTATAAATATATATTGGTTAAGAAGGAGCAATTTCAAGCATATTACAAAGCTCAGGAATGGGAAATGTAAAGAATGACAGACATGTTAAAAAAGTCCTGATTCCTAACCCCTTAGAGATTCAAGTGGACACCACTTTTCACAGTTTTTATTCTTTTTTAACATGTCTAGACAATAGTCTCCATTTGCACTGTTTGCTGTAGAATTAGATTCTAGGTTATTACATGCATCAGCAGTACGTGAATTCTGTAATACAGTTTTGTGGCCTGTACAACACCAGTTCCTTGAGCACACAGTGAAAGGCAGGAAAATAGAAGTGCAAGAGCACTCAGGTACAGTCTTACCCTCTGCCACTCCAACCCTGTGTCTTATTCTTTTGGGCTGGTGTCTAAACAGGTGCATCAAGTCTTTTCCCCTGCACCTCTGAAGAATGACAGCTTCTCTGTCCTAATGAACAACCTGAAGTTCAGTGGTTGGGAAATGCCTTCTTTGAATCAGCTTGAATGCAGAGGACAAAAGGGGCAAGCGAGAGCAAAATGCAGTTTCCTGCTCTTGGGATGTTTGGCTAAAACTATAGACTAGAAGAAGATGCTATATAAAAAAATAGAAGGCAAACACCATGGAAGAAGTCTCCAGAGCAACCTTCACATTTAAAGGACATTTTAAATTATAAAAAATGTATTTGGTATAGCTCTGGTGTGCTTTCAGTAAAAGCCTGCATCAGTAGGGAAAGCCACTTTTGCTGACTATTTAAGCTTGCCTTATCTGTGCTAAAATCTTGGGAGCTTTTCAATTATTTGCAGCACCTATTTTAGTCAGCTGTGTTTATTTTGTGCTGTTTACATGAAGTCTCAGTCAGCCAAGACTTGTGGTTATGCTAGATACTATTTCAGACTATGCCAGTTTGAAACAGTAAGACTCTAAAATGACCTGGTCCAGAGAATTATGCGGAAACTCAATTGACAAAAGAGTGTTTGGACCAATTATGTTGAAATAGTTTGAGAATGTGCAACTTTTGCTATAAAAATCTAGTGACAATGAAAATACAAGAGAGATTAAAATAAAGAATTATTTGCTCTGTATCCCCCAAAGTTTTGATATAGCAACATAACTAAACATGGATCATTACTTCGACACTAGCTGCTGAAGGACAAAACACAAGGTTGTAATTCCCACAGTGGTCTGTAAGTAGAATCGTTGGCAGTTTATCAAAATGGGTCCTTTTACATTATAGAATTAGAAATGTTTTGGGTTAAAAAACATACTGCTTATTTTTGTAAAAACTAGTATGAGAGAATTCTGAGGTCAGTTTTTGTAAAGCAAATAATACTGTACCAGGAGACAGAAAACGGATGTTCACTTGACACAGTCATGTGTGTTACTGGCTTGCTTGGACATTTCTGGCCACTCTAGGCAGTCATAAGCAGGTTTTAGTCTTCATGCAAGATACTCCATGTATGATTATTCCTCATACTGCATCAACTGTATTTCCAGTCTAGTTTTCAAACTTGAACTGACCCTTAGGCACAGATCAGCCAGGAGCAGCTCAGGGAGAATCGATACCCAGAGCAGTAACATAAGAGAATCAGATTTCTGTATCACAAAATAAGTGAAAAAAGAAGAAATAAAAAGGTTTAAATACAACATTATTCCTACCTAGGGATTTACTGTGTTTTGCCAAAACTAAGTCAGGAACCATTTCCTCTGGGTATACAGAATGTCCTTCATCGTGATTCTTTCAAACAACTATCCCCTTGTCTGAGATTCCCCCCAGTAAAACCACTTGCTGTCATTTGTTGTTCCTCATCCTTGAACTTTGGCTCTTCTTGTTAAAATAAGTTTTGCAGATGGAGGAGACTGAACAGGAGATAAAATCATGCAAACTAACAAACCTGTCATTGTCTTTTGACAACTCTTGTGCATCTGCAGAGAATGGAAAGTCTTGTGATATTTTTCTTCTATGCTTACTTCCTCTTATGGAAGTTCCGAGTTAACTGCTATATCCATAGAGTAAATAGTGAACCCAACATACAATAGCCAAATTGTTATTACACAACACCACCAAATCATAACCGATGGTGCTGTGAGTATTACATTCCAGAAATGATATTTATAAAGTCACAGCCAAAAATTTTAGAATTTTAGATTTCTAGGGTTTTCTAGGAATATTTGGAGATCATAAAATCTGCTTATAATTTACAGTGGCCATACTAAAGAAATTTACACATGTGAAATGTTCGTATTTTGACACTATGGAGAACCCTGAAAAATCCACTTCAGGAAAACGATAGAACATTCAGCATAAAATAATTCAATGCCACTTAAGCATGTATATATCCATTGTAAGAACTTTGTGTATGAACAATATCTCCAAGTTAATCTAATAAGCAGCAAAATATCTTTTAAAATGTTATGCATAGGAATACACAGTTCACTGACCATAAAATCTTCATGGGATTATGAATTAAGAAGGAAAAAACCCAACAAAACAAAGCCATGCTTACTCAAAGAAAATGAAAGACAGATAAATAACCAACGCACATAACTAAGAGTTGGACTTTTTTGTCCACCAGCTTTCCTATTTGTAATTTTTTGTGGTGTTGCTAAGAACATAGTGGAAGAAGAGATTAAACGACAAGAGCTTTTCTTTTTTCATTGTATAAGCTTTAATTGTACTATAAGATGAACTGAAGTCTGCATTTGAAATAGAGATTTAAACTATATGCTATATAAAATCCCCAAAGTAATGTGTTCAACCACAAATTAAACTACATACATTTTCTAAGAGTTTTGAGGTAAATGTACCTATTAAACTAGAAGTTCAAATCATCATATTGGAAATTAAAACAAGAGCTTCAGGTTCTAGAGGCAGACTTTTTGACCTCCTCCTGATTTTAGAATAGCAGTGTCATTCAAATCTCCTGTACAGTTAATTCTAACAGAAATCCTGTGTATTTGAATATGCTAACTCTACACATAACAGTCATGACTGAATATAAAATAACTTTTTTATTAGCAGAAGCCTTAATTCTTATCAGTGTTGGTTTAGATAGGTATAAACAAATGAGTCCGTAAAAATCAGTTTACTTTAACTCAAATGCAAGTTAAAAAAACCCTACAATCAATCATGGGGGTTTTGTACAATGTCATTACTGGATTGAACGATCCCAAAAGTAATATTTTCATGCTTGGGCATCTCCTATAATTACATTAGAATTCTCTTACATTTGATTCTGTTAAATCTTATCACTGAACTTCTGCATTTACAATGCTCAGTCTGGAGACAATTGCAAACACCATGTTATACAATCTGCACCAAAATCCTGTCGAGAACTGCCAGCTATAACACCATTCAAATGTATTCTGGTGTGTTTCATACCTACCTAGGTTAAAAAGAATCAAAAATTAAATATATACAGGGAACCAGTCTGGGTACACAGCATGGTTGGATATCTTTTTCTCACCTAGAGTCTGAAGAGAGCACTTAGCTTTGTTCATCACAATGATTTTGAAGTTAGCGTTTTGAGGATCCAACTTTTAGAGGTACTGTGTACCCAGTGTCCATTGAGACTTGCGGGGTTCAGCAATTTTGAGAACCAATGCCCAAACTCTCTCCTTTAGTTCTTGAAAAACCAAATTAACTGCAAATGTATCATCTAATAGTTAAAATAAAGAGCAACAGAATTATGAGTTTGGCAGGGTTATAATGGTGGAAGGAGGTAAGCTTTTTAGCACAAATAGTAAAGCTTCAGTTTGCTTATATCGTGTAAGACTGAGTGACAAAACAGCAACTTAGATGGAAAACTCTTACTGAAGCATAAAAGTTACAGATGCAAAAATGGCTTAGCAAGTCTCCTGCTGAGATCATACAACAGGTTACTTGAGGATAGTCTGGCTGCTGACTGAAACTTCTGAGACTTTTCTAAATTCTGCTAAATTATCCTAGCTAGTGATTTGGTCTTATAAATATTTAGGAGCATCTGCTTTCCTTTTTAGGAGAGATGAAACCTGGAATTTCCCTTTAGTCCTCACAGTTTCAAATGCTAACTGGTATGATCTTTTTGGAAGGTGGATACTGAGCAATAAATGCCACTCTTGCAACTACACAGAACATTGTTAGACTGCTCTTGGTGACTGCCCAAGAGCATGAACCTATTGTGTGCTCACCCACATCCATAACACAGGAACTAATGTTCCTCCAAATGATCTATTTTTACCCACCTCACACTGCATGGAGCATCACAGGAACAAAATCTCACAGATGTTTGTGGCATTTCTTCTAACTTTGGACACAACTCACCTACATTGCTCATTGCTAGAATCCACCAGCCACAACAAAGAGAACTGGCTGACCAGTGTCATTGCCTGTCAGTATCTTCTAGCAAAAAACCAAAACCATTAAAAAATGCTGAATGGGGGTCAAAATTCTGAATCGTGCTAGTTTAGATTTGCATCTGACAAGCCTGAGGAAAAAGAGCAGCAAACATGTACCCTTCTTTCTTCCTCCCAAATTTTGAACTTGGTCCTGGGGGTTCTTTTCTCACCATTTTACCATGTATTCAGAAGCCTCAAGGTTCAGAATCAACACAACTGTGGGATATGGCACAAATATCATGTTGAGGACAAAAAGAAAATCCTTCTTGGAAAAGAACATCGAAGATTTTGAAATTGTGCCTCTAACTGGGAAACATGAGCTAGGATGGCTAGGCCTGATGTAAAGGCTCCACAGAAAGCACAACCATTCCCCAGAGAAGCTTCAATTTTCTGCACCTTTGTGTCACCTTTCCAAAGTACAATTAAGAAGCCTCTTGAAGAATAACTGCCTTGAACAGCCAATGTACTCAGTACCTTAAAATTATATTAATTTAGGCCCTAAGAAAGAAAATGTGTTAAAAACAAGTACATGAAAATCAACAAGGGGAAGTACATCAAATGAAGTTGATGTATATTGTAATCTTAAAAAGAATTTAACCAAATTAAGAGTTGTAACCAAGTTCACCTAATTGCTCACAAATCATAATTGTTAATGTTATTAAAAATATATATATACTTTTACTTAGGAAAAAAAAAGAAGCACTTTGTAGCTTATTTTTCAACAGACATTGAACTAAGTTCAATACAGAAACAAAGAAAAATAGCTATTTTACAGGTTACAGCTACAGCAATGGACGTAACTTGCTTGAAGTTGCTCAAGGTATCAATGACCTGGCACGAAACAGAATTCAAAACTCAGAATCACTGGATTCTCAACTTCAGAACTTCTTAGAGAGTAGTTTTAAAAATTTAGACATCATCATCTTGCCATATGACTATGTGCAACTTCATATGTGTGGAATTACCTTGACCACAAAGACTTTGCTGGGTAGTTTCTTTGGTTTTATGCAGACTGAAAAAAAGTTATATAAAAGAAACATTTCAACAGAAACAGTGTCAATGATGTCAAAATGCAGCTCTGGGAAATAAACAAAAAGCTGTAATTTGTATTGACTATTGAAAAGCTCATCAGAAGGTTGGATACACAGGTTCTAATTGCACATGCTACTGAATAAGCAGAATCAAAAGCACCAGTAACTGCAAATCTGCAAGAGCTGAAGTAATGTCTGAATAATCACCCTTCAGAATATCCTCATGATATCCTTACCAGATTAATCAGTCTTCTCATTGCATGTTCATGTGAGCAGATGCATTCACAGGGATCAAATCCGCCTTCTGCCATGGCTCTCTGGATAAACCTGAACTTGTATGTGAACACCTAAGAAGAGTAACAATAAAAGGATAATGAATTCTTTTTTCAACTGACCTTATTTTCCAGAGACTCACACATCAAGTTTCAGTTCATTTAATGCCAGGGTGAAAAAGCAAAACAAAGCAGGGTAATCCTATTATTCCTTTGGCAGTAGGAATGAAGAAGTCTGGTATGTGCAGTTACGTTTTGATGTTGCTGAAAACACTGTCTCACACAAATTTTTTTCAAGACTGTGTATGTCTCCCCTGGGTTTTCTCACATATCAAAATGAAATACATCCTAACAAACACGAAGTACAAAGACTAAATTCTTGTCTCTCATCTGCACAGTGGGACTCTTGAGTGTACATACACAAACTGAAAGGTCAGGGGAACTTGTTCTCCTAAACCCTAATAACTGCTGGCATTCTCCCTCCAGATCAATGTACAGGAAAATAATTTAAAACTCAGTAAGTTTTTTGCTAAAGGAAACAATCATCTTTGTTGATAATGAAAGCAAGCAGCAGGGGTACAAAAGTGAATGTACTTGGAAGCACTTTAAAAATGGAGCTATGCACACTAATTTTAGATCAAAGAAGTATGTTAATCACTTAGCAATACAGAATGTTCAAAGAAACTGTAATGGACATGACAGGAAATCAACTCTAGATTATTCACCTGCTAAAACCACTTATACCAGACATGTCAGGTGAGTTCAAATGTATGTTTACTATTTACCAATAACTTTTCAGTGATTTAATTGAGGGTCAGACCGTGCAGCAGACTGCAAGGCATTTCATTTCAAATCTGGGATTGATTTCTCTCAAATGAGGACTCAGGATATATTAGGTAGTTATGCAAAACCATACTTAAGAAATATTTTTTCACTTGCCATCAGTTAAGCTGTATTCAGAATGTGTTAGTGTTGCATATACTCAGGCTCTAATGTGAACACAACCGACAAGCTTAACAAACACAGCAGCACACAGCAGATACAACCTCTCAATTCCTAAAACAAGTACTTTATGAAGGTACCAGCCATTTGATAAGGTTGTGCTGAATCAACAGATGAGCTCTGCAGTCATTGCCTATAAAAACTCACAGCATAGATCACACATGAGCATTTTAATGTTTCAGTGTCACTAGAAGAAAGAGGAATAATATATGTCTGTAAGACATCTTCATTCTACAGAATATAACATTGCTACAGCTCTACCCTCTTGGGGGAGAAAAAAGCAAATGTATTTCAGAAGTCCTTCCTTTGTTAATGCGTACTATTCTTCTGAATAAACCTTTACCATGGTGGAGAGAGCCAGAGAGTAAAAGAAACTGGGAGATATCTGTCTTAATTATGGAGTTTGAACATCAATGCCCTTTACTTGCTAGGGTCTCCACTTTTTAAAAAGAAAACTGTAAAAAAGAAAAAAACAGATGAAGGAATGGAGGAAATTCTTTTTGCCTAGATACTAATAAAGCATAATCTGGCTATGTAGTTCAAAGATGACTGAGAGATAACTTGATTATGTAGCACACAAGTACCTTTTAAAAGAAAAACAGGCCTAAGTATTGAATTCTTCAATGAAGATGTAATGAAGAACCAGTAATTGGAAGGTGTGATTAACCAAATTGAAAAGAAAAGCAATTTTTACCATCACTGTAACTGATCAGTGCAACAAACTGCCCAAGAAGCAGTTGGAAGTGGATTTCCCACCAAGAACTGCATTCAGATATGCTTCAGTAAAAATACAGGTTACTGAGTAAAGTACAGAAGCACCCAAGTTCAGATATCATGTCCTGCAATATACAGGAGATCATAGCAGATGATCTAATAACTCTTCTTGAGAATTACTGTAAGGCTACTACACTAACTTTGATGAAATTATTTCAGAACCACTAGAACCACATGAAAGCAATAGAGGAAATGTTTTAACTGAACAGTCTCCCTGAATAATATACCACACCAAGCAGAGGAGCCTTTCTAAAACTATCTTAGGATAAGGAACAGATAAAAGCACTGATTACAGTAATTTCAAGACTATAATGTGCACCCTTTTGACTAAAATTTTGGCCCGAACCCGGGAGTGTGCCTTATAGTCCGGTGCACCTTATATATTGACAAAGTTCAGAAATTTGCCAACCCAGAAGCGTGAGCCGCGGCGGGAGCCGGCAGGGCCACGGCTGCTGGGTGCAGGGGGGCCCATGGAGCCGCTTCTGCTGGGTGCAGGCAAGCCTGGGGGCCCGTGGCGCCACGGCTGCCAGGTGGAGGCGGGACTGTGGCCAGCAACCACGTGGGGAGAGCCGGCAGCGGATCCTTGCTGCAAAAAAAAGTGCACCTTATAGTCCGGTGCGCCTTATATATCGGCAAAAGTTCAGAAATTTGCCGACATCTGGAAGTGCGCCTTATAATCCGGTGCGCCTTATAGTCGTGAAATTACTGTACTAAACAGTGGAACATAGCTTCTCTGGATATAATGCTGGCATCCACAAGAAGGTATTTGAACAAGTGAAGTTGCAAAAAAGTATTTCATTGTAACTTGAAATAATTTATGGCTCAGTAACACATAATAATGTCACAGTAATTCACAGCCAAGTGTTTATATTATAGAGGACTGAACAAAAATCAAACACCAAGTAAGAGCCACCACTGATAGAACCAGGCTAACATTCTCCATAGAGCATACAAGTGAAAAAAAACCACAAAACAGTAAATGGGAAAAGTTAATCTGTCATACAACATAATAAATTTAAGCGGAGGTGAACTAGAAGGAATTTACCCCAAGGCACCTGTACATGACAAGTTACCTCAATGAGCTAAAAAAAGCAAAAGACACATCACCAAGTAAAATGCCATCCAAGTTTTGAACAAAAGATCTTTTACGAGCTTTCCCACCTTCACGTGATGCTGAAACGAATCATCCTTTCTTTCCTCCAAGCCTATAACAAACTGTTTCATTGGCAAAGAACCAAAGATTGACCATGTACTTTAGGAACAGCAGGTTTTCCCCCAAAAAATATGCTAAAATAGTGTTTTTAAAATATGCTTAAAATCCAGGTAAATAATTCCCCTTTATGCAATTATTTTTGATGGAACTGAAGGAAACAGAGATTTTATACATCTGCCCAATTACAAAGAAGAGAGAAACACTCTATGATGATTTTCACTTGCAAAATGACACTCTCATGTCTTTATTTCTCTTTAAAATATTCTTAACTGTGTTCTTTGTAACACACTTCAAATGCATAAAGTACTAAGTTCTTTAATCAGATCTAAAGGTTTATTACCGTTTTGTGACCCTGTCTAAGAATAAGAGACTAGGATTTTTATATACCACAAAGTAGGATTTCTTGGCTCCTCAGGCAGCCTGTTTGTATCTAAATCCTGTTCCAGAATTGCAGTGTGCTTCCTGCCCTGCCTCCCGGTACTTGCAATTGTCTGATCTCACGTCAGCAGCTAACTTGTTCTGCTCAGCTCTGACCTCTTTGCTGTGAGTCACACAAGCCCTCCACCTTTGGTAAATACAGTCGTTCTACATACAATGTATCACAGAAAATAGGAGAATGTGCTCTAATCTTTTCCTCCTGACTTGGAGAAAGAAATAAAATGCTTGTAGTTTACTTATTTTTTCCTGTATGTTTTTCTGTTTATCATCACCTTGTTTTCCTTGGAGTTGATAGAGCTGGTTTATATCAGTTGATAGGACCACAGCAATCAGTAAGGCTATGATGTCAAATACCTGCAAGTCCTCTGACTGGCAGTGTCTTTTACTCAACTCAAAATGACCATATTTTGGGTTGGCCATATTATTGCTAGAACAGGATTTAAATCACAGGGTTTACAAACAGGTGGAAGATGTGATCAGTAAATATGCCAAAGCTCTCTATGATACCAGCTGAGAAGACATCTATTATGGTTTCCAGACTAGCAAACTGATAGAGATCATAATAAAGGAGAGAATTGGTGAACATGAACAAATATGATGTATCATCAGAGAGTCTATACGATCATTCCAGTGTAAAGAGGCCCACGGAGGTAATCATAAATAGAACTGCTGAAATTAAAATACTGTGGTCTGAGTTTGAATTACTGTAATTCAGGAGTAAAGTGGAGGATGGTCTCTGACGATTTAAGTCAGAAATAAAAGCCCCTCATTACTTTTTGACTTGAGTATCTATTTGAAATTGTAGCCAGTGAAGCCATATGGAAAATATTTCTAGTCTCTCATGATTTAAAAAACAGCATTCTCAATTACAGTAACTATTGTAAATTGTTTCTTTTATTATCTTCTCCACTCCCAGCCCTACAGCAGTGTGTTATGTTTTATACATCCTACTATCAAAGCCACAATCTTTATGGCTACAATCTGGCTGGGGGGATGGCTGTCCCTGGAGACTGTTCTGTATTTTGAATTATTGCAATGACTATACATTATTTCCCAATTCTGCAACACCACTCCTGAGTAAATAGCATACAGTTGGTGAGCTCTGGGAGACAGAAATTATATTCTGCCTTGCTCTACTGTAATTATTACAAAACTGGATTCCTTTCTATCATGAAGAAAAACAAGAATTTTTGCCCATTTTCTATGTTCCAGATGCCCTCCAATGTGATTCTAATATGATGCTGATTAGCAAAATGGTCTAAGTGTACACACTGGTCATCTCTACTCCTTAGAGAGTAGAGTCACCTCTACTCCTTATACACAGTATAAAAGGACTGTGTAAAAATATTTATCACTTCAATATTTGAAGAAACACTCATTTTAAATGATATATAAATCAGAGTTACTACAGATTTATCACAGAATAAACCAGGCATCTTCAGCATCAAAACATTAAGCTCATTAACTCTTTCCTTTCCTGGATTCAGGCACTTAAAATATAGACCGTCATAAACATGAAAAATACAATGGCTGAAGATTGCACTGCTAAGAACTATTTTCAGTGTGTTGCTATTTTCTTGAAGACTGAAGGTAAGAAACCCTTGGGAGCAAAAATATCTCATAGCACAGCAGGCGAGTAACAGAATCTTGCCACATTACTTTAAAGAGAAACAAAATCCTATTCAGATCCTTGCTACTGTTTTTCAGACAACGGCAGTAACTTGGAACACGACTGTCAAACACCTCTAAGAAGCCATCAAGGTAATTTTGCTTCTGAGTTCATTTTGGGAGAAGTGTGGCAGAACAAATGAAAACATTATCAAATTTAAAATAAAATTATACAGGAAAAAAAAGCAAATTAATTGATCTGCCTCTTGCAGTCATTCTGAAAAATTGTAAAGGACTAAAATAGCAAAAGCCATACACAAAGCATGAATGATTCACTCCCCAAAGAAAAAATGCTCATTTTTATCTTACTGTCAGAGGCTGAAACCCTCTCTCCTGTACTCATCCATTACCTACTAAAATATACAGGTTTCCTTAAAAATTAAGTGTTTCCTTGCCTTTTTACCTGCATCTAAGCCATACTAGTATCCATGTCTTCTTCTTCAATAATTGACCCTTTTTGTAATTCTTCTATTTGCGCATGCTCCAAGTTTGGTTCTTTTGTATAATCTTTCCCATCTCCAAACAACCTATAAATATTTTCTCCCAGAATCTAAAACATCCTGTATATTGGCCTCATATAGCATAACATAACACCCTTGCAATCCTGCACATCAAGTCCTGTCCCAGAGAACCTACCAGGCACTGGGACTGTGTGACCATAGTACCCATTAACTCAGGGAGTGAACATTTGCTTTGAGCACTGGTGTGATAAGCTCCTCCTAAAACTCCTGGTCACTGCTTTTATAGGAATTGCTTCTCCTCCTTGGCTACTCTGCCCCCTAGGTACTTCAAGCACCCCAGCTGACTCATTACTGGGCATTTCAAAATGCTTCTGGGTACAATTGGTTACTCCAAAATTTGTGCCTAATCCTGACTCTTCTAGGTAGTGGACCCCAATGAACCTTACCTAGTCCTACAGAGTCCAATTCAACATCTGTTAGTTGTACAGTAAAATAACAGATAAAGGTATATGCAGAAGGGCAACACTGTTTACTAGTGACCTACAGCCACTAGTGAAGCCAAAATATTCCAAAACAGAGAATCCTAGACAAACTCAGACTTTTCTGTATTTGTTGTATAATGCATTTTCCTGTTGATTTCCATCTTTTATAGTATTTGTACTTCACGTACATCACACCCTCCCACAGAATCCTGAGTGTTTTGTTACTCTTCTGATGAACTGCCTACATCCAAATCACTAGCCTTCTCTTTAACTTCCCATTATTTCAGCTGTATAGATAAACTTCGTAAGACAGGACAGGGAATTCTGTATCATGTGATATCTGCATCATGTGTTTCTTCAGACTGGATTGCAGCATAGAGTGGGATAATAATATGCATGGATTTTGGAGTTTTCTCTTTAAAAAGCCAATCAGATGTATGTGTACATGGGACTGGCTGATTTTACCAGCACGTAGCTTTGTAACATTTCTAGTTCAATTGCTACTACCAGAAATGCAACGCATTTCCTATCACCAGAGCAGTATAAAGGAGGAACAAGGCAGAAATGCTAGCAGAGCCCTTAAAAAAAAGCAAAGGTAGGCAAATTAAACATTGGATAAAACTACAGGACAGTGTAAGGAAACAATAGCATCAGTAGCTGAATAGGGAAGAAACTTCAGAAAAGGAACTGTAAGAATGAGGAGAACAATAAAGAGAAAAATAAGCAGTACTTTAAAATAAATAAATGCTATTCTGTCTGAAGTTAACAGGGGCATGACTCTAAGGCAAAAGAACCTGCACTAAAGACACCACACTAAATCAAAATTAGTCCAGAAGCCAAGGGCCTGGCATAAATAACCAGTAGAGGTGGTCTTCATTTTTTATAAAAAAAATTTCAATTGTTGGGGTTATAAAACTAGCAAAAATAAGCTTGAAGTTTTCTAGGAAAATTTCCTCTACAAAGCAACTTCCTCTGTTCAAACAAGACTAAAAATAGCTTCTGTAAAGAATCTTGTATACAAATTGACACTAATTAAAACATTCCAAGGATCCGTTCTCCTCTATTACTGTAATTTAGATAGTTCAAGTAAATATTCTCTCAGAGAACTAAAGTCTGACACATGGCAACTTTATATTTGGCTTTTTTATAATGTTGATTTTTAATCCATTTTATTAATAGCCCAAGAGAAGTTCTCTCTCATAATCTCTTTCACACTTAGAGCTGCACTCTATTTTTACTGGAACAAATACTATGACTCTCATCAGATTTAGTGCACCAGGATCTAGTAGTTCTCCATGATCACATGCAGTAGTAGATCTGCATGATCTCTAGAGAATTATTGATGATCTTTTCCTACCAGGCCTCCTCCTGGGCATAAAACTGAATTTTCAGGACAATAGGAAACCAACTGGCTAACTGGGCAGCAAAAGCAAAGCAGCAGGATATGAATGTGGATCCTGCCAGAAGGAGAGCTGCCACAGTCAAGCGTGGCTCCAATTACAGCTTTCTTCAACTAATTGTCCCTGCTCAGATCACCCATTTTCTAGGGAAAAGAGCTGCAACAATTTCAATGGCTGATTCCAAAGCAGGTTCCTAGCATAGCAATGACATTGTTTTATACTTTCACCGTATAAAGCAATCACCTCCACTCTCCTTCTAATTCCAGGGAATGGGGGAAGAGCAGCTGGTTTTGTACTTGAAAGCATCAACACGTCTCCCTGGACTTCCAGCCGTAGCTTAATAAGTTGGCAAACACTTTTTTGGACTACAACTTTTCTCAGGATAATTAACAAGATCTAAGATGAACTCTTCAAAGCAGATTGAGCTAAGCCAGTGCCATTCCTCATGGAAAAGTCAGTGCTTATACACACACCCAAGCAACTGGTGGAGTTCTTGTTGGATTCAACCAAGTTGACTGATGCTGATCAAGTAGGAGTTAGAGATCCCAGCAGGAGCTCCACAAGAGAAATTCTCACCCAGCCACATCCTGCTCAAGGCATACTAGTTGGGTAATTTTGCTACTGTCCCACAAATTACCTCGTAAGTAAACAATGAATTAATTTTCCAGTGTCATTCATCTGGTGTTTCCTAAAGATGCAAACATTATACAAAACAGCTCCTTAAAAATAGGACAAAGCCAAAGAAACTAAGAAATGCTGAGCCAGCCACTGAAGGATACTACAGTGACATCTGAAACCAGGGAAGGAGCTTTTGAGCAGGCACAGACTTGAAGCTGAGAAGTAAGTGGTAAAGGTCTCGGAGTTGTTTTTTTTTCTGGTGGTCTTACAGGACTACAAGAGCACTGATACATCCCTTGTCTCCACAGCACAACTCCACTACTGTGTGACCACCACAATATTCTGAGCATTGCCGGGTTGCTAACATTTTCACCCTGAAATAGACATTTGGAGCTGCTCTGAACGGGGCAGAATATTCTTCTGAGCCAATCTGCCAACAGCAGTGCTAGCACCTAGAGCAGAGAAGCAGGAATCAGAGCACAAAAACTTCAACTGCTTTATAATTATGGTCAAAGCCCTTTCACAGCCAAGCATCACAACCTTTCTCAAACTGAAGTATGTTAAAAAGTTCACACCCCTTCAAAGAATGGCAGGATCAAATAAGAATCTGGCAGGAAACTTACAATTTTTGGGCTGGGCTAACCAGGTTGCAGGTACGCTGAGGAGCATCAGTTCAACACAGAATGGCATATCAGGGAAATACAGAAGATTATACAGATGCTTCTTTCAGCTTAGTTAAGTCTTGTCAGTGTCAAGTACAACTCTCAGAGGACAAGAACCCACACACTGAAACTCCTCGTTGTTACAGTGCTGTTTCCCCACTTTTCTTTCATGGTCAGACCCCAGCAGGCCAGGACAAAGAGAGATTTCAGGCTTTAAAGGCAATAAGGTTGATGTCAGTGACCAAAATTCAACCCCCTAAGGGAGTTAAGTAAGATCCACCAAGATGAAAAAAGCTATTTACTTATTCCCATGCAGGTGGCTGAACATTTCCTCCGGCCAGCACTTGAAAAGGAGCTAATTATGCACATACAGTCACGGACCAAAAAAGCAGTCCAGCTATTTTAGAATTCATTTACTGATTTTGATACAGAATGTTATTACCAAACGCCAGCTGTCAACTTTGGTCATCCTTTTGTTAAAATGATGACATTTTCCTCAAAGAAAGCTCTCGGAATATGAAAACTCATTAAGAGAAGATGTCAATGACACAAAACATTGTCCAAGAATAATACCCTCTTTCTGCTAAGTAAATGCTTCAGTTTCTTCTAGTGTAGGAGACTGGCAATGGTCTACGACAAAGTTATTCCTATTGCACTAACTAATGACTATTAATAATTTCATTTCACATATGTTAACACAAAAAAAGGCGAGCTATCCTCAGCAAAATTACTAACACATAGTATTTCAGCCAGTTTACAGAGCAAACTGGGAGTCCTCTCCTGTGGTTTTCAGTAATGCAAGAACTCTCACTGATTTCCATGGTTCTTCAATACTAAGTAGAAAACCTGGGCATATTAGCTCACTCTCCTGCTTTTGGTTAGTGTCTCCAGCATTACAGACTGTCTTATTGCTTGCTGACATTGCTCTTCCCATTCCCTAAGAACTGCCAATCTCCCAAATTCAGCACTCCTGCAGCTGTATGAGTGATGCACTGCTGCAGGAAGCAACACATTAAACCCAAAAAATCTGCTGGAAGCACTTCTGCACCAGCCCTATGAGGACACCCATGCTGTGCCACGCCAACCAGGGCCAAAGGCCTGTGCTGCTTTGGCAGGCCAGATTCTGAGCAAGTGGCTACACACACAGAAGAGAAGTAGACCTCCCAGGGGGCAGGACTGCTTTTGCAGGGAAGCAAGAACAAAGAATACCCTTGCAGGTGGAAAATGGCAGAGGTCAGCATCTCATACTAGCCCCCCATGGAAGTAGGACAGGGAACCTGACTTTGCTGTTGATTACCCACCCGAGAGGTATTCTGGACTTGACTTTTGGGCTGCATAATACAAAACTAATAATTCACTTTTAAAAGTATTTAAAAAGTATGCTCCTATAAGAAACTATATAACCCACTGTGCTGGTTTTAACCATTGAAACACGACTTTGCTCAGTCTGTAAAAGAAAAAGTTTACGCTGACATACGCCAGAGTGGTCCTGAGCTAACCAAGAGCAGCCAGGCAGCTACTGCAGCTCAGGTGGCCTGCAGTAACTCAATGTTGCAAATTCGTTTTTTTGAAGTGTTAATCATTCAGAAATTTTTAGACATTTTGACTCTTTTCAAAATAAAATGTGAAAAAAAGTCTCTTATTCACTTTTTTACAAAAAACATACAGTTTCAAAACAAATAAAAATGAAACTTTCCCCACCATATTAAGGCAGCAAATGTAGCCTTAAACCATGAGCTATGAAGCTTTTTTATACTCGTATATTAAGAGTATAATTGTTTACATTACAAAATACCGTACTAAATCCTTAAAACTGTAAAAATACACTACTCCTTAATGTTACTCCAATCGCATACAAACACAAAATCACACAGAAATTCTTTGGAATACTTTCATTATTTTTTTTCTCCAGGGATGACATATGTTTCTAATAACTTGCCACTGAGCAAACAGATTTAACAGGGTAGCAGCATGCTGAGAAAGATAGCAGGATTTTCAATTTTCAGATGAAAGCAGCTCTATTCCCTGGCAGCCCAACTACTAACCCCTTTAGGCCAGATGAAATTTTATCTGAAGCTAGCTGGTGCCTGTCTTCAACTTCAATGGAAGTTGAATCAGGTTTTTTACATACCTGCAGTAAACAATTTGAAGCTTATCAATTAGAATTTTTTAAATCAGTACTTATACCAGAGGGAATCTGTAGCAATTAACAGGATTTCTAGACTTGGCAATTTACATGTGTTTAGCTAACAGATGACCCAGTTTTTACCAGAGAATATCATCCATCTAATTCAGCAGACTCACAGACTAGATTACCAAAAGGGAAGTGTTATGCAAATTACACAACTCTCCCTTACACCTACCAGCAACAGATTTTTAAATCCATTTTATTAATTTGCACAACAAAAATCTATGATACTCTTTCACAAAATCAGGATTAGTTTGCAACACACATTTTACCTTTGACTCCATTGTTTTCACAGAGAAAATAATGTATCTTTCATCTTTAGACACACTTGTTCTACACACTAATTTGAAGCTAAGCCATTTGACAATCTCCATGGCTCGAAAATGTATCTTTTCTGTAAGAAATATAACAAGAACAGTTTAACATTTCCTAGAGCTCTCTGATAAAACGTTTACCTAGTATTTTCAAATAGGGCTTCTTAATGATGGGTCACATCTGATCAGTCTCATCTAGATACCAGGGTGAGGCACCCCTAACAACACTGTAATCACTTGCACTGGAATTCTTGTTAAACTAAGGCTGCTCACACCAGGAAGCTTTCTTTCACACTTGATTTAGTTCAACTGTTTGAAGAGCTAACCCCAACTTTCCTTCACATCTTCATGTAATTTCCTTCAGACAGCTGCTTTTTTTCCCCTAAATAACTTTTTAATGTGTGAAAAAAAGATATAAATTATTTTATCAAGTTGTCTAAAAATATTGCCGAGCTAAAAATAAAGGTTTTATTATTAACTAATGGGAAATACACATGTGAACATACAAACAAAAAAGACCAAAGCTCTAATACTAGAGGTCTGTAAAGATTCAACAAATAAAGAAAATGAGCATTGCAGCTGCTTATATAATGCAAATGTTGCTGCTACATTTTTGTCTGGCTTTCCTGTTTTGTTTTGGTTTTTTTTCTGATAAAAATCTTCTCTTTCTGAGGAGCGCTCAGTGGTTTGGATCTGATATTTGTCTAGAAGTTTTATAAAGTAAGAATGAAACTATATTTAGCTCCAGAAAGCCATGCTTTTTAATGCATGCAAAGCTGCAGAAGAATCAGAATTAATCTTAACAAGGAAAACTTTCATCAAGTGTAATTCTATCTGTTCCCACTCAAATGGGACTAATTTGTTCAATTATCTGTAAAAATACCAGCTAGACTCTTAAAGGAAAGCTTCTGAAACATATCTGTTCAATTAACAATGCAAATGCACCATCACTCAATCGTGTCAGGCAGCTCCCTCAAGCATCCTCAAATCTTTCATGAAATGCCCTATCAATTATCACTGAGGGACCTTTTTCTTGCCCCAGCCTCAGCTAATAGTGTGGAATAGGTGGTGGGAATAGGGAAGAGGACAGAACTATATATTTCCACTATAGTGCTAGCAGAACCACTGTTGTGTCGTAGAAGTAAGACTAACACAGCTAACACACACTAATCCTTCTCATATCCCTGACTGTATTCCTTCATAATGAGGAGCTAAGGAGTCTTCAAATTAGGCTCATTGGGAACTAGGGAAGCCAGCTGTTGATGAGTCAAGGCACACAAGCTGAAGGAGCTCTTCTGGGAAAGTAATCTCTTTCTACCTGAACAAGGACTGTAAGATTCAGCTCTGTGACAGAGCCTTAAAAAGTTTTTTAGCTTCCACTATACTTACAGAGGGTACTTTGGGAGTATTTGGATTTTCCAAGAGGTATTAGCATTTTGCAGAATCAGGTGCCTCACTAACAATTAGATGATCTGTTCGTAAATTGACTCTCTAACCCAGGAAGTTAGGACACCATGTTTAATATCAAGCGTAATATCAAATATGCAAATGCAAATATGCAGAGTGTGTAACAGCCTGTTTGCCAAGTAGGCTCACAGGCTCTCCAAGCTGTGTCCTAAGCAGAATATGATGAGATGACAATAAGCTTTATATACATAAATGCAACTGCCAAAATATTTTTGTATTTGTTGTGATTAGGAATCTGATAACTGTTCAAAACATAGAGAGTAAGAATTTGATACTTGGTATTGTCAGGCTACTGTACACCTTTGCCCTTCATATGCATTTATAAGAAGTAAAGATCTTGCTACTTTCGTTGTACCTGTGAAGCCTCATGATGTTGTTAGGTCAAATTCTGGTATGACAAACTTTAGCAGAGACAAAACATGGTCTTTAAGAAGACCAAGTGAATGTATGTCAAGTACCCATAATATCTAGGAGGGAAAATTCTAAACACATAAATGTAGTTTTATTACACATCTGTTATGCAAATAACATTCACACACCACTTATTCTGAAATTTAAATAGATGAAAGTAGGAAATGAGAAGTTAATAACAAAAACAGAAGTCAGTTAGAAACTATCTCCAAAACCAAATACCAACATTCTGAAAGCAGGTAAAAGAGTTTAAAAATTATTGAAACATAATGAATTGTTTTAAATGTAAAATATTTCTTTAATAACAACTGTATTATTCTCATTTTACCCTTAGAACAAAAGAACATGGACTGCAGAATATTGCTCATGCAACTGGGCCATGCAGTTTGGAACGTAATGGATTTCACTGTGGTTTATATAAGGTGTTGCCAAACCATCACAATGTGCACAATATAAAGAATTTCATAGAATTTTGTCTATTACATTTATTTCTGTAGTCAACAAAATAATATCCAACTAAGCTAAAAAAAGATCCACCCAGAGATACAAAACTGCTGCTACCATCATCTTGGTTCTACAGCAGACCTCGGAATGGGTCAGGGGCATCCCTGCTGGTCCAAGAAACACACACAACACCACAGCGTGGAACTACCAACAACACATCCAGTGTAGCTTTGCCGTTATTTAGCTCCTTCTACAAAATGATCTTAAATTACTTAAAATACTCAGTACAGATACTTGAAAGAACTCTGTACAAGAGTTAGGCAAACATTGTAAATCTTGTCTTTTACAAGGGCAAAAAGAACCAAAGATGTTGGACTCACCCACAGTGAGAGGAAGGAACAGTGATTAGAACTGAACCAACTAAGGACTGCTAACATTACAATTAATTTCATTTTGTGAACTGCTTCTACCATTTCAAGCCTCACTGTCAGCGACAGGGTCACTTTTTAAAAGCAGAGTCTGATTTCTTTCATCTCATCGAGTCACAGGAATTGGATAAAATTATCAAGGGTGTAGGAAGAAATAAAAAAGTAAAACTGATCTCCCACACTTCTGATTTTTTTGAGCTTATGCCTGCTTTTGGAATGTAACATGAATGAGTAAAGGTGGATAGCGCTCTAATACCTAAGCATTTAAAGGCTTATAATACATATCACACTAATACTCACTGATGACACACACTTTCCCCAGTAGGCACACTAACAACATCAATGTAAAATGCTATTAGGACCCAAATGTTACGTGTCTTTGCACCTAAAAACTGGAGTTGGTTTTCAAGACTTATCTATCTGCATAGATATGGATGTTCAGACAGTATTAAAACACAAGCAGTCTGCAATCTAAAAGGCAAGCCTGAAGACACTTGACTAAGAAAACAGGTGTTTGTCAGGAAACCAAAGTTTTTGATGTAGGTTTTGCACCACATTCACGTACAAGTGCTGGTTAGCCAAGGCCTCAGAACTGCCATGGAAGGCAGTGGCCGAGCTGCAGGGCAGGACAGCTGGTGAACCCAGCACAGTGACAGCAGCAGAGAAATAACTGTTATCTTGTGATCTCCAAGGCCAATATATCCTTTCTCCACCGATTCCATAGGAATCACCTATTTGAGCATACATGAAAAGCTCCTGGCAGGAATCCTATCTTTAAGAAATTAACAGCAGTGTGATACCGTCCTTTTCCCGAGATGATCTTTCACATGACATTGTTTCATCTCTCCCACTTCGGCTGCACCCTGCTCGTAGAGCGGGGAGCAGCCTGGGAGCACATACCCTGGTTGTCGGCACGCCACTGCCAGCTTCTTTAAAGAGAGAAAACTAAACCTCTTTGGCTCCAAGTATCAGACTGAGATCCTTTAGGAAAAAAAAAAAAATAAAAAAAGCCAAAATAAACCGAAGAGTGCCACTTCGCACTAAAATCCCCAACAACCAGAAAAACCACAATCAGACCAGCTGATAAAAAGACGAGGCGACGTTACTCTGGTCTGGAAGAAAACGAGAGCTGCCTGATACCGATCGGAGAGGCTCCGTCTCTCCCGGTGTTTACCTTCCCTGGCACCCGGCGAGGCGCCCCGCGGCGGGGACGTTTCTGCACTTCAACAGGCTTGAAGTTACCCTGCAGCCCCCCCCGGGGCTTGGCCGCCGCTCCCCGGCCCGCCCGCGCCCGGCGGACGGAGGGTCTGGGGGGTGTCCCCGCAAGCCCTCGGCTGCCGCCGGCCCGCGCCCTCCCCGGCCCCGCCGTGGCGGCCCCGCTCACCGTTCTCTGGCCGCCGTCGCGGAGGGCTGCGGGGCGGGGGCAGGGCGGCCGGGCGAGCAGGGGCGGCCCCGCGGCTCGGCCCCGCGGCTCGGGCCGGCTCACACGTCAGCCCGCGCCACGAGACCCGGATCTGCCGGCTCCCGGCGGCGGCGGGGCCGGGGCGGCGCCGCGCGCTCCCGCCCCGCGCTCCCGCCCCTCCGCCCGGCACGGGAGCCTGAGCCCTGCTGCGGGCACGGGCCGCTGTGTCCCGGGCCGCGATGTCCGGCAAGGCCGAGCGACGTAGTGCCGAGCGACGCGGCGGCCATAAAATAAAGCTCCGGTAGGTCAGCGCGGAGAGGGCGCAGGGACGGGACTGCTGTGGGACCAGGTGTGCCTGCGGCTCCGCCACAGCCCCCTGTCACAAACACGGTCACCTTGGCCGCTTGGCCCCAGCCATCCCCACCGAAGTACAAGGGAATTTACAAGAGTAGTTTCTCATCTTGAAATCTAAAACCTGTTCAGGAGCTCGTGACTCACGGGCTTCTAAGCAATTAAAGCATCCATCAAAATAGCCATTTAGATGCTGTAAATGAAGTTAGAAAGGAAAATCAGATTGTGGCTTCTCAGTCAGCCAAGAAGAGGGAGTGTCATGCTCAAAATACAGAAAGATCCTCTCTTGGGGACACTGATATCATGGAATAATGCAGTAGGGATTATACAGAGAAGAAAATCTTATCCTCCAGTATTTCCAAGGCTGTAAGCCAGGAAACAAGGACAGTACTGCAATTAGAGTGAGAAAGAAGGGTTGGATAGAAGTTGCAAGTGCTCTCAGGTTGGTACCTCTGACCAGTGCCGCATAATCTCATATGACCCACATATGGTGTTCTCATTACTATTTACAGTTGTCGTGGGGTTTTTAAGCCTCCTTTCATGGCTACAGCTTTTTTCTGAAAGTTTTTTCCTAACTCTGGGTGCCTAGCCTATGTTACTTTGCCAAGTCTTGGATGCACTGCCAGTTGGCAGCCTTGCATGTCCAACCATCGCTGGTGCAGAGTCACCTGTCTCTGAAAGATGCAGGTAGACTAACTCTGCTCAGTTATGGCCAGCTCTGGACATATCCATTCCACTTCTGAGAGGCAGCAAGTAGGCTGCCTTTGTCTAGCAATGCCATACAGTCCTGACTTGCTGTGGATCTTGTCTCTCCTTTCCCACGTTATAGTCCTTTCTCTTGTCTTAGCACCCAACTAAGCAGAGGCAATACTGAAAAGGGAGACAAGGCACTGACACAAAGCCAGGCCATCACACAAAAAAGCTAAACAATGCAGAACTTGTATAATTTTGTTTACCTCAATCCAAGGATCTAAGCTTCTGGTAAGGCACTAAGGATGCTAAAACTTATCTTTAATTTGGAAGTATGAAACAATATCCCTACAAGGTTTCCTGGGAGAACAGGTTTCTTTCTGTTCAGGAGTTGGGACTGCAAACAGGAACCATGAACATCAGCAATATGGAAGTACACTTGTCTTGAAGTATTTGGCTGTCCTGGCCATGCACTAAGGTAACCTAGACAATAGTGTCAGAAATTAGTCATAGGAAGAATGATCAACTGTTAGCTGTATCCTTCCTTCCAGCTGTCCCTCAGCCATTCTCCTAATCCTTTGCCAGAAACAAGCCACCCTTGAAACAAGCAAAGGCAGCTTCTGAACACCATTAAGCAGTCTTGCCTGTCTCCCACACCTCATACACAGGACTAGCCATTGTTCTAGAAAATGGATCTGAGGTTCTGAAATCCCCAAAACAGATGCAGCTTACTATTAGTCCTGAACAAGGAAGGAGAGAAATGCCAACTGCACAATAGCAGAGAGGAGGGTTCCTCCTGCCAAGCTGAGGCAGGAATGCCGAACAGCTCTTGTTTTCTTGCCAAACAGCTCTTGGACAAAGTCAACCAGCAGTTGCTAAAATGATAGCAGGCATAGTTGGAGGAACCATTGAAACTGATAAGAGAATCTCAGTGATTTATTCCTAGAGAACTGAATGTGAACAATCCTAGAACTGGAAAGGCAAGACTAAGTGAGCTGGACCAGAAGCATGAGATGCCTTGTCAGAAATAATATGAGCCTGCAAAAAGTCTATATAGGAGAGGCAGGAGTTGAGAGTGGTGACAACCGAGTGATCTACAAGAAAGCAGTATGCAATGGTGGCACAGCTAGAGCTGGGATGTCTTCCTCACTTTGAATCAAATGCAGCCTCCTCAGACCTCAGTGCATCATGTTTTTCTGGCTCATTTCCCACAACGCCCCATTCAGGTACTTGCATTACGTCTGGTAGTGTCTTGAAATTGCACCTTGAAGAGATGTGCAAGCAGCCCTACCTAGCTGGCCAGCCAGGCCTGCTGGGTGAGATAAAAGCTACCCCTCCCCGCTCTCATTTCTTCACCCAATGTTGTTACTGCAAAGCGCAGCATACCTGAAAATAGTTTTACATAACTGGTCTTGGTAAAAAGCTGAAGGTTTTTTCCAGTATCCTGTGCATTATTTGCACTTCCTTTTGACAGCAAAATAGCAACTGTCTTCCTGATTATTTTTCTTTATTCAACATATATGTTTCCATTGGCATACTTGGAAATATGGGAAGCTGATGGACCTAATGAAGGATGGATTTGTGAAAGGCGTATCCTCATGTATGAAACCTCAGAGGATGAACTGTCAAGGAAGAGGGGCAGGCAATAGGAACCACAGAAAGTAGAGACCAGGAGCAAGAGAAGCAATGCATAAGTTCCTTGCTTTCAAATCAGCAAGAATGTAGATGTAAGCAGAAAGTAGCTGGGCATTTTACATAAAACATTCTGCCAGAGCATCCCTCAGAATTTGGCCCTCCTGGTTCCCACGGGCAAATGAACAAGCCATAGCAGGCACTGATTCTATCTCAGCTTCCTACTCCCAGGCTTCAGCCATCTGCTCCCCCTTACACTCACAAATTTGGTGCACAATACAGCAGTAAAACAAGATCCTGATATGGAGGCTATTTTCAGACTCACTCTATGAAGTCTCCATTCTGGCAGTCAATCTATGATGAAAACAGTGATGAGTTAGATTACTTAATGAACAAAGCCATGAGATGCATTCAAAAACAGCTAGTAACAAGGAAATAGTGAATCCATTGATATTAGCACACTAAAAGAACTGTGCTGTCCACTGCCAAGCTAAAACTACGAAGACAACTCTCATTAAAGAGCAGAGAATGGTAATAGTCCTTCTACCAAAACCCTGTACAATGAAGGAGAGTGGAAGCTGAGCAAAACTTACTATGACATTCTCACCATCCATCATCTGAATGTAGTGTGGGTTGGGTATTTTGTAAAGCAACAGGCAGGTGTCACAGTCCACATCCGCAGTGCTAGCTTTCAACTTTTCTACCCCCATAGGCAGTGGTAAACTAGGAGTCATGTTGGTGATCTAACTTGCTAAATAATGAATGAGCTTGTTTACAGACACCCAAGAACATTACTTTTCCCATTCTCAAGTTCTTTTTCTGCTGATGTTCTTCTCATCTTTGCTGCATTGGTCATGTCACTAGGCATTGTATTGCTGACATCCAGGTACTCTGTGGAGTGGAAATTGTTCATCTGCAATTCATGCAGTTTCATCAGATCTGAAAAATGACCTAGAAATGGGGCAAATCCTCCTAATGTAACTCCTTTTCTGTCTGCTCTCTCTTTTCTTGTATGCAGTTTATAATAAGTAGATAATGCTATTAAGGAATCTGCAGGAAACTCTGCTGCAAATTTTGATATCGAAAAGCCATTTGGAAGAGGTCTGCAAAATGATGTGAAAATGTCACCTAGAGAACAGAAAGGAAAAGATTATTAAATACCCTTGTAATATCAAGGTAAGAGAAGCCTTTTGGCAGCAACACTGGGATTTTTGGAAAGGGAAATCTAATTTTGGAAAAGGAAGCCAAGTCCTTAGAAAAGTTGCCTTCAAGCATTTCTAGAATTCAGCTGGCCTGGCATCTCACAAAGCTCTGGAGAATTGAAAAGCACTTTAGGACACTAGGGAGCAAGCCTGTGAACTGGCTGGCACAAAGACTATATTGTGTACTTCCATTAATTTAACCGATATTTACTCATGTAATCACCACTGAACCAAATTTATACTGCCAGATTTTCTGTCAATGTGCAGATGTAAACTTAATGAACATTCAACCACAATCGCCAGAACTCACAGAAAAAATATGGCTCAGTGGAAACAAGAAACTCCACTGAAATTGTCAGAGGACTTGCGGAGGATCATTTGCGCTCCTGAAGAATTAACATACCAACATACACTTTTGTGATCGATTAGCCACAGTCTAGGGAAAATGACCCAAAGGATTGTTGCACTGCTGCCAGACCACAGCTGCCCAGTGAAGTTTTCCAAACTAAGAAATGGATGAAGGAAATTTGAAGTTGAGGAGATGACAAAGATTATTTTACACTTGACTAATGACAAACAATTTAGAGTAACTGTGAAATGCAAGCAGGCCAGTTGGGATGCTTACAAGGTTAGTCTTGCAAAAAGCAATTTAAAAATAGAGGATTAAGTCCTACCAAATCGTTAATGATAACACTCACTGGTAAAGATACATCATCTGAATTTGGCCGAAATGGTTCTGCAGTATTAGAATAGTATGTTCTCAGTAACCATGTAAGTTAATAGTCCACTAAATTTCATTGATAATTATCCAGTCAGTACTGGGATCATTATTTTGCAATTGCTTTGGGCAGTCCCCTCTAAAAATGTGATCTAAGTGAACCAACACGGCTATAACCTTAATAAATTGTTTTTCCTCTGAAGTAGAAATCATAATAGCAGCTGCACAATTGTGGTGACTTTCTTGCAAAGAATAGATGAAAATCAGAGTGAACTGCTTCATAAGCAACTGTAGTTCACATAAGCTATCTGTAGCCATAAATTTACCAGCAGCTAATGTTGTTATATTCATCTGAAAACTGCTGCCACACGGGAAAAACACATCTCATGTCACCCTCTATGTTCAGAGCCATTTCAGCATTTAATCTCAAAATGCCTCTGAACATGAGTCAGAGCCATCAACTGGTACAGTTCTCACAGACTTGAAATAAAAATGAGTCCCTTTTCATTTCCAAGTGAATGCCTAATAGAAGAAGCCACATCTGATAGACAAATCACAAGCTGAAATGCAAGTAAGCAGATTTGGTATTAGGTGCAAAAGTGAGAAGAGAAAATGAAAACAAGATCCCAATGGATTTTTTTAAACACTTAATATATAACTAAGAAGCAGCAATGAGTTAAAATTTTCTGGTCATGAACTGAGAATTATTCTGATCTGAAATGGATATATGCAGTTTGCAGTTAGTATTAAGCACTCAGTATATGACTGAAATGTACGAGTACCATCCATTAAAAAGCCAAGGCATTATTTACTAAGAAAAAAGACTTGACAAAAAGAGAAGACATTTCATATGTCACTGAGGAGATGTATCAAAAGGCAAAACTCTGCCAGTCAGCACTTGAAGATCAGTATTCTATTGCATAAAATGTGGCAGCATCTCTGTATGGACTACAGAGAACAAAATCACATTGTTGGAAGAAAATCTGATCTGGTATCAGTGTAAGCGATACTCTGGTTTCTGTAGCACATTCAACCGTACTTTTTACTTTGAATATTAGAACATTGACAAGTGTACAAGAAGTGACTGCTCTCTCAACTGGACAAGATCTCTATAGACATAATGCATTGTGCATATTTTCTTTTGAGCAAATTTTGTTTGAGGATGTTGTATGATAGAGCTGGTATGATGTTTGCTGTAGTATGTCACACCTTTTGAAGAGGAGCTGTAAACCCTACAAGTGGTTTAGCGTAAGAAAGAAAATTTGGCTTTACAGAACTTGACAACACTGTCTGGTCAGGAAAAAAGGATTCTTCTGTAGTATACCCTCAGCAAGCTTGCTGAAAACACCAAGCTTAGTGGTGCAAACAACACACTGGAGGGAAGGGATGTCATTCTGAGGCACCTTGAGACACTTGAGAGGTGGGTCTGTGTGAACCTCATGAAGTTCAACAAGGCCAAGTACAAGGTCCTGCATCTGGCTTAAGGCAGTCCCAAGGACAAATACAGGCTGGGAGGAGAATGGATTGAGAGCAGCCCTGCTGAGAAGGACTTGGCAGTGCTTGTAGGCTGGACATGATCTGGCAATGTGCACTTGCAGCCCAGAAAGCCAGACGTGTCCTGGGCTGCATCAAAAGCATGGTCTGTAGGTCAAGGGACATGACTCATCCCCTCTACTGTGCTCTTGTGAGATCCCACCTGGAGTACTGTATCCAGCTTTGGGTCCTGCAGCATAAGAAGGACATGGGCCTCTTGGAATGAGTCCACAGGAGAGCTACAAAGATGATCAGAAGGATGGAGCGCCTCTCCTATGAGGAACAGCTGAGAGCTGTTCAGTTTGGAGAAGAGAAGGGTCTGGGGAGACTTTACTGTGTTCTTCCAGTACCTAAAAGGGGTCTACAAGAAGGCTGGAGAGACTTTTTACAATGGCTTTATTGGGATGAAGTTTTTTACTGTGAGGGTGGTAAGGCACTGGAACAGGTTTCCAGAGAATCTGTGGCTGCCACGTTCCTGGAAGTGCTCAAGGCCAGGTTGAATAGGGCTCTGAGTAACCTGGTCTAATGGAAGGTGTCACACATAGCAGGGTGGGGTGGAAGTATGTGATCTTTAGGGTACTTTCCAACCCAAACCATTCTATAATTCAATTCAACTCACACTTCACAGTTCATAAATTTTGCAAAAACACCAAAGACATTAAGGGAAACCACTTTGGTGTTTGAAAGTATGAATTTACACTTTTGGTGTTTAAGCAGGTTCTTGTGTTATCTTTTGTTAGGCTGCTAAGGTAATCATTAGACATAGATGACATCCCGAAAAACTGAGGAAATTACTGGAAAAAAAGGATGGAAAGATTGGAAGCTGAAGCTGTATTATAGCAGAAGCTCAGCTCCTTTGTAGAGAAAATACTGAGGAAGACAGTCCCTTCACAAGGGTGCCCAGTGACAGGACAAGAGCTAAACATAGGAAAACACTTCTTTATTCTGATGCTAACTGAACGTTGGTAGAGGTTGCCCAGAAGGGCTGTGGTGTCTCATATCCATAGAGATATTCAAAAGGACATGGCAAGGCAAACTGCTCTGGCTCACCCCACTTTGACAGGAAGGGTGGTCCAGATGATCTCAAGAGGTCCCTTCCAAGATGTGATATGGTGCCGCTCAGGAGTGGGACTAGGAGTAGGTAGACATGCAAAGCACTTTCACTGCAATTTCTGTGGGAGTACATAAAATTATTTGGATTGAGTGATATTATGATACAGGGATAGTATGGCACCTATAAATATGTCTGCTGGCAAAGTTAATATTGTTTATGTCTGTTCTGTGTTTGGGGAAGGGACCAACAGTGTAATATCACAACATTCTTAGGACTAAGAGTTAGAATCTGCAAAATCAACAGGCACTCACACAGCATGATTGAATACTTCCCAGTATAACTAACCTCTGTTTGGGGAAAGAAAGATACAGTGTAGAGTACTGCCTTTAAAAGCTGGTTCCAATTCACCATGTGATCTTTGTCCACTGTCAGAAAAATGGGAAAGCTCTAACAGGGAATTTTGTGAGATGGATTATACTTCAATGAAACTGCTATAATTGCTACCCTTCATTTGAGAAGAATGTTCAAGACAAGAAACTCCTTACATCTAAACTAGATCTTCCACCTAAACAAAGGCATATGCTATTACTGAAAATACAGACACACAGAATACTAGGGATTTTCTAGATACTGCTCTGTGAAACATTGCGTGCCTGGCAGAAATCCGCAGACCAGAGAAATGGCTTGTATCTGCTGTGTTCAGGAAAACTGTACATTACTCAGTACAGGACACTTTTTGAGCCTTGTTTGTTTAACCTGAGTTTATACTCAATGTTCTCTAATAAATTGTCAGGTGCAGTGTTCTTACTTGCCACGTGCACAAACTGAAGACAATCAGGTTGGGAAAACAACAAATCAGATTGTCCTGACTTCTATTCTTCAGTTGATCCATACAGGTTTCTATGATTTGAAATCCCGTTCAATTAACTTTTTTACAGAACTATGGTGCAAACACTGACTAGGGATTTAGTCTTAAGGATTTAACTCCAAATTATTATTCTACTGTAGTAAGATAAATAGAAAAACTTGGGATTTTTTTTTCCTAATATAAAATTGTTTGAGTGTCCAAAATGCAGCTATTTTAGGATGGTATCAACATATCTAAATTTCCCATCTGTCACAGCTGAGCTTTTTCTGGATGATCTTGGACAAACTTCACTATTTCGTAAATTTTGTTGTAGACAGTTCCAAAAGACTTCCATCAGTTGTGGGTTTGGTGCCCATCATGACAGATTATACTGTAGTTTAGCAAAATGGCCATCATTAGAAGTAAGTTCAAATTCTAGATACAATTTTCTAAAAGCCTCAGAGTCAAAAATTGCTGGATCAAGCAATAATAACTGAATTCAAGAGTTCCAGATCACTTTTTTTATTAGTCCTATCTTTCAGGATCCCTAAAAAGTCCTGTGCTTTACAAAATGGAGAGACCATTGAAGGAATTCTTAACAATTGATATGCAAAGTATACTGGAGTATGTTTTCTCTGTGGCTTGGCTTGTAGTAGTTTTCTGATTTTATTGCACATATTCTTGTATTATACTGTGGTTATTCATACATCTTTAATGCATATTCTCTTATAGCTGGAAATCTTTTTTGAAGTGGGACCACCTTATAAGACTATTCATAAAACGACTGCCTGCAGGAGCTTAACCCATCTCTGCAGTCTGTGTTGATGGCTCCATGTCTCAGGTTATGTACATTAAGAGGAAAGGTCTGCTCTCATCCTTTTCTCCAGAGAAAACACAGCAGTGATGAAGATCAGTTTGCAACATGAATTCCCTGAATTAAGTGTTGCCTGTCTGCTCAAAGGAAAATACAGAAAGCCAGGTGGAACCATCCCAGAAACACAAATTTTATATATATGCTGGCAGCTGGACCACTTTATACAGTAAGCTTCCCAGCAGTCAGCTTATTTACACTGTTAGGAATATGAAAATATTTTAGCAATAAAGACCACTATCAAAGAAAATGGGTTTATTTTTCATTTATTCTGGATTCCTGTATTCATTCAATCACTGCTTCACTGCTTTTTGCTGCTCCAGTTCTAATTCCAACTGCAAATCTCCTAATGAGAGACTCTAACTCCACCCCTGAAACAATCACTTCAAAATATTAATGCAAATTTATCTTCTCTCTTATTTAATTGCTGCATTTAGGCACTTCCCTGGCTACCACTGCATTGAACAAAAAAATTTAAGCTTCTAGTTAAAAGGTCTGATATTCTTCAGTCCTGATGACTTTTGTGAAATGGAGATTTACTGAGTATCAGTCTGAATCTGATTTTAGCCCCTACAGTCATTAAAATAGCAACAATTGTTAGTCACAAATCCTAAGGCTATGAGGAGACGATCATGTCCAGTTGACCAGGAAAAGCTGTCCAGCTGGCCTTTTAAGGCAGTTCTAACTCCCTTTTTGCATCTTTCTATGAAAGAAAGATCACAATATTTAATTAAATAAATTTACATAGATTTGATAATATACTAAAAGTTATTACATTAATAGATGATAATACAAAATATTTAAAATGGTATAAATTCTTCACTCAAGGTAGAAAATGTTTTTTGAGTGGACAACAATATACCAGCAACATAGCATGTTAACTAACGGTCACCATTGGTCAAATCCTCTCTTCCCTTCTAACTCTAGTAATCATAGAAGTACTAATAAAGCCATGTTAGGTTGTGAAATCTATTTCTGTATTCACAGCTTACTTTCATTTTGAAAGGATCCTCAGAAAGACTGCTATCTTCTTTATGCCATAGGAAGAAAGGAGCACAGTTTTGCACCTTTTTCTTTATAAGAAGTGCTTCTAGTTCCCTATAATCAACTGGACAGTCTGTGGTTGCCAAATTTTCAAGGTAGATGCCTGATCATTAAGAATATTAATCAGCTTCGGTGCTCCTGCAAAATTACAATAACTGCTTCATAGCTGAATCTAATTTTGCCCCCACCTCTTTTTTTTTTCTTCATGAAGCCACGAGAATTGGCCCATGGACCCCAAGGGGTATGTACCATCAGTTAAAAATCACTCCCCCACAAAAAACTGGAAGCTTAGAACCCCAGTAATTTTGCTAACAGACTCAAAAGCATTGGGTGTCTTTGTATCTAGGTTTTCCTACAGGAAACACCAGGTTCAGATATAACATTAATTTAGAAGATATTGGCAGACCAGTATTAAATTAATGAAAAGTCCAGGGTATCCTGCCAATTTCTAGTAACAGCCCTTAACAAGTGAAGGACAATAGGGTGTTACTAAACTACAAAAAAATTCCGCACATTCATTATTTAATGAAAAGGTTTGCTATGCCATAGATTGATTTCTGATGTAACTCCACTAATTCAGATGAATTGCTTTATATGACTTCAACCTGGGTGACTTTACATCGCTCTAATATTTAGTTAGAACCCTTTCTGCCTTTTAATGCATATAAGTTTCATCTGCTAACAACTTGAAAAGTATAACTTGGTAAGCGCTGGCATCTCGAGTGAATACTTCCTCTCTCTTCCTGAGCACCGAACAATTTCTGTTCTACTGGTTTCGGCATCTCTGCCTACAGAACTCCTACAAGTTCTTCATCAACACCTTTGCAGGTAAGGCTGGACGAAGCAGTGACAGTACCTTGAGCTGTTTGTAAAGCAAGAAAAGCTTCCCCACAGAGGGATCCGTCTCAGCCGAGCAAGGCAAACTGTCCTGTTCCACCCAGGAGAGGGCACTCTTACACCTGGCCACGCAACCGGACACGGACACCTATAGGAGGAACAGGAAAGTTAAGATGACATCTTAAAACTCGGTCAACTTGCACGACCAGTCAGTTATTTTGATGATAACACTAATCGCAGAAAAGTTGAATCATGCAGACGCTGCCACAATAGGAACACAATATGACAGACAATAAACGTGCAGGCTAAATTTATTCTTAGTCTCTGAAATGTGCTGAAAGATATGCAGATAAAAAACACAATTTCTACATTTCTTTGTTAAAAGCTGGGATCATAAAAAGTAGGTGTACCTTCCGTAGAAAATGAAGGTTAAATTTAAAAATTGCCTAGTATATTAATATTAATTGTTGCCTTTTTTAAAAATAAAGCACTATTATAAATAAGCATGCAAACATTTAAATGAAAAGTGCATATAATCTAATACTAACACAGCCTGTCAAATTAATCCTTATATGGATACCTCATGAAATAAATAAAATAAGAATAAAAAATGCTACAGGTTCAACCCCTGTTTCTAAAGGGACAGAAGTGAATATACATATCTATTGAGACAGCTTTCCTCTCCAATAAGTAATCCTCCAGCAAAAAAGAGAGAAGATCAAGCCTGACATTTTTGATTTTTTTAAACTAAAGAAGCCAAGATGAGGAGGTGGTAGGTTATTATGCAAGACATAAAACAGTAAAAGAGGAATAGAATGCTCCATACTGCAAAGTTAATGTTTAAAAAAATCTCATTTTCCTTTAATCACAGGGGGCAATCTCAATAATTCCAAATTTTCGCTGAGTAATTCTACTAGAAACATGTCCTACTGATATGAAGAGAACAAAATTAGGAAAATATGAAAATGAGTAAAAGATCACTAAGAATCTGAACTTGAAGAACAGAAAGTAAATCCTAAGTATCTTGGAGTCCCCAGGCAGTACACTGGGGCTGGGGGCATCCATAGTCTGAGAGAGAAGAACCGTGCACATGCAGCTATATTGGATGTACAGCGAGTCCAATGTGCACAAACTTTGCATGACCCATAGCCACTTGCATGATAGACAGTATGTCCCACATGACATGGGAAATGACACAGTGTTTAGAGTGTTCAGTTATCCTAGCACTGGCTAATGAATATTGTTAGCCATTCCATATTGAGAGCTTGGGCTGAGGCCTTACAACCACTGTCCCTATCAATTTTCCTCCTGCAATAACCTTACATAGTCTGAACTCCAACCATATCTCCTGCTCCCACTTCCAGAAGTCTTTCAAAACAAGATGCCAAGCATAATAAACAATGCATAGATACTCAGAATTGTATCTCCCACTCTTTTAGTTGTGATCAACACCAATGAGCAAAATCATAAACCAATCCACAGCCAGTTTGTAAAAGCTGCTATTGAAAGAGTTTCAGTATGAGACTAAAATGATGATAGGATCAATGAAATAACAATCTCTTGATCATATATACTACAATTTTTTTTAATCCAAAAATGAGCTGATTTCAATGGACTACAGTTGTACATTTTGTGTATGGATTTTTCTAAGAGCAAAAGACTAACAAGAAGTTAATTTGGGGTTTTATTATCAACATAGCATAAAAAAATATTAGGAAGTTAGACATGGAAGTCACTGAAATCATACAAAGAGGATATGTTCTCTATTTTTGTCTAAGCATTATATTTTTTAAAGCAAAAACAAACAAACGAACAAACCAAATCCTTCCCCAAACCAAACCCCAAAACACCTATTCAAAATCTATTGTCCTGTTCTACCCTAAAACCCTGTAGAATCCTCTGTAAAATAGTAAACTATAAAAAAGTATAGTAAGTATATAGAGGAGGTATAAAATTATATTCCCAGCATGCTGATTACATAAAGTACTGATTTTTATGTAGATTTTGATCCTGGCAAAACTCACAACTACTCTGTTCTATCAGCCAAAAAACCTTTGTATATCTGTCTTTCAGCAAAGAGAAAATTAACACATAAGTACATGGTGAATATGAAACAGTTGTAAGTGAAAAATGCCTATTTAAGGACAAGGGAAAGGAATGGGGTACACCAAGGAAAAGAGACACAGTAATTCATATTAATCTCATTTTTGCAGTAGCAGACTCTGACATTTGTAATCCAAAAGAGCACATGAAAATGAACCTAGGTACAAACCAGACAAAATCATTGCCCTTTACCATGGTTGTTACTGGATATCTACCACCTGTAACATAAAAGCATACTCACAGGAACACAAAGGATTTTAACACTTGATAAAGGTCATGTTTTCCACTCCATTCAGAGCAAAATCTGAATATTGGAAGCTTAGCTTCTTTCTGTGAGCTGTCTGAAAAGACTTGAAGGATTTAACTAGGAGATTTTATGTACTACCTTTATTATTTTTGTCTATAGTAGTCATAGTTGCTCAGCACACTATAAACCTAACTTTCATCTAAGAGGCAAAAAAGAGTTATCCTTTCTTTATTGGTGAGAGCCAAGGGCAAAGAAAAGCTGTGGCCTACCTCCTCAAAAGGAATTTAACACGTATCAGTGGAGCTTGGATGTCTAAATTATTCTGAAAATGAAGATCAAAGATCACACTATTTAGTCATTTAAAAGAAACCAGGCCTACTGCAAAATAGTCCTTTTCATAAAGTTATTGAAAACCTCAGCTGAAAACCTGTTTTGTATAAAGTTTTAAAGTTTTCATCTGAAAAAAAAAAAAATTAAATTGATGAGCAGAATCACACGTACAACATTTTTGCAGAAAAATGAACTTTTTCCAGTCAAATTATATGCGTCTGTAGATAGCTGACAGATTTTAAAAATGTATTGGGTTTTTTTGTTGCTTGGTCCTATACTTACTTTACAGTCAAAATGCTTTGTGTATACTAATGAAGATAAATGAACAGTGCTTGCAGATAACAGCCCTACCAGAAGTCAACGTATGTTGTATATTGTCCTGCACTGCATCCTTAAAAGGGGGCCCTGTAAAATGTTTCCGTAAACCTTAATGTCTTGAAATCCTCTAGTTCCTGAATAAACCACAGTTCAAAATCCAATCTCATGTTCTCCTCTGAAAATCTATGCCCTTGGATAACACGTTGTTTTATACACCTCAGGTGAGAAGTTATGGTTACTGTTACCCTATTGCAGATTTCAGAACAGAAGCGGCATCCGTGGGTACTCATGTTTGCTTCTGCAATAAAATGGCCATTGGACAGGGCTGACCTTTGCCTTTTACTCTACTTTTAAAACGTTGTAGCAGAATCTGTGAAAACAAGTAGTTCCTTTCCCTGTCCCCATTCAGTAACCTGTTTCTGGGCCTGCAAGTTCCCCGGTCCCATGTGAAGAAGCACCAGCGTCTCCAAGGGGAGGGGGAAAGAGGACGAGGGAGACAGACGTGTAAGGAATAACATTTTTCTCTGCCGAGCATAATAGCGAAAAATTAGATGAGAACCACTTTTATGGGCCCGGGTGAGCAGATTCTCAAGTTACGTGAGAGCCCCGTGGTTCTTTTTGTCCGGGCGGCTCCACCAGCAGACATACCAGCTGCTCCTTGAGCCAGCTGTTTCCTCAGCGACACTCCAGACGTTTCTCCCTCTACCCAGAGCAGGCCCAGCTGTCCCAAGGGTGCTCCTTCACCCGTTGTCCGGCCTGGTGCCTGAGGTACCGGCCCGCTGCCGGTACAGGGCCGGGCGGGAGCCATGACGATACAACGGCCTCGCCGTGCCCCGGGGCCGGCCCGCGGCGGGGCTCTGCCCGAGGGGCTGCCCCCTCACGCTCTCGCCGCGGACCCGCCCGGCCCGTGACAGCCGAGCGGCTCTGGCAGGTGTCTCCCGGGACGGGCGGGTGGGCGACCGGCGGGGCGAGCCCCNGGGGAGGAGGCGGCCCATAGCGCACACGCCACAGCCGCCCCATCGGCAGCGTCCAGCCACTGGCCCCCCCCGGCCCCGCCACCGTCCCGTTGCCGCTCCGGCCGCTCTCCCGCGGCCCCTCCTGAGGAGCGGCAGCAGCCCTTTCGCGCATGCTCGGCGCGGGCGCCATTTTGGTAGGGCCGGGAGTTCTCCAGCGGAGCGGCGGCGGAGCTCGCTGGGCCCGGCGCGGAGGGGGCGAGGGGTGCCCGCTGCGGAGATGGCCAACATCGCGGTGCAGAGGATCAAGCGGGAGTTCAAGGAGGTGCTGAAGAGCGAAGAGGTCAGAGCCTCTCCCCCCTCCCCCTGCGCGCCGCCGCCACCCTCCCCCGTGTGAGCGTGGGCAGCAGGGGACGGTGCGGGCGCCCCGCCGGCCTTCGCGGGGACCCCGCACCCCCCTCGGCCCCACCTCCCCGTGCTGGAGGTGGGCCCGTCCCACGGCATCTGGGAGGGGAATGGCGATTCCCGGGGAGACGAGGCCCGCCAGCCGTTGGGAGGAGGAGGAGGAGGGGGCCGCGGAAACGCGGCGGCAGGGCCCGAAGAGGCTGGGCGGGCCGGCCCCCGGCGAGGGCTCCCGGCGGTCGGTGCTCCGGAGCGCCGCCAGGCCGGAGGCCACGGGGCGGGGCGGGTGGGGCCGGCCCGGCCTCCGCGGGGGCCCCCGGCACGCGCCCTCCCGCGTCCGCCCGCGCGGCCCCGGGAGGGATGGATGAGGCGCACTGGGGAGGGTGAGTGGGGGTACGTGATCCCACACATCCCCTTCAGCTGACCCCTTTGGCTCGCCAGTGCCAGAGGCTGCAGGGTACGGGTTTAGTGTTGGGCGTTTTTGAGAGGTTGCTGTTAAACCCCCATTTAGCTTCCCTGCATACAGAACTTCCTTTATCCCACTGCAGGCTTATTCACCTTCAGATGGATGCTTTTAAAGCCTCACTCATTTCTGTCATGTTACCTCGTTGCCTGATCAGTATGTTCAGAGGTATGTGGTGGTCAGTAAGAGAGGCTGACTACTTTTAGGGCAGCAGTAAAGAAGTTCTGATCAGTTTGGGGGAATATATAGCAGTGTTTGCAGGGCTGCATCAATACAGCTTTAGCTATGTCGGTGTCTGAGTTGGTGGACGTCAGCCAGACAGGTTTTAATGGTTGTGTCGTCATTGTCCTACTTGGGATGATGTTGCAGGTTAGATCCTTGTGAAATATTAATGTGAATATGTAACTCTTAAGGCTAGTGTTTCAGAAATCTGGACATATTCACAGAGAAAAAAATCGAGAGGATAATTTTTTGAAGTACTAATGGCTTAAGGGAAACATGTTTAGGGTTGCAGGAGTTGATGTACTCTTAAATTGTGTGCTAACAACATTGTTGCTACGCTGCTTGAACTTACTAGAAAAATGTACGGGTCTTGTTTTACAGCTACCTTTAGAGTCCTGGCTGATTTTGCCAAGCTATTGCACAGCAAATACAGAATTGCATGGAGACCAAGAGAAATTTCTAGGTGGATACCTTTATACCAGAGCTAGAGAATGTAGACCTCATACCCTGTGTAACCAGCTGATACTGTGGAAACAAAGAAGTCTATTTGGAAGTGCTTTCTAAAGGCTTCAAAACCATTTCCCTTTGTTTTATATAGAAAAAAAAGAAGAAACCTTAACTTATATAGGTTTTGGGGGAGGTCCATAGTAAATTTCTTTATTGTAATGGTTGGATCCAGTGTGCACATTTTTGATTATTTCTGTTTGTTTAGCCTGCAGCACTCGGTTACAGAATTTTGGAAATGGATATTATTATAAAATAGCCTTTGAGCTGCTTAAAGCTAGCCAGTAAAAAGGTCATAATTCTTATGAAATTCAATTAATGGAATTTCAAAATCATAATACAGCAGACTCTTAGTGGTTCTTTCTTCTGCCATTAGCAAGCTACCTGAGTGTCATGCTGATATATTAGTATGTATAAAATTGCTGTTTACAGACTATATAACTCCCATGTCTTGAATGCAAAATTTCAACATTATTCAGTGGATATCAAAGTTGCAAGCAAAGTTTTTTGCCAGTGTTTGTACATTCCAGGGCAGTCAGACTATGATGTCATTAACACTGTGCGAAAACACGTGGAGCGGGATGATGAATGAAGGTCCGACTAAATACTACAAATCAAAATATTTTTAAAAAGCAGTTTTCTTACTATTCACTGAAATTATTATTAAACCTGGTTTCTTTAAAGAGAAATAAAACTTTTTAATGAAGAGCGATGCAAAATTTGTTGTTTAGAAGTTTGTAAGTCCCACTCTGAAGGCAGAGTGGCTCACATTATCTGTTCTTAAATTATTCTTGATTTAATGCTTTGTACTGTTTGAAGAGTGGCCCCTCCTCTCCGGGGGTAGGCACACAGGGAGAAGAGTACCTAGGAAGTTTGTTCTGTCTTCTTCCATTACTCACCTTTATTCTGAAATAGAGTGGTGGAACCAGAAATGTTTTTAAAACGGAGCAGCTGGATGGTAGTTAATTCCTTCTGCATTTGAAGTATGTGTTTGTTGGAAGTGCTAAATTCCAAATGAAGAAAGAATTCTGTAAAGTGTGTTTATCTTTGCTGTGGATAAGGATCAATGAATCCTTGCTACTCAGGACTAAATATATTTTTCATATTATGTAGCCCTTCCTGTTTCCTTGAATGCAATTTCTGGGAAGTAGCTAAAATGTGAAATACTACCTTGCTCTCTCCTTACAGATAAGAGATGAAGGATCCTCCATATTTTTAAGTTGAGCCTGGGACTTCTTTAGTGTTTTGTAAAAGTATTTAAAGTCTTTTCACTCTTGAGGAAAAGTGCTTCTGCCCTTGATTGCTTTATTATTTCTAATGCACAACATTATATTAAGTAAGCAGCTATTTAAGAGAGGTACCTATAACTTTGCATCTCTTAAATATTTGAATTAAGTAGATGAAACTAACTAAAGATTCTTTGTTAGGAGTGCTCTCTAAAGTATGATTTTTCAACTTTTTACTTCTGTGTGTGGAGAAAGCTTTACAGTTCTAAGGTAGGCGAAGCATTGTGCATTTGTAGCAAAGATGAAGTTGTTAAGTTAGTCTAGATAGTAACTTGACTGGTTAAATATGTGTAGGCAAGGGATCAGATGTTCCAGTTTATCTTTCTTCTTGTTCTATCATTTCATTAATGTGTTATCTTGTTGGTTTTATGGGCTGAAATTCTAAGGCTGCAAAATGTATTTTGAACAAAAGTATGAAGCTGCAGCACGATGGAGAAACCAATAAAGAGGTGGAAGGAGAATAATATCCCGCTTTTACTAAGTAGGAAAAAATTGTAGTGAAGGTTACTGGTATATTTTTTGGATTAAATTACTGGAATACTGCATTGGGTAGCCAAATGCTTACCTGCTCTCTGTTTATAAACAGCTATCTTATGAGAGGGAGAACTTGCCTGGCATTTAATAATGAATAGAAAACATATTGAAAGATCTTGTGGTCACTTAAGGACTGATGCTGAGATATGTTGTAATTGATCAGTATGTTAAACATTTTGTGTGACTTGTTTTTGTAATTTAATAAGGCATCAGTGTTTACTTTGAAGAAATTACACTATGCTAGCAGTGAAGGATTCAATGTTTAATTTGCCATTCACTTTGTTTTATCTTGTGGAAATATAAGGTGCTTTCTACTAATTGATACCTTTTTCAGTGAAAACTCCAATCTGATACTGAAGGTGACACATTGGGAAACATAGCTTCCTTCTAGCAAGATGAGAATTACTGGTATATCTACCATGAAGTGTTCTTCTCTTACAAATATGAGGAGACATTTATGGCAGGTAAATCCAGGTAGAGCTGAGAGTAAATTAAACTCAGCTGCAGTTATGGAATATGAGTATCTTCATAAACAGATATCTGAAGTATCACTGTAAATTTGTAACTTGATTGAAACCAAAACAGCATTCAAGCAAAGATAGTAAGTTAAGAACAAAAACTTCAAGTACTTGATTTCCAAGAAGGAAATGAGTGTTTGTTTTGGAGTCTGCTATGTGTTTCAGTGATTTACAGGCAAAGGGGAAGGGAAAAATAACTGTAGTCTGCCATACTTTTCTTAGACTTGCAAAGACATAGCCAGTAGCTCTCATGTTGGCTTTTATCATTGACTGTAGTGATCTTGTGATTGATGTTAGTATATAGCAAGATACTAAGTAGCATCTCTGGAAATCTCTTGCTGTTTGGAAAAACCATAGATTTTTAATCTTCAGCTCAGAAAAACGTCATTGCTTTAGTTTGTTTATATTTGGGCAGCCTTGGGTGCTAGATACTGAATTCACTAACATGGAGGCTTCTGGCTGTAATTGTGCTTTAGTGTTAGTAGGATTCTTGTTTTTCTTCCTATTTATCATGTTGAATCAATGCAGGTATTTATAACAATGAGATGTCTTCTATTATGCTTGCTGAGTCAGCAACATTTTTTTTTTAAACAGTATCCATTTTATGCTGATACATGGGCTTAACTTTTGAATTGTAAGGATAGTCACATTGAAGTCAGTAGAGGTTTAGTGAGTGCATTGGAATTGTTGTCATTGTTTAATCCCAGGGGCAGCTAAGTACCATGCAGCTGCTCGATCAGATGCCCCACTCTCCACATGGGCTAGGAAGGAGAATTGGGAAAAGGTAAAACCCATGTGTTAAGAGCAGTTTAATAATTTAAATAAGGTGAAATATAGTAATAATAATGAAAAGGGAGATTACTAAAAGAGAGAGAGGAATAAAACCAGAGAAAGACAAGGGATGCTCAGTGCAATTGCTCACCACCTGTTCATCTGTTCCCAGCCTATCCCAGCAACAATTAGCAGCTCCCAGCCAATCCCCTCAGTTTCTGTACTGACTATGATGTTCTGTATGATGGAATATCCTTTTGGCCAGTTTGGGTCAGCTGTCCTGGCCATGCACCCTCCTGGCTTCCTGTGCTGTGCTCACTGGCAGAACATGGGAAACTAAAATATCCTTGACTTAGAGTAAACTGTACTCTGCAACATCAGCGTGTTATCAACATTATTCTCAGACTAAATCCAAAACCCAACCCTGTACCAGCTACTAGGAAAAAAATTAACTCTGTCCCAGCCAAAACCAGGACAACTGTTTGTGTGAATAAAGCTTGACTGTGCTTAGTTGATTGAAAGACATAAAGGTATAAAAAGGTGTAAACATAGGAACATTTTAAGTGGCATTATTATATTGGTACCAGTCTCTCCTCAGTCTCTCAGAAGGCCTGAATATGATTTAAAAAAAAGTGTGAGGAGGGTTTTAGCACACTGGGGCTTGGGGCTACTATGCAAAAAGGGATCTTAGTACGCTGGAGAAATCAGTGTCCTGGCAGGAACCTTTTGAAGCTCAGCTGAGGTAGGTGCCAAGTCCTTCACCTGGGAGGAAGTAATTCCACCCATCCATATGTACGCTCAGGAGACTAACTGGAAATGAAGCAGTCTAACAGGAAAAGAACTTCATGGCCTAGTGAAGAGCAGGTTGAACACGATGGTGGCAATGAAGTCCAACCACGCAGTTGGGTTGCATTAGCAAGAATACAGTCATGGGTTGTGGGAAGTGATTCTTCTCCACTGTTCTGTGCTTGCGAGAACATGTGTGGTGTTCTGTGTTCAGATATATGCTCCAGTGAACTGAGCAGAAAAATGTCAAGGTGGTTAAGGGACTGGACCACAAGATGAGTGAGAAGAAGGTGAAAGAGTTGATTTTTGTTGGGAGAACTATTGAGAGGGACACCTTCCTTTTATCTATGAATACCTAATGAGAAGCTGAGAAGCACCAGACTTGTCTCAGAAGTGCATGGGGATATGGTAAGAGGTGGCAGACACAAGCTGGAACATGGGAAATTCTGACCAGACACTGGGGAAAAAAAACATTTAAGCAGCATGGTCAGCAAGATTGAAGAATCTTTGTCCTTGGAGTTATTCAAAACACAACAAATTCTTAAACAGCCTGCTCCCGTTGGACCTGCTTTGAGCAGGAGTTAGGGACTACAAGCCACCCAGCTGTCTCTACCTGCGTGATTACAGAATCTCTAGTGTAAGTTTGGTTTTTAATTATTTTTTCTGTTTGTCAGAGAAGACATAAAAGGGTTCCAACTCTGTTGCCACATCTGGTAAAACCCTCCCCTGTAAACAAATAGAAAAATTTTGAAGCAGACCGTTTCTTTTTTGTTTAAAAGTTTTCACTATTGTATGACAATAATGAATCCTCTTCCCTTTCAAATTGGAGGCTGGGTTTTTCTGGTAGATACAAAGCTTTCAGGGTTTTTATTTTGAACAACTTCTGCTTTGGAGCCCTGAAAGTAGAACAAATCCAAGATTAGTACTACTTCTTTAAGCTTCATTTCTCTGAAATGTGCAGATCATCTTACCTTTAAAATTGTTTGTGAGATCTTTTGTACGTTGCCAAAAATAATTTTGTCTGCTGTGTTCTTAGCCATGTCTACAGTTCTAGGCAAGACAAGATTTAGACTACTTCCTATTACCGCATAGTAAAACGCCCTTACTTTTACACTTGGCTTTTATGTCCAGCAGAGAATGCTTTAAGTCTTTAAGATTACGTTCTACCATTAATTTATAAGAAAAACATTATTAGAGAGATCATGCGCATCTTTAGTTTTCTTAATCCTGTCTGTGGTGTGTTGGTTATATCTTCTAGTTTGTACTGGAAAATAATGGAGAATGGTTCTGTAGGTCTTTGCCATTCAAACAAGTTTGTCTGTAAGTGGTGAGAAAACTGCATGTTATTCTCACATCTGGGATGATCTTTCAGAGTTATTTGGTTATTTATAGTTAACGCCTCTTTACCTGTACCATGTAGCTGTTTCTGAAGTTCTATAATACCAGTGCACTTTTAGGATCAGTATTATGTATATACTAACCAGTACTAGTGTTAGGAATGCTACTCAAACATGTGATTTGAAATATCCAATATCAGTGATCATTTGACCAGACCTATGAGTTTGCCAAGTACTGGTAGTGGGAATATTTGTGTAGAGAAGGCTAGGTCTATTGCTTTTTCCTGTGTTCAGTTGGTGACTTTTAATGTTTATCCAGTTGGGTCCAGATTTATAGTGAGTGGTCTACATATCAGTTGGCAGAGTCCTAAAGACTTTGGGAGTAAGTGAAAACAGAAAGAAAAAAGCTGAAGTCTTCATTGGAGGTAGACTCATTTGGTTGTCTTTGGTACATCATAAAGACCTGAGGAAAGAGAGCAGTTTCTGGTTACAGGAGTGGATTAGTCAGTTTAGGATGAGGGGATAGGTTGTAGCTGATGGTGGTACCCTCTGATAACAACCCTCTGTGGACCTAAAGCAATGTTAGAAATTAGCCAATCCTTTACTAATTCCAGTCTTGCATTCATTATTCTGTGCTTGTTTCCAGGAGTTTGGCTTTAAAAAAAAGGAAGTGTACAAGTCCTAAGGTTAGTTCACTTTATGTAGTATGAGATTTAAATACAGTTAACATTTAATCATAGTAAATTTGTGTAAGTACAAACTGCAAGAAAGTGCTGCTTAACAGTCCAGTGGTCTTTATTTTGCATTAAGCTAGTGCAAGTACTTAGAGTAGTTCTTAAATTATTTACCTGTTAAATGGTTTTTAGATTCCTAGATTTCATAATCCTAATAAGGAAGGTTGTCATTATTATACTTCATCACTTTTACACTAATAAGTGCTGCTGTTATTAAACTGAGAAAATGCTTTAGGATAGTTTATCGTTAAGATACATACTATCTTTTTGTCTTTGACAAGCTAAGTAAAACTGTTGCAATTTAGATATAGAAAAGGAATCCATTTAGTTATTTTATGGCAAAGAGTAGGAATTTTGACAAATAATATTCTATATGGCACTCTAGGGATGTTTCACAGACTCACCAAATATTCTGAGTTGGATATAATCCAACAGGAGTTCTGCACTCTTGATTTATCCGGCATTTTTCCCAGAGATTATATCAATATAATAAATATACAAATATAATGTTTGTAATATTTAAGTTGGGAACACTTGAATATGCTTGCTCTGAGTATTTAACAAAATAGTATCTGCATCGTAAATAAAGTATCTCTGTCGGTAGCAAAAATGAGTTTGTTGAGTACCAGATCTGTTTGTTAATCTAGTATATTGCAACAGTATTGTGCTAAAGTCATGGATTGCTCCTGTTTATCCGTCCAAGTGTCTGCACAGGAGGGAGATACTGTGAATGTCAATGGCTACAGAAGAAGCTTCATTCAGTGTTATGCTTTATTGGACACTAAAAGTCAGTCCTGCAGTCATAACTCCAGTTTGGTTGTGCCAATGTCTGAGAGAGCTGGGCTCATCCTGTGTATCGTTCTTCTGTTGGATTGCTAATAAGGACTGTCCTGTCTGCCTTGTCACAAAACACATAGGAAACTAACTGAAATTCATAATTTAATATTTTTTGTTCATGATTAGTCAGTATGATCAACAGTTCGGATTGGGAAAGACTAATGAAAGACTAAGTCTAGTTACTTTAAAAAAGACAAGTTTAAGGTAACATGCCTTCAGATTCTAAGCGTGTCTATAGAGTGTTTCAGGTAGGGAGGAAAAAACCCAAACCCACAAATACATTAGTCCATATTTTACTTAGGTATTTTAGCTCAAGCTGAAAGTATTGAACTTTTCATTTTTAGCTGTAAGGGAACTGTGAGAAAGTATTTTTGAGTTTTTGCTATGTTAGGATGTGTTAAAGTACAGGAGGCTTGATGAAATAAGGTAGCATACAGGAATGGAGATCATGGTAGCTGTGTTGTATTTTCTCTGGAAGCTCTTAGAGCCTTCGTGGTGTTTAGGTAAACCCTTCCTCTTTGGAATAAGGGTGTCCATGTGGGAAACTAGTACAGAAAAACTGTTCTGAGCTATTTTTGCAAGTCTTCAAGCTCTGAGACTGAGAGTGAATTAGCATAATCAGTTTAAAATGAACTGAATCCTATGATTCCTCTATATGTAGAACTGCTAACCTAAGTAGGGTAGATACACAGAATTGACTGCACAGTCTGCATCAAATGATTTTGTATGTTCATAAAATGATTAATTCAAAGGGTGGTTCAAAATTATTATTAAAACACACTTTATCTTCAGATCTACATTCAAAACAGAATAATGCATAAAAATATAGGAAAAAACCATCTTTTCTTTCCCCACTTATTTTTCTGAAGGGAACAGAAGTCCTTTGCACTATGCCCACACTGATGCTGAGTATCTTAGTGGGCACAGATCACATTGGGGTAACCTTGCACGCGATTTATGCGTTGAGGTATTGTAAGTGTCTTGCATAGCTCGACACAGCCTCTGCAGGGGCCCTTACAGGAGTACAGGAGAGTACATCCGCAGTTGTGTACACAGTTTTCATGGCACAGCTTTACCAGTTTAACCACACTATCCCTCAGTGAGACAAGCAGTGACTGTGTAACTACTGCACGTAGGGCTTATGACACGAGAGCTGTGTCAGTTACGCCTCTGGTCTCCCTGACGAATGCGATGGTTTTGTTAGAAATACTTTAAACAGACACTAACTAGAGCTGAAGTTTCAGGATTCTTTTAACTTGTCCTAAGGCAGTTCCAAGAAGCAGTGTTACATTCCTCTTGCAGACTCATCTCTTCTTCCTGCTTTTGTGCTTCTTATTTGCAGTGTTTGTGGTGAATTAAATCAGGGGTTGGGTTAAATGAAAGAACTGTCTTACTAATATGTGTTTATTTCAGATATTTGCTGTGAAGTTGTGTGAATGCATACACAAAATCTTACCCCTTCCTTTACATTAATTCTGTAGTCAGAAATGAAGTAGGACCTTGGCTGCTGTTAGGCTGGTTTAAGGTGCTGTGGAAGTACAGTCTCTTATGTGTTCTGGTAGAATGATGTTTTAACAGCTGAACATTAGCAGGAGTGGGTATTTACCAACCATACATTTAAAAAATTCTACTAAAACTTTGTGGTGCTCCGGGTATAACTATTGCCAAATGAAGATGGTTTTAGTATTTGAAGTATTTTGTGTTCTGACAAAAAAAGATTTTCCCTCAGTATTTTTCTTGCATATTGTGATAAATACAAAAATTCTAGACTGTCTAACCACCAGTAATACAGATCTCACAGAGAATTCATACTTTTTGCTCCTTAGATACATTAAAATACAAGTTACTTATTAGTAACATAGTATTTTGATTATTCAGTGAAACAAATAGCATGCAAAAACAATGTCACCTAGTTTTACTAGAAAGATGTAACCCTAGAAAATATATGTTAATCTGGGGAGAATGAAATAGAATGTGAAATGTGGTAGAACTTCCATGACTGAAATGGTTGATAGGTTTAAAGAACATGGGAGCATTTTAAGGAAATGCATTTTTGGTATTGACCCTTTCTTATCTAGAAAACTGCTCTTTAAAGTTCTTTAGGCAGAGGAGTTTCCTCTCTTCTATTTGCCCCGCCCCAGACGCTGGAATGTTTAACTCTGGCGTTGCTCTGTGCTTTGAAGGTCAGCAGGCGCTTGCTCTAGAATGCAGATGTGAACTGCTGATCTCAGCTGTGTGTAGCGTGTGTGCTTCATAGCACTGTGGTAATTATGTGGCATTTCAGGTTCAGCATATGCACTTGATTTTGGCTTTTAAACTGGGCTGAGTCTGAAGAAATATTTTGGAAGTATTTAACTAATTCCCTCTTGCTTTGGTAGCTCTTTGAGGGGGTGGTGGTGGGATTGTAAAAAAAATTTTTTTTTTGGTATGTTGAATTTGCCATTTCGCTGCATGTCAGTGCACTGCACTTTGCTGCTTAGTTGAGTGATACCTCCTCTGTTTTTTATGTCTTCCCATTTATTGTGAAAGAAGGAACTGAATGGATGCAGTACACTTACTCTGGCCTACTCTGGGTAGCAAGGGGGTTAAGAAGGGAGAGTGTTAGGTTTGAAAAGAAGGGAGATGGGAGGCTGGTATTGACTTCTTAGCAGCTGAAGACGCAAACCTAAAAATCTTCCTTGGTCCCTTAGCAAAAAAGCATAACAAAATAAGATAACTATTGCAAAACAAAATTCCTTTGACTATTTTTCACAGATTTGCAAAAAGTCGATAAATAGGATAAGAATGATGAACTTGATTTTGTTCTTTAATTTATTTAAATAATTGTTTAATAGAGTAAATTGCTGCTGAAATATTGGAGTCCTTTGCTCAATACAAGTTGCTGTGGAGTACTGATGGTCTTGTGCAAAAATCACATGGATTTCACTGGGACAGTCACGTGATCTTTTTCAGTAAATCTGGTGAGATATGTTCATGCCAGATTTTGGTGTTGAATAAGATGGTTGTGTTAGAATATAAAATGGATGGGAGGTTAAAAAGAATTTATAAGGCACTAGTAACTTTATACTATAACATTTAATTGTGCAAGCATGGCTTCAGACTGGGGTGGAGGATTTCTTACTTAATTTTATTAAATATTGAACCACATAATGTCAGTATAAAATGTTTGGATGTTCAAAAGTACCTACTTCACCTTTGTAAGTCATGGTTGTAATAAAGAAGTAACTGATTTTTTATTAGACTTCAGGTGGCTTCAAAAGTGGGTTTTGCCAATTTTTGTCATAGATGAATCAATGATTTTAAAATCCTGTCTGAAAGATAAAGAAGTAATTATATTTTATTTCTGTGATTGGGGAAATAATTAATGGTTGAAAACATTTTGCATGAACAAAACCTCCTTCACAAACTTTGTCCTTGGTTGAAAAGATTCCAGAGAAATTTTTCAAGTTTATTCCTTATTCTTTGCTGAAATTTTTGCATGTATTTTAAAATTTTTGTCACTTTGTAAAACTCTTTCTTAATGTGTAAGGGGCTAGTCTTAAAGCCCCAAATGATTACAGAGTTTTAATACATAGTTGATTTTACTGCAATGTTTATATACATAATTTATCACATATATGTATCTTTTCCAGTTAGTTTTTTCTGGATTAGTTTTGTTTATATACATACATTTGTTTCTAGAGTTTTCTGTGAGTTACCTTCTGTAAAACAAAATAAGTTGATAGAAAGTAATAGCACGTGATCCAATATAGAAATGTTCCCCTTGAGATTGAAGAAAATAATTTTATAAGACCAGTAAAATCACAGGCTGCAGGTAATTAACTCCTGTATGGAATAGCAGAGTTTCGTGATTTTGTTTGGTTTTGTTTCTTTGTTCTTTTTGTTGTTGTTGGAGGCTTTTTTTTTTCCCCTTGTACAGCATAATTCAGAAGTAGCCACTGGGTTTTAAATTACAGATCTAATTCTGTTTAAGGTGATTTTGTGTGTGTTGTTTTTTTTTTATAAATCCTGTTTACCACCTTGGCCCTTACACCCAAAGATACTTGACAGGAATTTGCACATGGTGTCAGAATATATAAGAAGAGACTGATAGACCTAGAACATGCAAATAATAATTCAGTTTGTCACTACTTTATAATTTTTGAAATGACATGCTGAAGTTATTGATATTGCTAATAAATATGATTTCCTTTTTTGGTTTTGACACCAATAGTTAAAAACATAGTATGTTTGCTAATGGATGCATTCATGTTTCGGTAGAGTTATTTATTAAAAGGGATTAAAGATCTAATGTGAAGATATTGTCATGGAGGGAGTAAGTAGAGCTGGTTGATTCTGGGAAAATTTGGAACTTTTTTTGTATGTCACCATCATCCAGTATTAAGTTTAGGATGTTTGGTAGCCATGGCTGACATGGAAATGTGAGAGATTTATCTGGAGTTTGGGTTTGTTTGTGGTTTTTTGCTTCTACTCAAGAGAATTCAAAAGGTGCCAAGAGTGCTGGCCATATAATTAAAGAAAAATTAATTAGAAACATCTTATTCTTTCATTTTGAGTACAACCTACCAGTATCTGTCCATATATCACCAGCTCTGATAGTAGGCATTTTTAAGCTGATTGCTTGAGATTGATTCTCTGGTAGTCTTCTTATCAAAATAACTGAAGAACTTGGTGGCTTTTTTAGAAGGCATAAAAAGTTCTAATGTACTTATAATTCCTACTTCTAAAAAATACAATTTGCTCTGCTTCAGTCTCCATGAAGTAGACTTGCCCCAGGATCAAACTTTGGAAATATAATTTTCTTCTGCTTTTAGTAAATAATATTTTGTTTGCGAGAAATAAAATTTAGAAGAAAAATGCAGTTTTTAATAGCTTGTCTTAGTGTGGTCTTTTGTGTTGATATGTAATGGTTTTGTCTGTTTATTTTCTATCAGGGAATACTTTGGATTTTTAAGAGTAGAGGTATTGGAATAGTGAAGAGGATAATAGGCCATGAAGAAATGAAAGAGGTTTTTAAAGGCAGGTTGAAGAAGAGAGAAGGGAATGGTATTGAAGGCTCAGGAGAAAAATTAGATTTACTGCACAAAGCAGACAGGCCCTCAAATTGGGCAGGCTCTCACTACTTTAAGGCCTGTAGACTGCAGTGAGTAAGGAGAACAGAAGAGCTTGTTATATGCTGAGAGTAATATTATAGTCCATAGCTGCTCTCTAAAATGAAGGTAGTAGAAGTGAAGATGGATGTTTGAGTCTTCACACTGACAGAACTTACTCTTCAGATTTTCTGCTGGAGTGGATTGTGTGTTCTTTGCAAGGAGGTTACTCAAATATAAAATTAGACAGTATACTTCTGGATTATTTTTTTTTTAAGAGGAAGCAGGTGAAGACAAATCAAAGTATTATCAGTCAGTGATTGCTGTGATAAATGTGATTGAGTGTCCTGTCTTTGGAAGATGCTCACAGAATGACCCTTCATGAAGGATTGATTCATTTGGGTTTCTTTTTAAAGATAAAGCTTTTTGTAGTGAATAAAAGAGCTTAATATGAGTACTCCCCAACTTGTCTGCATCATACTTATAGTTTAATCTCTTATACTTGGTTTAGTTTCCACAAGGCAGAATAAAATTGCTTTAAGCCTGACAATAGCAGTGCAGAAAGAATCTTAGCAGTTGAGTTACTCTAAAAGACAGCACATCTTTTGACTACACCCTAGTGTGAGTTAAAGGATGCATTTAAAAAGAAAAAATGGCTGTGCATAATCCATCTAACCTATCAAGGAAAAAAGAGGAAATTGCATCATGCATTGTGTAGTATGTTGCATCAGTTTTCCTTTCTCTCTGTTTTGTGTTCTGTTTGTTGTTTGGGTTGATTTGATCAGTCTTGATCAAAATAATCTTCAGGTGTGATAATGGAAAATTCTGCTAGTGTTGGATTTGTAGATTTCTAGAAAAGGATTTTGCTGATGGATTTTTGGTCATTGCATTGTTACAGAATTTAGCTTTGAAATTATGGAAAGAAATGCTGTGAGTAATGGCATGGCTCATATTTCAGGAATTGCTAGCCCAGTGGTTTAGGCACTACATTGTTACTGGATCAAGAGGAGGTGATGCTGTTTTAGACTTGGTGTGGAATTATATTGAGGTCTTTGTAGAACTGCTTCTGGAAAATCAGCTTGGGGCATGAGATCACAAGTTGATACATAAACACTGTGCTAAAGTTATTTGGGTTAGAGATTTTTTGAAGACCACTATTGTTGGTAGAGGTGGAGACCAGGGATTTATTCTGTTGGAACTGCTGAAATTAAGCAATTTTGTCCTATGTGATCTTCATTAAAAATAAATACTGTAGGAAAACACTTCAGATTTAATTAATAGTCACTTAGGTGCTGTTTCTCCAGGGATGAAAGATAAAGCAACACTTGTCAAGGTGAAGCTGAGCTGAACCTTGGAAAGTGTCACAATAACATGAAAAAAAGGATCTTCAGCTATATGAAGAAAAAATTGGAGGTATATGGAGGACATGGTAGAATTTTAACATAAATACAAAATGAAATTAATCCCTGCAATAGAACAATGCAGTATTGCCAGCTGTTTTTCCTTAAGGTGCTGTGCAAGGCAAATAAGGGCATGGAGACATTACTACAGCTATAGTAATACAAGCAGTCACCTCAAAGTGGGGAACCAGCATCACTGGCTCTTGGAAAAAACTGATCTTAGTGACAGACTGTGTTTGATTGCCTTTGAACAAATTCATAGAGTTGGGAAGGATTTGAGAAAACCCAGCTAGTGTGGTACTAATTGAAACCAAATATGAAGGAGAACATCCAGGCTACTACAGGTATGCAGGTCACTGAAGAAAAGTAGAATGCTAGGTAGCAAATGAAGCAAGCTGCAGCATGGCTTAATCATAGATTATATCATGAAATTCATCCTGTTTGCTATCACTACAGTTCTCTGAATGAAAAGTTGTTTGCAAAGAACAAGAACTCCTGCCATCAAGGTGGAGCTTGCCAGGTGATGTTGGCAGAAGTAGAGCAGGAAAAGCTCAGCTGGGGTTTGAGTGACTGTGGTAGCTGCACAGATAGTTACAGTGACTCGCCTATATTGGTCATTTAAACCAGTGAGCTGCTTTGGCCATGAAGAGTCCGTGCACAGGGGCAGTACCTCTGACAAAGCACTGTGCAGTCACTGGAAAGGACAAAAACTTCTGCAGGAATCCTTGCTGGGACTCTTGTTATTAGATCTGAGCCTTGTGTCATGCTGCCATGAAAAAGACATATTTCGTCTTTCTTAGGTTATGCTGGTTGTGGCGTATCTTTAGTGAGCACAACAGAGTGCTTGTGGCGTGGATTCTGATACATCTACAGTAATTTCACAACCATAAGGTGCATCGGATTACAAGGCGCACCTCTGGGAGACGGCAAATTTCACAACTTTGTAGATCAGATAAGGCGCACCAGACTATAAGGCACACCTTTTTCCTTTTGTTTTTTTTTTTTAAAGCAAAGATCGGTGCCATGCGCAACAAAGTAACGAATTAGTAACGGAATCCCACATGGAGTTTACTGGCAGGTGCTCAATTTGCAAACATTTTTCACAGATTAGTGTAGCCTTTAAATGCAACCCCAAGCATCCTCCTCATACGCGGGGCCCGGCACTCCCGGCTGGCGAGGCGGGGCTTGGGGTGGTTGCGGCTCGCGGCTGCTGCGGTTCAGGGCAGCCACGGCTCACACCTCGGGGTGGCTGCGGTTCAGGGCAGCTCTGGGTGGTTCAGGGCCGCCCGCAGCTCGGGGCGGCTCACGGCCGCCTGCTCCCTCCCTCCCTGTGCGGCTCCTGCTGGCCGGGGGCTGCCCGCGGCTGCCCGGTCCCACCCACCCGGCTCGGCTCATGGCTCGCACTTCCGGGTTGGCAAATTTCACAACTCTGTACATTATATAAGGTGCACTGCCTATAATGGGCACTTCAGGGTTCGGACCAAAATTTTAGTCAAAAGGGTGCGCCTTGTAGTCGTGAAATTACTGTAAATTTGTTTCTGCAGCTCTGGTTAGGTGGTCATGGGACATAGGAGAGAACCTTTCTTTAAAAAAAACCAGTACGGTGAGATTAGAATTTCAGTTTGTTTAAAGCAAAATTAAGGCTGGAAAATCTGTGTAAATGCCACATATTTTGCAAGGTGAATAAATACTAGATATATAAACAACTCGTTGAAGCTGGGAAACAATGCTTCACAAGTGGGCATAAATAGATTGTAACTTCTAATTGTACTAAAGAAAACTTCTAAAAATTGTGAGGTTTTGGAACACTGACATTTGGAAACATATAAGAGCAAAAAAATTAAAAGGGATGTTGGAAAGCTTGCCAGAAAATATGTCATGTAAGATCAAATTTGAATTCTGAGAGGGAATTTCTTAGTGCCTGGCTGTTGTGGAGAGCTGCAGGTGCTGCCTCATTTGTGTGAGTTGAAGGGACTTCAAGTTCTAAAGACGAATGTGTGTAACTACAAATGTTCAAAGCTCTCAGTTCACTATTGGATTAATTTAGCGAATTAGGATTCTTTACATGGTGAAACATTTACCTAATCTTTGATTTTTTTTTTTTAATGTCTATGAATATCTCTGGTGAGATATCTCTTTGTTTTGGTGTGACTGATTTGATAGAACACTTGGAGGAAAGAAACAGAAGTAATTTCCCAATTGTTGTCCAGTGGATTCTGTGTGCTAAATGGTTCACATCAGTGATAGTCAAGAACCAGCTGATGGCACCTATCAACTTTATATGACTTAACCCTTCTCTAGTACCTGTCAGTAACCAGGTTTACTCTGAGGGTGAAAAGAAGCACAGCTTATAGAACTTACAGAATAGTTCTTATAGAACTATTTGGTACCATTTTAAAAGATCTGAGAAGATGCTAAGAGTTCTTGGAAAAAATAACACAGGAATCAGGAAATCTGTAAGCAGTCAGTGAGCACAATATGTAGAAGCAATAGAATGGAAAAACCTGTAATTACCTCTAAAAACTTGATGGTGCATCTTTCTAAAAAGAGATTTTGCTTTGCAACCCCCCAATAAAAGTTACTGGCTGGGACATTTATATGATTTTCACTGAATTGCTCTCTGGACCCGGAAATCAAATTCAGTGGAATGAGTAACTCTGGCTGAACGCTTCTGAGAATCTGTTTCTGGAAAACATATGTTTTCTCCAGTATCAAAGTACAGTGTTTTTATTTTGTAGAGAAGTTGATATGGGGTGTGAAAATGTTGAGGAGGTGACAATGAAATTGAAGCGCATAAATTGTATCTTATGCCTAAATATTAAAGGTATACATGATCTTAAGATATTACAATATTCTGATCTTCATATTTACAATATTCTGTTTAGATAATTGTAATGTTAAAAGTTCTGTTCCATTTGGGGAAGTCTTTCGGTGTTCCATTGCAAGTGACAAATGTGTCTTTTTAAATTGGTCTAAATATTAAAATAATTGATGTCAATTTAATTTTATAGTTTACATATGCAAAATTAATAGCTGATTTGAAAGATCATGGTAATTTCAAAACATAGTCAACTTAGCACTACAATTTTAGATATATTGCTGGATTGCTTTGCATATTCCAGTGATAGTATAAATAATATTAAAGTTTCTAATGCTTCACAAGTAGTCTATTTTGAATGAAGTAAAATTTCAACTGGAAGATAACTATTAATTTTAAGTTACTGTATTTTTTAATGTTTACTTACTTTAAAGTACTGTTTTAAAAATTTAAAACAGCATATTTTTGGGAAAATTTGTATGTCAAATGCTTACTTATGATTCTTTGTTTCTCTGTTTATTTTTAAGACGAGCAAAAATCAAATTAAAGTAGATCTTGTAGATGAGAATTTTACAGAATTAAGAGGAGAAATAGCAGGACCTCCGGACACACCATATGAAGGCAAGTAAAGTTTTTGTGTATGCAATCATTGTACATTTCAAGTCACGTGTCTTGGGATACTTTGTTCGTAAAAATAATTACAGCATAAAATGTAGAGATACATGTTTTAAAATGGTCTGATTTTTTTTAATATATATGCAGATTTTAGGCTTAGAAAACTATTTCGGTTCAGCTTCTGTGTTGCCTGAAGAGGGATCTGTTCTACAGTAGGATAGACTATCTCATATCAAGGTTAATTTACAAATAGAAACTGTGTGGTTTAATTGGTATAATTCTGATTTTTAGTTTGTTTAATGTCTTGATGGTTTGAGCTCCTTAACCATGAAGCATGAAGAAACTGTTCATGTATTTCTGTGATCTAGAGTGGTGATCATTCATAAATGTTGCTTTTCTCCTGTCTCAAGCAGAGATGCCGTAGCAGTAAAATTTTGGATTAATTTTGGGTGTCCCAATACTTAATTTATACTGAGGTGGGGGACTCTGATAGAACTTCGTATCTTTAGCTGTCTTCAAAAATTATACCTTACTGACTTTCTAGTTTACTGAAGCTGATAGCAGTAATTGTGCATCTCCTACAGTCTGGTAAAAGCAAAGTAACTTCCTTAAAGAAGCTTTATCAGAGGCTAATGTAATATGCTTCTTCAGAGATACAAAACTGCTCAGTAGTGCTGGTACGTGTAAACTTTGTGTATAATACATATGGAACTGGCAGACATACCTTCTATTTAAAGTTCTGTCATAATGAGTAAGGATTTTTAATTTATTTTTTAATTTTTTGGATAGCTTTAAAACATTGTTTTACTTGACTTTTCCATGCCAGGTATCTACTTTGATTTGAGTCTTTCCTTCCAATAAAAAAGTATCAAGGAGTGCTTCCGGCAACTAAATTGCTTTGTTGGAATCTGAAACAATTTTGCAAGTTCTCAGTTTCTCTCTTTACTCTCTGCCTTTGAGCTAAGACTGGGACTTCAGTATTCCCCTGACACTTGCCATTGTCATTATTTTGAAAAAATAAATTCTCATCAGGTGGGGAAAATACCTGAAAGTTGTTTTGTAGCTATAGAAGTATGTGTACTCAAAAGCATTAGTGACTGCTAATGAAAATCTGTTTGTCACTTCTTCCCTAATGGAGGACATCCCTTGTGATTTGCTTTTCTGGACTAGAAGCTGGTGCAGTGGCATTGGACTTGAGAGCAGGGAGAGTCTCCCCTCCTCTACCTTTGGGACCCAAGACAGGAAAAGCAGGAGGAAATAGCCTAACAGTGGTTGACTGTGGAAGAATATTCGGCAGGGGTAGACGTCAGAAGCTGACAAGAAGGGAAAGTAGAAAAGTGGAAGCAGCTGTAATGGTAGGGGTGCCCTACAGAACTTTATTTCCAGAGTTCCTTAGCAGTCTAGTAAATAATGGTGGTTTTCCCCTCTCCCTTCCTTCTCCCATGTGTCTCCATCTCATCAGCTGCTGATGTATAGTTGACAGATTATGTCTGGAAACAATTTATTCTGATTGTAATATGTGCCTTCAGTTTAAAAGGAGTACTGTTCACCTAAATGCTGTTCCACCTAAAGTACAGACTCATATTAGAAGTGAATAATTTTATTTAGATTTAGTACTATTGTTGTTTTGCAATAATGTAGTTCATCTTGTAAATCTAAGACTTAGTATTGTAATAACTTAGCATCTGTATATAAGCAATTGAAACTAGGAAACATCTGAATGGTGGTAGAAGGGTGTTGCTTTTGGTGTTTGTTTTCCATCCAGATAGAATTGAACCTTCCTGAGTGAGTTAGTTTGTCAGAGCTTGCCATTTCCCTCTCCTCTAAGTCAGTATTACCTTGGCTTATAAAGTGAGCCTTTTTTGAGAATGCATTGAGAGTTATTTGAAATGAAAGATGTATTAATGTGTCACAAAAGTTAAAAACTGTATAGCAGGTCATGAAGAGGGTAAAAAAAGATGGAAATGTCTGTCTGCAGAACTGGGTTCTGTGTGATGCTAAATGATTCAGGTAGACAAGAATTTCTAAAGCTGGGTATTGTCTGCGCACGTATTCAGCACATCCTGCTAGTGAAAAACAGCAATATGTTTAGTGCAGAATTTGTTGGTGTGAAATGCATGCATACTTACATACCTTTGAGTACATTTAATTAGGAGGATATAGTAAATACCCTTTTTATTCTGATTATGGAAGGGATCTCATGGAAGAGTAATGTGGTTGTATGCTTATTTTAATCTAGAAGTCATATGCTTCAAGGAACAAAATGAGAGTTACTGCCAGTTTCTGGTATTGCCTGACATTAGAATAGTTTGCTGTGGAGTGTTAATATTTCTGTAATATAGTTAAATGCATTTATTCCCTTATGTAATTATGAAGGGCATGCCAGTGTGTGTCATCTTCATTTTATGACAATAGCAGTAATGCATACTGCATAATTACTGACTGATGTTTTGTCATCTATAATCTGAACAGTGACACAGCAAGAAGTGCTTTATGAAGAAGTTTAATGCAGTAGTTCTGGTCAGACAGTCCCTGTGATACAGGAGGGAATTCTAGAACCATTGTGAAGTGAAAGAACAGTTGTTGACCATAGTTGGTGAGGTATCTGAAACCAAACTGCTGCTGCAAAATTTTTTATAGGTAATGTTGGAACATTAGTTAAGAATGAGTGAGAGGAAGAATGCCATCTGTTGACAAAATTTACAGCTTTTATTTTTCTGTTAGTAGTGTCAACTCATATTAATCAATTATCAGAATATTGCAAGACATAACTTTAACTGAAACGTGTTTACATCCCGTGTTAAAATGTGTTTGGAGAGAGGACCTTTGAGAGACTTGATTAATGGCTGCTGGGTTTTACTTGATTCAAGAGCTTTTCAGTACACAGATTGGGGTTTTGTGGGTTTGGATTTTTTGGGGGTTGTGTTTTTTAAAAGTCTGTGTAATATTGGTATTAATTTCAAGCCAAGCTTGCATGTGAGCCACAGCAACTGCAAAATTTATAATAAGGTATTTCTTCAAGGGAAATAGCTAAAAATTGCTCAAACTCTTGTGAGACCTGTTCCAGTAGGAATACAGAATGAATATTATGCTATCATTGCTTAATTCAATTTCAAGCATTAAATAGCCACAAAAAAAGCCATACACGTATATACTCTTTAAAAAAAAAGCAGATATATTGGCATGCAGAAGTTAATATATTAGTCATTTGTATTTTAAATTTAGTATTAAAAAAAATCACAGATTTATTTAGGTTATGTCTTTAAGCCTGTATTTTTAACCGCAAAGTTTAATGCAAAACAATGCTATATAAATAATGCTACCGACTCATCAGTCACTGTTAGGCAGAAGACTGTAATTGTTTGTGGTAAGCAGAAGAAATGGTAATACCTAAGGATAGGTTATTAGATTATATTACCTTACAAAATTATGTGGCAGCAAAATCATAGAAGGACTTATAAATTTTTGTAATCCAGGCAGCTGTTTGTTTTTTTTTTCTTAAAAACAGTTACTGCTGAATTATGCTTCAGTTTAAAGAAAAGGAAAACCAAACTTCCTTAAGGTCTCATATTGATGTATGTTTCTTCAAAAGTGTTTCTCCTGTGCTGTCCTGTAAGCAGACCAGCAATCAATTTAGACATTACTATTATAATTTTGGATTTATTGGTCTTTCTTATGTAGTATTTTCTGTAAAAACTTCTCAAGTTACTTTAGTGTTAAGTGAGAAAAAGAACAGCTGTAGAGCATAGTAGAATATCAAACTGATACTAACTAATTTCAGGGGAGTATAGCAGACTGAAATACATTTTAAAAGTGAGAGCTGTTAGGAGCTACTAATGTGTTTTTTGGCACAGATAAAAAGATGCCATATACTGTAACTGCTGAGAGGAGTACTTTTTTTCCCTGTGTATCTTGCTGCCAAGTATTGTAATTACTTGAGAGCTGGTTTTGTATAGCTTGATTTGCAGAGTAAATCACTCTGGAAATCCCAAGGAAAAAAATTGCAAATACTTTAGCTTTAATTCAAGAAATGGTATGAATTGTAACACATTGTACTGATAGAGGCAAAAGGTTTCTGAAAGAAGAGCAGTAGGTTGAAGAACAAACTTGCGAGTGAGGATAAATGCTTTCAGTTTTTATAAAAACTAGATTTTTAATTTTATGTGTGTATATTTTTTTTGTACCCTGTTCTTTTTGTCACTGAACTGCTGCCTGGCAAATGGCCTTCACTGGGCAGGCAGAGATAGTTAGAGATTGCTCCAGAAGACATAAGTATTGTTAGTGAACTTGAATGTTAACAGAACTCTAATGGAAATAGGATAGGGAATGATACTGTGACAAAGAGATAAAACTGAGACATATTTAAAACTGGGCAGTAGGAGGGGATTCTGTCTTCCAAACTGCTGTTAACCTTTATTGTATGCTCTGGCCCTTCGTATGATATTAATGGTACTGGTGTGTTAAAGTGTTTGCAGGTTTAAAACATTAGTAAGACTTTAGGTGGTAATGTAGAACATAATAAAAGTTAAACACTGGTATTATTTTTTTCCCAAAGTGTAGGAGCTTTTCTGAAAGTTAGCCAAATGTTTTTGAATTCCAAGAAGTTTAAAATTAAATACAGGAAATTTCAATTGTGTTATTTGAAGAAAATTTGTCATGAGATATCAGAAAAGAGTCAAAATTATGTAATATCCCATGTTCAGCCTGAATATTCCTGTGGCCTCTTTTTTAATCTGTTTAGAAGATGTTTGGTTCATATTTTGATCTATTTTACTAAAATAAAGCATGGAAATGATAAGATTGAGAATGTACACATTAAATGTACCTAAGTAATATAGATACTGATTTGCATAAACAAACACAGCTTTTCTAACTGACTTTTTATATGTTTATTGATGAAATAGATGAAATCTAAATATATCTCCTAACTAATGCTGCTGGGTAAATTTTAATTACTTGAAAATCTGCTCATTTAGAAGTGTAAATTTTATGTCATGAAAGACTGAAGTTTGAGTGTATGCTATATACAAGATATACAAGATTTTGGTATAACTTCCAACTTGTTCTTGTCTTTTGCAGGCGGAAGGTATCAACTAGAGATAAAAATCCCAGAAACATATCCGTTTAATCCTCCTAAGGTACTGCAAACACGTGTTTTTGGATAATACAATTTGGCTTACAAGTTGGGTTTGAGTATTCTTATTTATGTCTTTGCTTGTTTGGGTTTTTGTTTGTTGGGGTTTTGGTTTTGGTTTGTTTTTAAAAATACACTTCTAGACAAGGATTGGAACTATTGCATTTAGCTAGAAATAAAGCAGGATGCAAAATTGTATCCAGTCAGAAGTACACTCTGATGGTTCCTAAAAGTACATAGTGGGAAATTGTGTGGAGGGGCTTGGGCCTTATTATTGACCCTAATGTAATATTTTTCTGACAAGATAAATACAGTTTTCAAGTAGTTTAAAATTATATAGAGAGTACAGCTGTCTTACCTCCCCCTCAGCATTGTTGAATAAATGTTGTAACAGGGAGTTATTGGTTCTTTTAATTTCTTGGTCTCCATAGGTTATACTTGAATCTAACCTACCAAGTTTCTAGTAATAATTAGATAGTGACATGTAAAGTTGTGTGTCTTGAAGAACCAACAGAGAAATACAGTAGTCTTACTGCTTCTCTGTTGAAGAAATAGATATATGTGCACATGGATGAGAGATGAGAAGTGGCTGTGGTAAAGTCACTTGTATATTTTTCACAACTTACTGGCCTTTTAACTTTACTGCGTATTTCTAGAATTTCAGTTTTGTGATTCCACCATGAATAATGTTCTCCCCAGCCATGTGCAGCTGCAGCTGTACATTCCTATGCCCTGATTTAGTCCACTCTTCAGTGGATGCCTCCGTTGTCTGACTCAACTTCTTCACTGGTTTTCTGTTTGTCTGAAAGATGTCTATGAACCAAGAACATGTCCTAGATTTTTATTTTCACCCCAGTGTATAATACTGGGAAGGAGCTGGGGAAGGGGAGGAAGAGAGCAGTGGCAGTAACTCTTAGGCTCTTTGAATTACTTCCTTCAGGCTGAAGCAAAAGACACAGAAAATCTTAAAGAAATACCTGTTGGTCTCAGTTCTTTAATCTGCACATGTTCCGGTGAGAGCTAAAATAAGGAGAACTGAAACAGATTGTGGACGCTGAAAGATAATTCTGTATACCATGATTTAGTTGCTGCTTTAGGGGTTGGTAGTCTCCATTTCCAGAGTTCATAGGCAGCTGTTAGAAACTCAGTGCATTGTAGCATAGTACTGCTTATTCTGGAAGTGTTTTTGCTTGTGTCTGGCCCTGCCTTTCATCTGAAAAATTTCTTTTAGCTTGTTCAGAATGTGCTTTGACAGCCATTGTTAGCAGTCATTCGCTGTGAGAAATTACCCAGTATTTACATCACTTTTTACATTTTCCAAGTGATTTATAGAGTTGAGGTACTTAATAAGTGCCTCAGCTGACATGATAGGTTATTTTTGTCCTGGAAAGCAGAACTGTTCTGGTCTTGCCTATTTAGGTACCAGGATTGCACTGATTTTATTATAGCCCTGCATGTATGGTCTGCTGCTGTAGTGCCTGACATGATGTGTTCTCTTCCCTGATTTGCTTGCAGGTCAGGGGCAAAGGTTGAGAGATCTGTGCTATACATAAAATTCTTTTCAGGAGTTTGGGGTGAGGGGGAGATAAGAAACAGATGGGTCAAAATCACAAGAAGACAGTTAAAGTGCAACCTGAAGAAAATTAAGGGGGAATTTCCCAAGGCATGTATGTCCTTTCTGATGACAGCTTTGGTCTCCAAGACCTTTAAGAGAAAGTGCTGCTTTTACCTTGCTCTGTGTCTTAAAAAAAAAGTGAGAAACCCCAAACCACCAAAACCTGATTTTAGTATTGCATTGTGAATATCAACAGACTTTGGTGTAAAAATATGGACATGAATAATGAATGAATGCTGGGACTAGATCTTTTCAATAGTAAAGAAAAATAATAGTAATCTAGTTAAGTTTTGGGTTGGTTAACAGCTTTCTGCATATGAGGTAATGAGACAGGAGGTTGTAGATTTAGTAATATCCACCAAAGAAATTTTTCTAATACTTCTGTAGCCAACAATTTAGCTCAACAGTGAGTGATATCTAGTTCCTTTGTTAAGAGATTTTGTGAAATCTACTAAGCCCACTTACAATAATATTAGAAGTTTTAAGTCTGTGTTTTACCATCTGCTTGTCTAAACACTTGTATACTGGAGGATATTTCTAAGCAGCTTTGTGTGACACAAGGATGTGAACACATGATGTGAGAAAGCAGTTAGGGATGAGTTTAGGGATCTGGAATGGGCAGCAGTCTGTTTTGAGTAAGGCAAGACTCTAACAAGCAGCCTTACAAACTTGAAGCCTCCTGGAACAAGCAGTATCATGTGTTAGTTCCATTTGTAGTACTACATTTTCTAAGTGAGTATTTCTTCATAATGTTATTTAAAATGGTGGATCTAAAATGTCTATTTCATATACTGCATTTAATTATTGCTTTTGTTTTTTAAAAATGTCTTTTTTTTTAGGTGCGGTTTATCACCAAAATATGGCATCCTAATATTAGCTCAGTCACTGGAGCCATTTGTTTGGACATTCTGAAAGATCAATGGTAAGATTCCATGGGGGTTTAAATGTGCAAAATCAAGTATAGTGGTGTCTTGGACAGGAGGCATCAGCTCACCTTGCTTTTCACCTTGTGCTTATAATTTGAGACGTCCTTAAAGCACACATTTTGGTATAGTATGAGGTGCAAATATGCAAGTGAAAAGATTGGGTGGTAATTTTGGAAAGCATTAAGTATATATTATATACACAGAGTTCTTCCTAAAATTTTTGCACTAGCATTAGCATTTTTCACTATTGACATTTTGGGTGGTTTTATATGAGTTAATTTTTTATTTTAGTTCTTTTCAGAAAAGAAAGAACTGATCAGTTAATGTTACTGCAGAAGTTTTAATAGCCAAAATCTGTGGAATAGATTTCTATCCAAACTAACAACTGTGCTCATTGTTCATTTGTTTTTCAGAGTAATTGATTTAATGTGGTTTGAAGATTGTGTACAACAGTTGTATGATAGACATGATACCTAATACAGATGGTTATTTTCCTCCATGTCTGCCCCAAAAGAATAATTCCCTAGCAGATCATACCAGTAGCTAATCTATACAAACTTCAAATGGTTGTAAATTCAACAACTTTGTCAAGAGTGCTGTTGGCCAAGCAGACATCAGTTGGGTTTGAAAAAGAAATTTTAGAGGAGAATGCTGAAGTCTTGAGGTCTTGCAGGTGACACATCTAGGGTATTAATCTTTTACAGACATATGAGATTATAGAAATCATCAGGCACAGTATAGTGTAAATTACTGAAATGAAATTGTAATGGTTATAAACTGTTGTCATTCTAACTTCTGGAACGGCATGTATTTCCTTACCCTCTCAGAGAATTTGATGTTCATTCAGGCAACAGAATCTTTCAATATACATGCCATGTACCTGGTATAGTTTTTCTTATCAGTAAAGCCCGTGCACTTTTGTGCCTGCATCTAATTGATCATATCACCCTATAGTTTTTACTGGAGATCAATGACTCTTTAACTGTTCAAGTACAGTCTCCTGAGAGATCATACTCTGAAGCAGATTAATGAATGGGCATGAGGTTGTCTGTAAATATCAAAAGGCAACAAAGACCTAAAAAAACCCATGAGCTTCAACTTAATTTATGTACTTTTGGAGTTGTTAGTCAAAACTTGATATTTGAGAAGGACAAACATGAGAGAAGAGTTGACCTGTGTTCTTGTAATCTTTGAGTTATGTCTAGCACAGATAATTTGATCTGTGTCTTATTTTTGTTATTTCTGCTTGATGAAAAACACTCAAACATTAATATATTCCTTCTCCAAGATGTATATGAAATAGGAGTATTGGAACAAGAATTTTTCTTCTGTATATTTAAACTAGCTGACACAAGAAACACCACTATTGTGCCAGTTACATAGTTTTATACTCTTCCTTTGAAACAGTGTCTTCATTTGGAAGCATTAAGGAGAGAATTGCACAGAATCTGGTGGTGACAGTGGGAGATTTACTGTATAGTATTAACCCCTCTTCAAATTATCTTAATGTACTGTGATCCCTTAATTTTCTAGTGGTGCTACTTGAAAGTTTTGTTTCTTTTCAAATCATAGAATGATATATGAAAATCACTTCAGCATTGTTGAAGTGCTTGTCAAAGCTTCTAATCCTTTGATAAGAACCAACTTATAGCTGTCTCTGTTGTTTACTGTTTGAAACATTTCTGTATTGTGATAGATAAGACTGTTTTTTTCCTGAGTAGCTTCCTAAAACTCACTAAGCAATATGAATGGTTAGTATTGTTTAAATAAGTTATTTATTATTCTTCAATATATGCAGCTTTAGTTAATTAAGAAAGCATAGAATCATAGAATGGTTTGGGTTGGAAGAGACCTTAAAGATCATCTAGTTCCAACTCCCCTGCCATGGAGAGGAACAACCTCCACTAGACCAGATTAAATATGACATGGCAACATTCGTAATACATGTGCACACAGACAAAAATCAGTATATACAAAGGTATACTTAAGAAAAATTACCCTCGAGTTCCGTGGAATATTTGCAGATGCCTTTGGATCTTCTCAGCGGGGAAAGGATTAAGCCTGAGGAATGGTGAGGGTATTAACCCAGGTTTCATTGGCTTTCCATGGCAATCCTCAGTCTCACAAACCTGGGAGTTCACTGGCTCTGAGAGTCATCCCACTCTGGGATGCTCTGGAAATGCTAGTCACAGCCTGGTGTGGCCCAGGACAGCTCAAAGGGTCCCAGTACCATTGTTCATGGAGTCACAAGGTGATTGACTCTAAATTATCAGTAAATTTCCATCCCGGCCACAAGGATGAGTTGGTATTTACTGGAATATTCCTTGAAAAGTCCAGTAACAAAAATACTATTCCACTTGGTCTCTTGTTCAGATAGAAGAAGAAACTCAAGGCTATTTGTTGGAAAACAGGAGCTTGCTAGACAGCAGAAGTTCTGGGAGCAGACAGTGGTTTTGATAAGCTCAAGGGAACCTAACTGTCCAGGTTAATTAGTACAGGCTGAGACCTAACAAGCATTCTTGAGAGCACAGCTAGCCTAAGGAGGGAGCCAGGGGGAGGATGTACCACCACAGACCACCAAAAATAAGTTTTCTGTGTGTCTTGAAAAGTGGCTTGAATAAAATAGCTGCATTAGAAAGCAAACAAATAAAAAATAAGCAATCCAAATTCCCTTCCACCCACGATTAATAATTTAATATTTAAGTTATTTCATCAGGCATTCAAAGTTAATTGGACAAATGCAATTCTGAAATAGTCCTGTGGAAGTATTCTAGAAAATACATTTAGTTCCACAGTCTCACTCTTCAATAATGCTTCTCTTGTTGCTGTGTTAAAAAAAAGAAGTCTCAAATTGCACTGAATATCTGTTTTTCAGATTGAGAGTTAAATGACTGGAGAAGTTTGGCCTATGGGCCTTAGCAGATTCCTGAAAGAGTTAATAAGCTGATCAAATACGAATTTATAGGTGGTGAATACAAATACAAAGATTTTCATGTGTATAGTTTTAAAAAGTCTCTTCCCTACTCTCCCATCCTGTGGTAATGATTTTTTTGTTCTAATGAGCAGAGTTGAGATGATATTCTGCATATTGGCAGGAGGTTTTTTCAGTTTGCAAAGTAATGTCTTTAAATTATTTTTAATAAATTTAATGAAATTCTTTTTCCACATTGCATGTTTGATACTGAAATTCTTTGCAGCTGTGGATTTTCATCATGTTTAGATTAAATGCCAGTTATGCCAGTTTGTTTGCAAAACAGCTACTGTTTGCTGCTAGAATTAAAATAGGGGCATGATTTTGTAGAAGGAATACTGTTTATTGCTTATCTGACATAATTTTCATTATGTGGTTTCACTTACTGTGGCCTATATGTATCTTCTGGGCTACTACTCTGTCTTAAAGCTTTAATCTTAAATATACAACGTATCTAATGCAGTTCATTGAAACCTGAGAACTAAATTACTTGAAAGCTGTTCCGCATAAATCCCTTGAGCAGAGATTATTAAGTGAATGTGTCGTGGCTGCATGTATGGCTACAAAAACTCTTGGCTTTTGTGGGTTTGACAGCTAACAGTGAATAATAATATTTTTGTCGTGGTGGCTACTGGAGGATTCGTGCTTCGGTTTTAGTTGAGATGCAGAATTCATTATAAGAGAGAATACAATTTTAATAGATAAATAAGCAGCAGCCAGTTTGTAATCTTCCTGGGTAGCCAGTGCTACTGGGTTTTGTTCAGGGTATTTGGGGAGCACTGAAGCTTCTTAAAGCTTTGAGAAAAATGCAGAGAATATTAACATGGTTTTAGGGAGCCCTTCAGCAGTCAGGCTGTCTTCCCCCTCTGTGTCAAAGCTATCCTATTATTCTTTTTTTAAAGTTTTCTCTGATGGGTGTCTGGCTTGTAGCTGTCCTGTAAATAGTGACTATGCAATGGGCTTCTACTCAATGGCCTTATTCATTACCTTCCATAAAATTCCATAAGCTGTTGGTACAAGGTCCCAGAGATTTTCTCTTGGATTAACAAGCTTATTTATTTCCAAAATGGAGCAAATATTGCAGATTATTTAGAAAAAAAATGTTCCTGTAGCCATGTTTGGTTGACAGAGTGGAGTAGCAATCTGCTGGCTGCAGCTGTTCCTGGCATTCTGCTGGGTTACCCTCTTGGAATTATGAAAGAGATTGTTTCCTAGAGAGGAATGTAAAGAACATAAGTAAAAACTTCCTAAATGGAGAATTACTTAGCCTTTAAAAATGAAGGAGAAATAGAAAACCTGGCAGTGCTTTGTAATCCTCTTAGGACTCTCTCTGTTCATCAAAAGGTAAAAGAGATTTCTTTCCTCGGGCATGCTGGGCACAGCTGGCTTGCTGTGCCTTTTAATGTTAACACTATAGTCACCCAAAATAGGGGTGCTGTTTTTTAATGGAAATGCCCTAAGATACTATCTAAAAAAAAAAAAAAAGAGGAAAAAAGTGTAAGTGAATAAAATGTATATCAGCTCTCTTTGTTCTGATTCAATCCAGATTTTCCTTGTGGTTTAGCAAATGCAATGCCAATAGAAAGCTGAGCTTTTGGTTTGGAAGTCCAGAGTGGAGGCTTTTAGTGTCAAGCTCTCTGAGGGACAGTGCGTCCCTGTAGGGAGCTTTCTGCAGCTCACTGGTGCATGACAGTGGCCTCCTCCCATTTTGCAGATGGAAAACCTGCATGATAGCAACATTTTAGGATGGGAGTGGAAGTCAAGGGTTATTGTAAGCTTTGGAAGCAAAGAGGAGCCAGTAATGTCATGGAACAATGGTAATGTAAGGTCATGTGAGAGACAAATAGGAAATTTTACCTGTAAAACTCATTATACAAATTGGCTTCTTGTTGCTGGTGTTTGGTCAGGTTTCCATTGAAGTAGTGTACCTGCAGAGAGAGCTGTTGTACAAGAAAGATGGGAGCCATAGGAAAAATCCTATGTAGAGTGAAGTAACAAGAACGATGGTCTAAGCAAAAACAGTGCACAGTGAAAGACCGAAAGCCATTTCAGTGTGCAGAGTATCAATCATGGTGAAGAATTGAAGTCAATATTCCAAGAGCCTTCTGAGGCTTGAGTTAAGAACAGATCAGATGGAAGTCTGTCAGGAGCAGTATCAAACCTTGCCTTTGGCAGGGAGGAGGGAACAAACCTAGTATGCAATCATGCAGCTGGCCTGAATTACCAAAGAGAATTGCTTGAACTCCATGATCTGTTGCACATAAATCCATACCAGAAGTAAACTTTAAATGTAAGAAGAGTTGGTAGTACCTAATTTTTTCAGGGTTCTATTCTAGATCAATAAACCTTTGAGGTGCATTGGAAAATTCAGAAGATCTGTATCTTTGCACTGGAAATTTGTTTTAAGGAAAATGCAGCTTTTTTTTTCATTTGTCCCCTGGATATTATTGTGTGTGTGTGTGTGTGTGTGTTTAGCTTTGTGCCCCTATCAGTGTAGGTTTTCTTTCAGAACTGCTGATGGAAATTATTTCTGCTTTTTGCTCATGAGAAACAGGTCCTGCCTTATTGGTATTTAGAAATACAATTCTAGGCAGTTATCTCCATTGACTGTGTTCTCCCAAAAGAAGGTAATGGGAAGAAAGAAGAGCTTTTAAGTTCATGGGAAATCAGAATCTATTTTTAGCTCTTCCTTCGGTTTCTTCTGTGAATCTTAATATATATCTGAAAAATTAAGCTATGTAGAAAATAACAAGTGTTTTTTACTTTCTTTGATCAGGAAAGCTATTTGGTGTTCCAAAGGTAGAAGATTTTAGATGATTATACAATAGTTACCCAAAATATGTCAGTTTTTCTTCACATTAATCACAAACTTTAATTCTTCTTTTGTTCAATGCAAACAGCAACTGAAGCTGTAATGGGTTTTCTTTTATGATTTAAGGATGCTTCTTTCAGTGTTTGTGTCCAGTAAAGATTGTCTTGTACTAGGCATGAAATGGGAAAGCAGCTTTGAGACTTGAAAACAAGCTGTAAGCTACATTTTTAAACCTTTTTATAAATGTAGCTAAACCAGTCTTGTCTGAAACTTAGTATTTCAGAGTTTAAATATTCTGAACATATAGCCATCTGTATATATAAATAGAGAAGTTGTTGCTTTTTATTGTTATTTTGAGATTGGAATGTCAGATGTTCAAGTGTCAGTATGCTTTGTATAAAAATCTACAAATATAACAGGTAAACAGAGATAGAAAGGACCTGGCAGTATTGAAAGCTGGAGACAGCTGGTGTCCATGGCATCTGTTTCTTAGCGATGCCCCCTGCTCCCCAAAGTATATTTTACACTCCTCTCCTAGTAGGTACAGTGTAAGTGGAAGTAAATTGCATATAACGGTAGCACAAAAGGCTGTGAGCCTTTTTATGTCATCTTCTCTACATTTTCAGATAGAAAGATTTCTGCAAAGGAAAGGACAGAACAGCTTTTATTTGGAGAAAAGTAACTATAGCATTAGTTATGCTTGAAAGACATTTCATGTTAAGACTGTCTTTAAAACTAGAGTAAATAACATAACAAAATTACTTAAGTGGGAAAAAGACTTTTTTTACAATGGGTATGGTAGATATGATAGTACCTGAAATTGACTGCATAAAAATAAAAATTATTACATCCATTTGAGCATAGTAAGGCCTGAAAGACTTAGTATTCCCCCTGAATAGTAAATATGTTGCATTACATTCCTGTAATGCTAGCAGATGAGATTGTGAATTATTTAACCAATGTGTACGTTAAATAGGTTAATTTCTAGATAGTGTAAACCAGTAGAGATTACAAGCCCAAGGAAATTATAAGAGCAAAATAGCATTATGTACATGTAAAGAAGAGAAAAGTACTCAGGAATAGGTTTGAAAGAGAAGAATTGTATGTTGTGATGGTTTGTGATTTGTCAGAATTCAGATTTAAAAGCATAAGGATTTTTTTAAGATTTAAGTCTACTACGTTTAGCTTAAGGGGCTTAAAGCTGGTGTGGCAGTTGGAATGAGACACTATGTGCTAATTAAAATCTCTGTCATTTGGGATGCTTCTCACTTGCATTTTGATGTAGAACACTGCGCTGCAAAAGCTCAGCAATAATTATCAAGCTAAAAAATCACTTAGTGAGAAAAATCTTCTAGAATTAGAAACAATTAGGGAAGAATGGCAAGTTTGAATTGTTAGTGACATAGCAAGAAAGCTGTGAATGTACGCATCTAGGAACACAATATTTGGGTGCCACAAATGTACCTCTGATATTTTACCAGCATCTATTCTCTGTTCATTGATGTAGACTGCTAGAGTACCTTAATACAGTGACTCAGTTCTGGAAGAATACATGAATCTCTGAAACCTAAACCTGGAAATGCACTTGCACACTGTTTCCTTTGTAGCTGGACCGTCAGGTCATACTGTTCCCCACTTATTCTAACAAACTCTTGGCATTTACAGTAATTTCACGAATATAAGCCGCACCATTTTCACAAAAATTTTGGTGGAAACCC
>PYHW01010703.1:3094469-3115313 GCA_013186435.1 Turdus rufiventris
TACTCACTTTACTCAAATATAAAATACTGCATTTCCCCCACTTACCTTGCTACTAGTTCTTAAGCAAACAGATTTGTGTATTGGTTTGAACACCTGTCTGTGCTATTTTTTATGATTTTAAGAATCTATTTAATTGTTCAAATCAGAAATGCTCCACTTTCTCAGAGTCTGTGGGGCTCTTACTTGGGTTCCAGTGTATGCCAACTGAAATAGTAGCTCAGAGATGTTATTTATGATCAAAATCTAATGAAACCGTGTAAATGTTACAACTTCTAGTGTGTAATAATTTCATGTGATTACTTCTGATGGTTTCTTGACTTCTTTGAGCATACTGGGTTTTCTCTTACTAAATTATTGAAGTTTCTTATTCTAAATACGCTTTGAGATCAAGATAAGTGATAAGAACCTAATATCTTAGAAGTTCCAACTCTGGGACTGTACTGTCTTCAACAGAATTCTTTCACAGGGGAGAAGAGTGACTTTACAGGACCATTTTGACTACAGAATGTTTTTCTGCTGCCCACAGTCCTGTCAGGTTGTAGCAGTAGGAAGCCAAGGAAGTATTTTGATTGTACATTCCATAATTAGCCTAACCCTTTTATGATTGTAGTAGTAATTAACTATGTAAATGGTTCAATTTAATGGAAAAATGTAATGTTAAAACTGGTGCAAAGAGATCTAGTGTATAGAATTCCTTACCTGCTATGCATGTTTAAAATGTAGGTCACTGCTCCCGCACGAAAAGTGCCGGCAGAGGGAGCATCCCCGGGCTGCCGGCCCCGCCCCGCACCGCGAGAGAGGTGCTGGCACCGGCAGTGAGGGACAGTGGCACAACCTCTTTTGATGTTGGTTTTTGTGTTTGGTTGGGCTTTTTTTTCCCCCCAGATGAAACGAATTGCATTAAATGGGCATGGTGAAATGGTGTAGGTCAAGATACTTTGCAAAAACTTCAGAAAGCATTGTTAATAGGAAAGTCCATGTTTAAAACCTTACTTAAATATATATACAGAATAATATTTTAATAACTGTAAACTGCAGCAGTTTAAAATTACGATTCTTGGACTTAAAATCTGTACATGAACTCCTATCTTCTATGATAGTACAGCCACAAAGGTGAACTATGCAGGCACAGGATATGGTAAAGGATTTTTTGAATTTTCAATTTTAGGGCAGCAGCAATGACTCTAAGAACAGTGTTGTTATCCCTGCAAGCATTGTTGGCAGCTGCAGAACCAGATGATCCACAAGATGCAGTAGTGGCAAACCAGGTAAGATACTCAGCTGACTGTGATTTTGTAACACTTCTGTAATCTTTCCTGACTCAGATTAGGTTCCAAGGCTTATGGGAGATAAAAGATTTTAAACAATTTATTGTAAAACTGCTTATACTAAATGTGAGCTGCTACAGTGTTTTGTGCTCTTTTTGAATTCCAGAGTGAGTATTAGTTACTCTACAGTGTCAGGAGGTTTTGTCTTTTTATTTATATCACCTTGTGAGAAATGTCAGGAGATGATAGCATAGTTAAATGAATTCCCGTGTAACTTGCCTTTTAAAATCTAAAGCTTCCAGTATAAGACAAGCAATATGTTATTGGTTTTAAATGAGTTTTAACTTGGTGGGTTAATTGGATTTGGCTTGGTATGTAGCTTCTTGTCCAGATTAATATGAATATTGTTGAGCACTGTATTAGTTTAATATCAACATTTTATGAATAATGACTTGGGCATAACTGTTTTAACCACTGATCGAATTGCTATCAGTTAAATTTTACAATCAACAAGGTTTGTTACCTTTCAGACATTAGTGATAACTTCTAATACCAAAAAAACTCAGCTGGATCTTAGCCCATACCAGGACTGGCATGGTTCTGTTTAAAGTGTTGCTGAAGGATAGAAACAGTCAATTTATTCTTCCGACAATTCTCAACAAAGAATGTGTGTGTTTGCCTTTTTACTCTGGGGAGAGAGAAGGGCAGCTTGGCTTTGCCACTGACTGGCAGTAAGGGTGTATTTCAATAATAAAAGAACAAAGCAAGTTGATGCTGGAGGAACCTTCTATCCTCACCTGTATCTTCTGTAAGTCAGAACCCTCCAGGATAGAGTGACAAGGTGTGTACTCCTTCCCTCTAAAACTCAGTGTAGAATGACAGATAAGCATTTTTTCAAACCTGTCAGGATTCATGGGGGAACATGGAGATTAGAAGTAGTCCACTGCACTCCTGGGTGCATGAGAGCTGTTTGCTACCAGTGTACTCAGTAAGTACAGAAACCTTGCTTGTGGGATTCCACAATAAGGCTGCACTGAATAAATATCCCTGAACAGTTCTGTCAGGCTGAATTGCTCTGCCCAGGGAGAAGTGTTGCAAAGGCCATAAAGGCCACCAGTCGTGTCCCTGAACTGGATTTTTTTTCTGCATCTATGCTCTTGCTGTCACACTCCTTCAGTTAAAAAAAAAAAAACCCACTATATTCTATTTTTCAAAGAACAAATATAATGTTTCTGGTTCTGGCTCTGATGGTAGAATTTTGTGTGGGAATCGTAACAGTAGATGCACTTGAGCTGGCAAGAGGTTTTTCTCAGGCAAAAAATTTCATGAAACCTTGTGGATTCCAAAGAGCAATTTTCCAGGCTGCCCCTCAGGTGATTGTGGGGGTGTGTCCAGTGGGACTGGCATGGCTGATGTGGGGAGGATTCAGTTTGTCCTGTTTCCTGCAAATGCCTGCATGAAAACTATGCTGGGGTTTGGCCTTGAGTTACAGGCATGTGTAAGTAGAAAGTGCTTATAATGGTTTTGAGAGAGATGTTGGTAAACATCTGCTTTCTTCAGGTGTTTATTTGGTCTTGGGGTCTCTTTTACTTTGTTTGGGGTTAATTGCTTTTTCCATGACAAATTTTCACAGGGAATTAATTACTCTCCACACTTGTGCTATTTTATTAAACCGTGTGTTGTCCAGGTAAATGGCAGTGTCCTACAAGCTCTTGAGAGAATCCCAGGGAGAACTCCTGTTTTCAGTAAGAGCAGTATTTTCAGACACCAGCTGTCTGGTGTATTAGTTGCTCTGCTTGCTGGGTTTTTTTCAGTACAACACCATGAACTGCCTCAGATTCCTGATACTGAAACATCAGCAATAGCTGCCTTTAGGCTTTTCTAAATTCATTGAGAAACTGGATTATTTACAGATACCTAAGTAAAGGAATTCTGTTAATAGAACACTGAAAGCTAGTTCTGAGTAAAATACAGTTATGACTAATCCTTTGTACTTCAGCTAGTTGCTTTCTAGGCTTGGCAGTGTTCCCAAAAATATTTTTAAAAAATTAGTTGGGGGAAGATCTCTTAAAAGCAGAAGACAATAGTACTTCAGGATGTTACTGATGTTTAACTTAATCCTTCTTCTTTTTTAATCATTATATCAAAAGGAATTTATTACAGACCACTGTATTTGTAACAGTGATTGACTTTCAGCAAAAGATTGCCTCCCATGTTTGTTTTAATGCCATTAATGCAGCCAGATAGTAAATATACAAATTAGGACATACAGATTAGAATTAGAGGGAAGTGGGCAAGGCACACAAACCAGTGTAGTTGGTGTGGGTTGGTGTAGGAGAGGCAAAATGAAATGTATAGCATTTTACTGTAGAATTTATAGATCTAATTTGTAGATTTATGTAGATCTATATAAATTAGATTTATAGATCTAATTATTATTTTGATATATTAATGAAGTGTCTAAGAATGATAATCAGCCATGTTTATGCCCTTAAAATGTACCCAAATATTGGAAAAATGTGTTTCCTACTATCTTATTAAAGTGATTATCTAAGGGAGGAGGATTTTTTAAGACAAAAAACTTGATATTGCATACTAAAGTTGTTAAAATGGGAAAATAATTTAACTTTTCTGAGTACAGTTTATGACAGATGACCCACTTTCTTGGAAGTTGAGTTCTTGGTTCTTGACACACGCTAAAAATTCTCTGCAGTATGGTCCAGTCTGTTGCTCATTGGAAAACTGGTTAATGACGAGATTGGTGAAAAATAATAAAGTTACATACTGGCATAATTTTTTTTTTCTGGTGAATAATAGTTTGCATGAAGAGTTGCAATACCCCAGCTTTTTGCACTTTCTCACCCATATTTCAGCCCTTCTTCTGTCACCTGTGTGATCAAGATCCTCATTCTCAAGAGGAAGCCTAGTTAGTAGAGTATTAACCCGGACTGAAAAACTGCAGGCCTACTTGCAGTGCATAAAACCACATATATTTTTAAGTGATTAGAGAAATGCATTAGAGTAGCACATAGCATCATGTTCAGGAGATGTTAACATAGGGATAATTTGTACTCTGTCACACTGAATATAAATTTTCAGCAGCTGTGCTAAATATAGCTACTTCACTTTGATCTGTGCGATTGAGAGCAGTACCTGGTTGCACATCACATACAGATAAGTGCGTAATTTAACCTGAAGGCAAACTGCTTATATCAAATGCTTGCATAGGTTTGCTCTTTGTATCATCCTCACCTCTAAATTTACTTCAAGAAGAGCAGCATGATCAGTATGAAACACTGTGGAAGATACAGTAGGAAGAATGATGGGTTGCAGTCTGCCATATTGTCTTGCTGGTTGGTTGGATTGCTGAGTTGATTTAACTTTCTGCTTTTCCCCCCTCTCTTTTTGTGTAGTACAAACAAAATCCAGAAATGTTTAAACAGACAGCTCGACTTTGGGCACATGTGTATGCTGGAGCACCAGTTTCTAGTCCAGAATACACCAAAAAAATAGAAAACCTTTGTGCTATGGGCTTTGATAGGGTAAGTATAAATAACTTAAATATTTTCAGTAAGGGTAGGGCAAGTTATGTGTATAAATACAGGGAGTCATCAGTATAATCAGTCTGCTAAAGTAGATTCTCTAATTCCATGACATCGTGTAGGTCTAATTATTCTATTTTGCTGATTTTTTTTTTTAAGGATTGGAATTTTAAAATACTACATTACAGATAAATCTTGTGAACTACCCCTGCCTTTTTGAAACCATTTTTCTATCAATTATTAGTTGGGATTTAAGAAATGGTAAACTAATGTGTTTTGATTTTCTGTGCTTTTCATTCCACTTCCTGGAGCTGCAGGTTCATACACTGAAAATATTATTGCTTTTGTTTTCTCATTGCAGAATGCAGTAATAGTGGCCTTGTCTTCAAAATCATGGGATGTAGAGACTGCAACAGAATTACTCCTGAGTAACTGAGCCATATAGAGAGAGCTGCTTCTGTAGTCCAGCTTGCCCCTTCTGGAGGAGCATCACCATCTGTTATTCCTAGGATTCTATATAGATTCTCTTTCAAAACTGGCACTCTTGCCTGATGATGCTATCTAGGCACTATTGGAGACTGAAAAAAAGCGCTCTGTAAATAAAGCTAATTAAACGTCTGTGTAAATTTAAAAAGGGGAAATACTTTAATTTTTTTTCTTACTAAATATTGTAAAAATTCTTTGAGCTCAGCTAAGATAATGGGAGAGAACAATGCCTACTTTAGCGTTTAGCAGTGTGACAAAGACTAGCAGGAACTTGCTTCAGGATTTTGATTTAGTAATTCAGAAAGCAACATTTTGAGTGTTAGTCATCAAAATTGTTGGTGCCACTCATCACAGTTATCTTACTGTTTTTAACATGGATCCTATGTGCCTGTGGATTGCCCTATATTTGCATGCTTGTACTTAATAGACATATTAGGTAGGGTTGCTGAAGAGAGCACCATTGAAATACTCAATTGCTTTTTTAACTTTTCCTGACAGACTTTCAAGACTTACCCAAAGTTCCAAATGGTGACCTATTCAGAACAATTTTCTTTCTAGCTTATTAATTGGGAAACCTGATTCTCCTCTCCCTTATATCATACTGTTGATTATGTTTCATCATCTGTGGCTATTATGTGTGCCATTGCAGTAGTCTAGACTCCCCTTTAAAAATATATATTTTGAATTATCAGTAGTGATTTTCATCCATCCTATTTTCTACACAATCATGTAAGGAGTATGCCTCGATACAGCACAAAAAGATGGAGCTGGTTTAATTTCCTTTTTTTTTCGGTCTTAAACAGCTGTAAAGTGTTCTTCAGTACACTCTGGATAATATGATTTCAAAGGGTTTGAAGGAGGACAAAGCTGATTCTCCAGTGTACTGAAAATGAAAAAAAAAATGTTTTGAGTACTTGATATGATGCAATCAGCTGTTTTTTACAGCAGTTTTCTAGCTTTATTTTGGGCTTCAGTTTAAGGATTGCTTACCAGGTACTTTAAAATTCATCCTAGCTTGCATTTTTCTCTGGTTAACACATGGAGGCTGTTTTGGTGTTTTTACTGTACATACTTCAGATGCACATAGAAGTAGAAGTGTGTTCTCAATTTAGCTTTTTTTTTTTTTTTTGATTGATGTTTCTGATATACAAGAACTGAAATCTTACCTTGGCTTGTACATACAGTCAGTCTTTTTATTTGTATTAAAATGACATTTCATCCTGAGTGCAAAAAGCTTGAAAATTATTAGTCTTGCAACTTCAAACACTAGTACATCTATTTAAAGAGAACTGTAATGTCTTTGTGAATATGATGCTAACTTTTGAGAGTATATCTGACAAGGAAGTTCAGAGAAATCCTGAGACTAGAGAGTGGGGATTGTGGATAATGGAGTACTGTATCAGTCATCTTTTCTATGACTCTTTTGTTTTATTCTGTTATGGTTTTTGTTTTTTTCTCCTAGGCTGTGGATTAATGGGGTGGGGAAATATAGGCCTGCTTGGGATTTTTCTAGAGCTGTGAAGTACAAATTGAAATAGTTTTGCACTTCATGGTCTGTTTATAACTCATAGTAGATGAAATCAGGAAGATTGTGGTATCTGTTAAATACCTGTAGTAGGGGAACAAAACCAGAAAACAGAACTGTTAAGACCTGGCTAGTTCTGAGATGTTCCCTGTACTGCTCTGTATGATGTGTCCAAACTTCAAACAGGGCACAGACAGTACATACTTTGAACTCATATCAGTGCAATACTAAATGCATTTGCTTAGTCTTTATACTTACTGCTTTTTAAGGTGTAGTCAGTGATCAGTTTTCTTGGGTTTTCTTGAGTTAGTGTAAATCATTTGCAATGATGCCAAAGGAAATGAGTTATTTTGACTTTCCTTATATTTATTTATTTTTTTAACGAGAAGCTGCTACTGTTCAGCTGGTTTGCTAAGTGAAAACCAGGGACGGTAGGAAACTGGCAAAATGCTACTTGTGTTAATCTCAAGTTGCTGTCTTTTCTGTTATACAGGCTAAGAAATTCTTGATTACATCAACACCTTTTTTTTTTTTTTTTACCCTGGTGGTAAATAAGAATTGCTGACTACTTTCCCTTGTTCTTCGCTGCTATTTATCAAAAGAAAGAACTCAGAAATCATTGTCGGGGACATAAAACTTCTCAGTAACGGGCTTCTGAACGTGTCTTTCGATAAGACCAATCTCCTAAGAACAGCAGGCTTCTCCAACAGTATGCACAGTGATAAAGGAAGCCAGGGAAAGGGGAGAGGGGGAAAAGAGGTTCTTAGATGAGCACAGTCACCTCTGAAAGAATGCCCTGCTAAGTTTTACTTCTCTCACGAAGTTACCTCATTTTCTTCTCTACTGCAAAACACTTGTCTTCCCCTTCCCCCTTATGTATAAAAGTTGGGTTCTGGGTTTTACTCTCCATCCATGTGCTCGGTAGCTTCATGCTAGCTCAGGTGCTGGCTGGAAGCTTCTCAAGAAGTGAGCTGGGAAGGAAACATGACCCAGCATTAAGGAGGCATCTTTGGTCTGAAGTCCCTCTGAATTTTGACATGTGACTCCTTTATAAGGAATGTTTTTGTATTCTTGGTAATTATCAGAGTTGAATATAGGGATAATGTTGTACGAGGTTAGTTTAACTGCAGCTAGGGCTGAGCCCTAGGAATTTTGCTGTTAGTGTTCAGCTTATCATTGTGAGACATTGTACATACAAATGGTAGCTCTGTTTTCTGTATCACTGAACATCGCTATATTCAGGGCCCTGTGCATTCACAGTCATGGAGTTACAGTGCAGCCCACCCCAGCTGTGGACTCAGGCTGCACATTTACCACTCCTTGCAACAAGAACATGAAACACGAGTACAGTGGCTAAGTACAAATAAATCATGCATTGTCTTCCTCTATTGTGCCAGAAGATGGCTTGAAAAAGTCATTTTGAAGTCTAAATGGCCCCATTTTTTAAAACAAAATATTGGTAACACTTGGTAATACAACTGGTAACACTTACAGATTACCAGAGCATCCATTGGATTTCACTGCTGAACATTTTAATGTGTATCCAGAAAAGTTGTTTATCCTATCTTGCCTAATTCCTCCAAGAGCAAAGTCCAGCTTTGTTCCGAGGTAGAGAAATGCCCTTTCCTGTTGCCACAAGCCTCCATTTTCCCATGAGTACCAAAAGCCCTGACTGTATTCCACCCCCTTGCCAAATTCACAGCTTCCTCCCATTCCTTCTGTGAACAGTGTTCTCAGTGTGACAAATTGGTGCATTTTGGAGACAAAAAACCGTAAGAACATATCCTGGGAAGATGCATCATTTAGTGCATTCTGCTTATTTTAAAAATAATTTTGTTTAAAGCTTGCAACAGAGTACATGGGGCCTTGACTATAATTGGTTCGGTAGTATTTATGAGCAATTAGGTACTACTGGTGTATGAATATGTCTTAGTTTTTTTTCTAATTATCACTGTATTCAGCTGTTTTTCATGTAAATTAGTATTGCAACACTGACATAAGGAATATAGAAACTTTTTTTGTTGTTGTCTGAAAGGAGGAATTAAATAGCCAGAAAGAATCTTACCTTGTAACACCAAATCTGCATTGTATGGTGTGGGTAACAGAAACATTTAAACTATGCAAATTTAAGCCTAACAGCTGTGACTCAGACTAGGCACTTCAGAGCTTATGGATTGCTTATGTCTTTTGGGAAAGGAGAAGGGGAGTGGGGGGGAAATCAAAACACAGAGTCAAGCAAGAGTTCTTGTTTACTGCATTGGTCATGCACTGTGTTGGGAAGTTCTGTTTTTAGCACAGGAGAAGTCAACTGTGCGCATCCCTTGTTCCCTTCTGAAACACCACCAAAAGCTGGCTTAGACTTGGAGGCTTGCCTGAAGTGGGAAACGCTTAATTATTTAACAAATAAATTGGTTTTACTTAAATGCTGGTGAGCAGAGGCAACGAGAAGATGAGGTGTCCTCTCCTGCTGTTTTGTTGATGGAGCTGATGATTGAGGGCACTGATTTGTGACCAGGTGCTTAGTTTTGTATGGTTTTGATGAGCAGCTGGCTCAACAAGAAAGCAAAAGTGCATTTCATCAGCATCTGCAACATGGAACTAAAGCATGAAAGTCAAGATGCCTGTGGGTGCCTAAAGCCTCTTCTGGGAAGACCAAATAGATGTTTTCAGTGTTACCATCCTCATTTTTCAGGCACAGCTTTCTCCTAGGGCTAGGCAAAGGGGCAATCACTTTTTTCTTGCTAGTTTTCTGATCTGTTCCAAACCTATCTGTGAATGATGTAGGTAGCTCTTCCTTCTTGTGGTGTTTGTGTCATCAGCTGATTCATCATCAGACTCACAAGACCAACTGTTGTCAACGCATTTGGCTTCTGGCTTGGTTGTTCCAGCTGCAGCGCTCTGTTGGCAGCAACATGACTTTGGATTTGTTCTCACTGGACAAACCCTTGTGAATCATTTGCCCTGTACTGTGCTGTGATGTTCGATCTGTGCTGTTACCTGCTTTGTAGGCGTCAAACTGGCTCTGGGATCGCTCACGGTGCTGAGCCCTTTATTGATAATGTAAGTCCAGGTCGCGGCTCAAGAGACGAGGAAGTGTCCTGTGACAATGCTCTGCTTGTCTGGTGTGCGACCTGCAGCGCCTGCTGCTGCCCTGCTGCAGTGCCTGAAGAAGGCTGCCATCATAGGAATGCTGGCGTCAACTGCTGAAGAGCCCTGCTTTTCACTTACCTTTTCCATCCTAAATTCTGACTTTACTAGTAAATAAATGTTTACCTCTAAGTACTGCAGGAGGTTGGTTCCTGAGCACCAGACTTCCTGTGGAGGTGGAACAGGGGTGGGGAGGCTAGAATGCAGCATCAGTGTTTTTTGTCTTGAAAATAAAAACTACACAAACACTTTTGTACACAAATGATTTTTAAAATAAAGACGCAGTTTAAAAGATGTTGATTTTTCGCTGGGAATGCTTAACAATAAATGCATGTGTCCCTGAAAACAGTTTTCATTTTATTTCTGGCAATTCAGATTGTTCTAAGATTACAGGGTTTGCTGCCTCCATGTCAGTAACAAGAGAGAAAGGGATGATGATTTTCATGGTACACATTAAAAAAATTTGAAGAAGAAAACTGTGTAAATAGAACTTGTGTAGTGGAAGCATGTGTTATTTCAACTAGGACTGCTCTTGTGCTGGCCTGACCATCTTGTACCACCTCTTGTCTCCTTTCAAAGGCTGCATCTGAAGAAACAAAGCTGGTATCGCAGAGTAAAAGTTCTCTCTGGATTTCCCTGCACCACTTATGTTCATGTCATCTTTGTACATTTTAAACTGTGTATCTCAAACTGCAGTTGGTTCACGCACAGGGAGGTGACAGCCTGGTGGCTAATGGCACTGCCCTGCTGCTCAGCTCTAGAAGAATCGAGAAGGGATGAGGACTATGGATTTCCTACCAGTACAACTTCACTTTTTTGGCATTTGTCAACATTCATTAAATGAAGTAAAGCAATTTGAAGACAGTGGCTGCACAGCTGAAGCAACAAACAGTTTGCTGTGGAGCTGGTTGTAATTCTGTTTCAGATCTGCATCCCATCTTCAGGTGTGTGCTTGGCCCTGTGCAGGTTTTGCAGATTTCTGGCCAGGCTCTGACAGCTGGGGTAGTGCTGCCCTGTTTACTGGTGTAAGATGCTTGGGTTTTTTGTTTAATTTTACTGTCATCAGGAGCTGTGTCATACTGTGGTACCTCATTCTTAAGAGGGGTGAGGGAGAGGGAGCACTCCTCAGTCCCTCTCCCACAGGCCTTAGCCTGGCATTAATTCAGAGTAGAACAAAAGCCCAATTTCCCCAGTTCGTGTAGTTAGACACTGACATGAGTAACTGAGAGCTGCTTTATACTGAAATACTTGTGAAGTTGTCCAACAGCCTTGTCATTTCTTCCAGCGCCCCGAAACTGGAAGTGAGTTCACAGCTGAAATTGACTGATGGTGCTTGCTAGCTTGACTCGTCCTGTACTTAGTTTTCTGTTTCAGTGGCTGTAATACTGACACATTTGGCTCTCAGATGGGTAATTGATACCTCCAATACAGCAAATCCAGGATTTTAAATTGTTTTTAAGATCAAGTCTGGATCTGGAGCACCTGTGTCTGGTATAATGTCAAATAAATTACATTGCTTCACTTAGTGGCTACTTTGTGTTGAAATACATTAATTCTTTAGAGAACCTGTTATAAAATAAAGGGTAATAAGCTGGGCTGGTGAGGAAAATATGGGGGGAGAGGGGGAGGTGGGAGAGAATCTCTTTTGTGCTGATGATACCTGAGCCACCAACCCCCTTCAGCACCCCAAGTCATCCATGTACAGCTGCCTTTGCTTGCAAATGATGCAGGGCATGGGCTTGTGGCCCCCTGCTCCTGTGGTGGCTGGGGAGAGGGACACTGTCACAGTCTCTTCCTTTTGTCTTTCCCAAAACCTCTTTTCACAATTGGCAGTTTAAAAACATGATGATGGTCAAAGCTCCTGCTGGCCCTGAGAGGTTTGGGAAGTTCCCTGCAGCAGAGCCACATCACTCTCTCAGGGCAAAGCTGTCTATCCCCATTTTTATACTTCTACCTGCTGCCCCGGCGCAGAGGTGAATGGGAGGGTGCCTTTCTTGAGGGAGGAACATTTTGCTGGTTATAGCCTCCCAAAATAGGAGCCAGTTTTGCACCACGATGGATTTTGATTTGAAAGCAGAACTGGTTGGTCCCATTTTACACTGCAGTCAGTCAAAACAAAGAGTGGGCATGGAAATCCTGACATTGCCACAGCTTTAAATCTCCATCTACACAAGGCGGGAGAACAAACACCAAACAAAATGGGCCCATCACATCTTCACCTTGCTGCAAGAAACAGTTGGGTGTGAAGTGGTTTACCTGTGTAGAAAGTGGCTTAAAGTCAGTGCAAATGGATTGAAAACACCTGATGTTTACAGTTTTTTATGGCTTTTGCTGTTAAAGAGGCAAGAAATGAGTCCTGTGTATGAACAACCTGCTGGGATGGGAGCTTGCTCACTCTCTGTTTGGCATATGTGTTGCCCACTATAGCTTATTCCACATTCCAGTCCTTTAATGGTCTGAACCACATCAAAAATACCAGGATAAACTGGCTCCAGGCCATGCTTATCAGGAGAGAGAACTATTTGGAAGAAAACACGTATGAACAAAGTACGTAGTTACCAAAAATTCACTGGGTCAGACAATGATGAGGTGGAAGGAGAAAAAAACAAAGCACAAACCAACCCCAAACATTTCTTAAAGAGGGAAAGTCATTCTTTGTATTGTTTGTGTGCCATTCTTTTCCTGTGAATGGTTTTCATCTGTGAGGAATTCAGGAAGGGAAGTGCAGAGTCCTGAAGCTGGGGAGGAAAAACCCAGGCACCAGTACAAGCTGGGACCACTAAAGCAGCTTGGCAGAAAAGGAGCTGGGGGGGTTTGGGATCTGGACCAACATGAATGTGAGCCACCAACCTGTGCTCGTGGCAAAGACAGCAAACTGCATCCTGGGCTGCATGAGGCAAAGGGTCAGCAGCAGGCTGAGGGAGGTGATCCTGCCTCTCTGCACAGCCCTGGTGAGGCCACATCCAGCAGGAATGCCAGGCCCTGCTCTGCTGGGATGGGCTGGAGGGAGCCAGCTGTCCACACAAGAGATTGTGTACTCAGGGGACCTGGGTCTGCTCAATGGGACTGCAAAAGAAGCAGACAGACACAAAAGGGGCCACATCCCACAAGTGTGAAATGACAAAGCCCTCTTAATAGCAAAAAGGTTAAAAAACTCCACCATCAACCCAAAAGAAGAAACAACCTATGTTTTGGCTTAAAGGTATGTTTTGGAAAGAAAGCAGCTCAGTGATGCAGAATGAAATGACAATCTGCTATCATCATGGCCAACTGCTTTGGGCAGCTTCCCAAACCACCCTCATGAAAGAATGTGTGGAAGGAAAATGCTTAGAGCAGGAGCCCTGGCAATGAGTACCCCTGGCACGTGGCAGCTCCCATGTGGCAGCAGGAAGGGGCTCGGACACAGCAGGGTAAGTGGTCTCCTGGAGGAAAAACTCATGACCGTATCAAGGCTGAAGAGTGACCAAATAAAAAGAGACCTGAGCTCTTGAGATGTAAGCTGGCACATCTGTCTTAGTAAACAGAAGAGAAGGCCCGTGTGTCTCTGACTGCAGCTCCAGGGATGGAAGTGCCCTCAAAAATGTCCAAACAGCACCAAATGCATAGTGGTCATGTGGGAAAATAGTGTGTTGGTCAGACACAACATGCTTGGAGAGAGTGTGTAAGGAGATGGAGTGAGGCAGTGGGGAAGAAGTGGTGCCACAGCACTGGCAGGGCCCATCCCCCTTTCCACAGGCACAAGAAAAGCTCCAGAGAGCAGAAACCTACAGTCACTCTGGGGGGATGATGAGTCAAGGGACTGGATGCAGTGATGGGTGTTTTGCTGTGACCAACCACCTACAAGGGATGTGATTTAAAGTTTCTATTAATTGGTTGGGAAAAAGTTTGGCCTGGAAATCAAAAAATTTGACTGTGGTCCCACTCATCTCTTTACAAACAGGTGCACGTGCCAAGAACTTGCTTATCTCCTTTCATGCTGCAAAAAATAGGGCTGGAAAGTTCCCCGGGCTCAGAGATGTTCCCGCTCTGGATCTAACATACGCTAGGGAGTGATTTGTGGGAAGTATCCTGTGGGGCACCACAATGGCTTAGTGCTAAGGAATCTCTAATGGGAGTACTGGGTTATTCACCTGCTTTGGTCTCATTTAGAAGAAAGATGGATGCACTCTCCTGACTCAGACTGTGCAGCTAGGAAGGGACAAAGTTGTCAGCAACCACTTCCAAGTTCTGCTTCTGAGGAAGTTCTGTCTTGTTTTCTGTCTTTGAGGAACTGAGGCAACTCAATCCACAGAATGCGTAGATCAAAAGTTTTAAGGAATGGAAGCTACCGCTGGTCTTTGAAGTTTAAGAGTATTTTATAATATTGTTTGAAGTTCCTTCTGGCCATCTGAATACCCAGGGTACTCATCAGCATGATGATTCCCTCCTGTCAGAAATTCAAGAAGGAGAAGCCTTCAAGGGACACATGAAGTGCTGCTGTACAGGACTTTGCTCCCTGTTTTTTAACACCTTGCTTCTCCCTGTGCAAATCTGTTCCTGCACCCAGATACAGTGCCCTGGGCTTAGACCAGCCACTCTGTGACTAATGCTTGGTTATCAGCTCTGTGCACCTGCAGCCAGGCTGGCAAGTAGACATCATAGCCCAGTTTCTTCAGTTTGGGCCATTTCCCTGAGCACCATTTTGAGATTTGATTTTCAGGCACAAACAGAACTACTGTAACAAAACACACAGGCAAGAGAACTAGGATCCACATGGATGATTTCTTCAAAGAAGCAAGTCTCCTCTGTATGGCAAATGTTTGGTGATCACAAACCTTTCTTTATCTTTAGAGGAAACAGTTCAGTTGTTACAGCCCCATCAGTTACCTTGACATTCAAGAGCCAGTCGATGCTGAACTTGGTTTAACAATGTGAGCTGTCTAACAGCTGGAAGCACATTTTAGGTAACATTGTTATTTATCAGTTCTAAAACTTGCAGGGCTTGTCAGCATGTGCAGAAAAGGTCTGTAGTGCATGTTACTTCTCCTGCTTAAGACTGGTCTAGACAACATTATGTTTTATCCCAAACTACTATTCAGATTTGGTTTTGCTGAGTAGTAGAGTAAATGTGTAATTAATTTAGTCCATTACAAAGTATGTTCTCAGAACAGCTTTTCTGTCTTACTGTGATGAAAACTGTGCAGTCCAGGCATCAGAAGACAGAAAGAAACAGAAATAAATGTATGTCTGCTAAGAAACACAGCCAAACTTCTATGAAAATGGGAACTTAAAAGATGGTAAGAACTTAGCTCTAACTATGCAACTGAATGTGAAATCCCAGCACCTTTAAATCCTAGACTGGCAAAAAGCCATAAAGACTGGATTTCATCAGGCTTCCTATTAATTGCACATTAACAAGTGAAGAACTCTGAGCATCAGTTTCCTTATTATAATGGGAGAACCCCCACTCTTATGCACAATATTTGAAAACTTATACACAGCCAAGTACACACACACACCCCACCCCCCTTTTCTTTGAAATACTTTGCCTTCAATTCCAGAGTTTTATACTCTTTAATAGATCTTAAGGCCTCAGCAGCACTGGCAATGTATCAATTATGTCTGTGTAAGAATGCCTGGGTCTCCAGGCTGCCTCCTGCAAGCCATCTGGGCTGGGGTGCAGCTCTGACACAAAGGTGCCCACCCATACCTGGGGCAGCTCCAACAGCACCACAGCCGCCCTGGTGGCTTCAAGGAGGGAACGGGGGCAAGCAGGGAAATGCTGCGCACAGCCTTGCCTGGGGCAAGTTCTGAAGAGTCAGTGAGGGCCACCTTTCTGGTAGTTCTTGTAAGCTGCATTTTGGCTCAGCCAATTATGCCCAGCATAATTTTCCACATGAATGCACCAACGACACTACTGATAATCAACATATGAAAATAACTCGAATGTCCACATTAAAAAAAAACAAAAAAAACCTTAACATAATTCCATCTGGAGAAAGATAATTGAAAACCATGCTCTGAGCATAGCAGTGAACCTCCAGAAATTTCTTCTGATACCATTCTATGATGATTCATTGAGTAAAGTGGCATTATAATTAATTAAAAACAGACCAAAAAAAGACAAAAAAAGGAAAAAAAAATCCAATAATTATCCACTTCATAAAAAACAAAGCTTTCGGAAATAAATTTGAATTATTTGCAAGATTTGTCAAGTCCAGATTTCAGATCACTGTTAAAGGCACACCACTAGGTAGCAGAACTCATTTCCAATAAAAAGCAAGTTTCTTTTTCAGGTAGCAACAGAAAACCTTGACCTAAAATATTTAAAAATTAGTCTAAACCAAAATACTCTAACTTTTGAAAGAGAGAGGTATTTCACCAGAGCACTAAAAAGAAACTGCATTAAAATCAGTAAATCCACCTTGTGAAATTATTTCAATTTTAGAAATCAAAGCCCTGATAGATGTGTACTTAAATAATTTTAACATCTCCTCTCTGCTAAAAGCATTTCAAATCCTTCAGGTCAAAGCACTGCAGGTTGCTTTAAAAGGGGAGCTGCACACACTGCTTTATGCACAAAGCCTGATTTCCTGTTAAAGGAGAAAAATAACACCAGCTGTACGCTTGCTGAGAGAGACTTAAGTCATGTTGAAGAGCACACAACTGCATCCTATCCATTTTAGGATCACCAACAATCCCTAATGCCACCAGTATCCAGCTCTTCGATATGAATCAAGGGATTTCACAACCATTTGCAGAAGAGAAATGGGGAACTGAGGCAGTGGGAAGAAAAACTCTTCACTGTCACTCTGCAGACCAACCCAACCCCATTCACAAGATAAAGCACTGTAACTTCATGAAAAAACGTAACTTTTTAACTACCTAACTGGCTGCATTACAGCTCCTTCGCTCTGTACAGTACTTCTGTGAATGTCCAAGCCCATGCACAGATACAGCGATTACGTTTTCTGTGAAAGGAAAAAAAAATTTAAAAAAAGACCTCCATGTGACACCTAGAAGCGTTTATTTTATGCAACAAACTTAAATATGATCATGTGTACATAAAAGTGTACACTGTATCTATGCTGAACAATGCCAGGAAACATAATATTGATGCAACAATCTTCTAAAATAAACATTAAAAAATGAGCCTGGACAGGAAGACAAAATGCAAAACAGACTTCCAATCAGCACAATGCTTAAAATTGAGAGCAATCCTAAACATTTCCAACTTTCCTTACAAAGCTGCCAAAGTCCAACTATTTTTAAAAACTGATTTTTTTTTTTTTTTCTTTACATCAATAATAAAAATCTGGTGACAAACATTATAAAATCAAATGCTGGACTGTCTTTACTCCTTTAAAATTTAGAATATTCCAACAGAACCGCAGGAGTAAAAACACTTAAAAGTGATATATGTTTTTATAAAACAAACATCAATATGTACATTTATTGCAAATTATATTAAACTAAAATGGAGGGAAAATTAAAAAATGAAATGTCTACTTGCGAATTAATAATAATTTTAAGTGATTACTTTCCCACTCTGATAAAAATCAGAAAGCAACATTTATAAAATTGCCACCACATGACTTTTCATAGCAGGGAACTGAAATCTGTACATCTTATTTTTGCAGAAAAGTAGGCAGGCAGAAAGAATTATACATAAAACAGTCTCCAAAAGTAAAGCAAAAAAAATTTCTGTGTTTGTTTTTTTTCCTCTAGTCTTGTTTAAAATTCATTCAGTAGACTTCTACCTTTTCTGTGAAACATGGGAATACCTGGCTCTAGGATCATGAATTTTCAATGTCAGTGTAAGGACCTTCTCTGACTTTCTTTAAAAAAAAATGCAGCATGAAAGTTAATGGTGTAAATACACTTTTAAACTCCAGAATGCAGGAACTGGAACCAAGTGTTAAGCAATTTGCTTAATTATTGACTTTTCATAAAAAAAGTCTCTGGGGAAATAAGTACAGATGCTTTTAGCCTCTTTCTCAAGAGTTTCTGCTTTACATTTCCATTGAGAAGGATTAATTTCATGTGAAAGGGAAGCATAGTTTTCCTTCTGGTTTCAGAGCTGAAAGCTGTGTGTTTTGAAGTAATTTCAGTTCCTGTACAGGAAATTTCTGAATCCTAGTTTTTGCAGAAGCTTGGAGCATGCCTTTATTTGGCCTTCATTTCCTCCCTTTTCGAGCAAGTTTTCTTTTTACCTTTATGAGGGGAGAAAAGGAAATGAAAGTTAATTGTGAGGACATGGAAATTACAAGTGATTCTGAATAAACTTCCTACCAAAAACTGTTTACATTTTAGCTTTAACACTCTTAATACTGTGATTCTTCCAGCTTCATCTTGTATCTTCTCAACAATTACATAATTAATTGAATACTACTGAATTTTCTTATTGTATAGCACAACTTCCTGATAAACTTGAAACTACACAACTTGCATTGTGCATTTTGTAATTCCGTAAGTAATGTTTTTTCAGCATAAACAGTTATCCACTGCTTTCACTGGAATCAGAGATTAAGAACAGCAACTTGATCTAATTAACTGTAATTACCAAGGTTTATAAAAATAGCCCATTTCACTTCAGAATAGGCACTACTTCAAATGTTTTCCAAGTATTTACAGTAACTTGTACATGGCTACTTAAAAGCAAAAAAACCTATTAGAGCTTTTTATACACACAAATTTCTTTGATTTCATACTGTATAAACTACAATAAAGAAGTAAAAACAGAGAATTGTCCTATATAAGATGCCTGCTACACCTTAAGGAAGCCTCCCTCTGCTATCTCTGTATCGTCAGTATCTTCCTGGCTGCTCCCACAGGCCTTAAAAAGATCCATTGCATTTTGAGAGTATTCTGAACTTGAGTCTATCTCCAACAGTGAATCTCCATCACTTCCAAGCACCTGGCTTCTGAAAAACGTTAACAATGTTTTGGTATTTTGTCCAAAAAACACTGAGATATTATACATTTCAAAGATGTTATCTGATACAGTAGTTTATTAAAGGCTATGGATAGTGCAATTTGTTCGGAAGAACTTGAAGAAATCTGACATATTAAACAAGCACTGCAAGGCAGTATACAAATATTACACTCTTGACGGAACATTTTACTGGTGTATAAAGCTTACTGTGAGAAGGTAAAACTATTTTTGTTCAAGGTCCTCTGAAAGATCTTCAATTTACAAATCCCTAAAAGAAACACTTCCAATTTTTTTTTCCTTTATATTAATTTGTGATTTCTTAGAGCATACTGGTTTGCAGACCTCATTGCTCTATCACTTTGGACACTTTTGCATTAATTATGTATGAGGTCCACCAAAACAAACTTCTTGTGTTTATGAACATTATGAATTGCTTGTATTGCAAACCAAGTCAACATGTTTAAACACTAAAGTAGCCCAGGGTATCATCCAAAACTTCTTTTGCAATTTACAAAGTTCCAAATGTTAATTTTCAGTTACTTAAAAAAAATATTACTGAATCGCTGATATTAAAACAAGCACAGACCCAAAATATCAGAAGATAGTTACAGCTGGAATTACATATTTTCCTGTGCATTAAAGACAGCCAGTTTCCAAGCCTTTGCTATCAATGAAGGCAAGCACAGCAGAGTAGTCAAATGCCTGTGTGCCTGACATTAATGAACGCACTGAAACACCATCAACTCTTAGTTCCTTTGTACACCAATGCTAGGAAGGGAAACCAGGATGCATAAAATATATTTGGTGAAAACAGGTTAAGTTTATCCTGTTCTGACCAAACAAATTAACTTCTCTAATTCCAGCTGCCCAAATACGTATTCTGAAAAATGGAACTCAATGCAACATATGGTGGACCATGGTATCTGCTGTGGTTTGGTTGTGCCCTTAACCATGCTAGGTCTGTTGTAATTGTAAATTTAGAGTCTGACTTGAGACAGGAAAGAACCAACCCCCCAATACGTATTTAATTATTTATTTTTACCTCTGTAGATCAATCTGTCTCTGTGCTGCTGCTGGCTTTTTTGCTGTGTCTTGCTGTTTTGGTGCTTTGGCATTACCTGCCTCTAAACTCCCCGGACTTTCTTGGTTGGCTGCTGCCCTCTTCCTTCCCCTGACAGGTGGTTTATTTGTCTCCTCGTTTTTTGCAGTGGTACCCTGAGGCTCCGGTTTGGTTGGTCGCCCTCTCCTGGTTTTTGCTGCGAGCGATGGGCCTGTTTCTTCTACATTTTTTTCCTCTGTTTTTTGATGAATATTCTCAGTTCCAGATGCTGTTGCTGTTCGTTTTTTCCCACGTTCAGTGCTATTTCCTTGTGTTGTCTGATCAGAATTTATCTCCTAGAAAATAAAAATCATGAATGTGAACAAAAAAATATTCCTGAAGGCAACCCCAAATTGCTACCTCCCTCCAACAGAAATATAAGTTTTTTAAATTGCAAATACTTAAGTATTGTCATGAAAACACCTCACATGGTCTTAGACCTAGCAGTGAGTTTTACTAAATGGGATTTTATACCTTATCCTTGCAAAAATATTTTCAACATTGTGAGGAATGTTATCATCTGCACCCAATGTATCTTTTAGTGGTGTGAGAGAGATTACAGTAAGAGTAATATCTTTATGAGCTCCTCCCATGATGGTTTTTCTGGACAAGCTCCTTTTACTGTCTCTTTGTCAAATGACAGGAGAAAACTGAGGAACAAGAGAATTATTCCAATACAGCAGTATTTACTATTTACTTCCATACATGCAAATTTTGAGACCAACATTCAGTAAAGGTGCAGTTTACTGAAGACCTAAGTGTCAGTAAAGAAAAACCCCAAGACTTGGAGGGAATAAAAAAGTAAGATCACACCAAAATGATACTTGCTGTGTTTGTTAATTCTTTGTTATGTCTGAATAGGT
>PYHW01010703.1:3135797-3151642 GCA_013186435.1 Turdus rufiventris
GGTTTGGGGTTTGTTTCTTTGTAGCACTGTATTTCTATTTTAATTTCCCTAGAAAATAAATGTTATTTCTAATTCCTATATTTTTGCCTGAAAGCCCCTTGATTTCAAAATTACAATAATTTGGATGGAGGGNGTTTACATTCTCCATTTCAAAGAGAAGCTCCTGCCTTTCTCAGCAGACACCTGTCCTCCAAACTAAAACAGCTACTTTTAATTCTTTGTCTATATATAAGCTGCATCTGATTATAAGCCGCACTTTGGGTTCGGACCAAAATTTTAGTCAAAATGGTGCGGCTTATAATTGTGAAATTACTGTACATGTACATTAAATTGCCTTTGTCAAACTTTGGTGCAGCAGCTAGAAACCACACCTCAGCACACCTCAAATCTGCAAAAGGCAAAACCCAAAATGTTGACATGCACCTTTACATGTTTACATCTACATGTTTACACATTGTCCACAGGCTCTGAGCATGCCCTGTGCTTCCATCAGGCTCCTGAGTCATATGGTAGTCTTTGTCCATGAACTGGTACAAAAACCCTTATTCATTTCCTATATGAGGAAGAAGAATTTGAGTGCTGCTGGTGAACACCGCTTCAAAGGACAGCAAGTAACCTGCTCCCAGTAGCATTTTAAAAAAGCCCAAAACACAAACAGGTTCCTTGAAACAAACTATCTTGTTGATTATATCAAATCATTCATTTATGACAAAAATTTCTGAATACATGAAATCCAGAATATCTACTTCTCCTGAGCCTTCTTTTTCTTTGTGTCAAGTGTAAACACTGACACAGCTTTTCAAAATGCTACCTGACCTGCCTGGAAATCATGCCAAAGATGCCACCTCCACTTTGACAGTTACATTTTTAAGCTGAGACCTCCCAGACTAAACTTCACCAGTAACTGCCTAAGGCACAACATCAAAAGAAATGTCAGCAACACCAGATCCTTTGAGAGAACATGATATAGGCCAGCAATAGAGTGTTGATTAAATGCTGGTAGGGAACCAAAGACACTTGGGACTATACTAGGGAGTGTACTGGCAATGGGGACTGCTGGGGACTTTTCCTTCTCATTATCCCTACAAATGTCTTAAAATATATCTCATATACCTGTATTTGTAGTATTTTTCTTTTGTCCAAAATCTGATTCCCATTCAGAAGAATCACTGAGGTTAGAGCTTTAATTTACAGCAAACTCAAAAGTGTACACTGGTATGCATTTTAGTATGCTAATATCCAAAATGCTACATGTACATGAGAACTTGAAACCTGTGATTTATTATTTGGACAAGCTAGTTACTGACAGGGTGATTTTAAGGTTTCAAATATTACTCATGAGGTATTTAATAGTCTGTGAATACCTAGTAGATTATTCAGCTCTAATCAGCAGTACAGCATTAATTGCATGACAACTTAGACAGCCAATTATTCTTTGCTAGAAATTCATGCCTGCTTTTAGATTTGTTTCCTATCGTGTTTAGTAACAAACAGAGCTGTTAACTGTATCAGAGTCTGTATCTGCATTCCTTACAAAGAGAAAATCTGTGTGAAGGACAGATATGAGTAGCAATTATGCCAAGGAATCCTATTTTTTTTGCTGTATTTTTACTGTTGCTTACTTTGTAACTGAAAAGATTTGCTATATACTGGTTTTAATGTGTCTGTTATAATAAAGAAGATCTTTAAGAAGTACCTAGCATGTTCAATGAATAAATAAAAATTGTGAGAGCACAGAATTTAAAAATGAAGGGACAGGGACAGAAAGGTACTGAAGGAAATCAAAATCATGGAAGAGAAGCTATTCATGTTAACAAGACTAGATAGGGGCAACATATTGAATAAACTACCAAGAGGCAGAATTCCAGATATGAAAAGCAGCACATAATACTCACGATCTTATCTGTGGCAAGTCTGTTTCTATTTTGTGACCCGTGTTTCTGAAAATCTGTATGGCTGCCTCAGCTACCTTATCATCTTCCATCCTGAGGCACTGCAGTAAAGACTCATAGGTCTCTGCAGAGTGGAACGAGGTAGGATGTGTAAAGGACAGAACCTGAAGACACACATTGAAACAAAGGTATATTTATTCATAGTACATGAATAATCAGAAAGCCAAAATGATGGCTGTTTATGCACATTACCATCAACATAAACAGCTGTTACATGCCCATATGAAACTATTACATTCGGTAACTACATTGTGGAGAAAATTATATATAATTTTTCAAATAAATTCATCTAGGTTTTGTTTTTCAGGTCCTCCTGTCCGCCAAATATTTTGTAAGATACTACATTATTTGAATATATAAAAACACTTCTTCAAATGAACACCAAAGAGTATATGTTTACATTGCAATCTATTTAAGAACACTTCTTTTCAACCTAATTTAACTGAACTGAAATTTTAATTTCTCCAGAATCTATGGTGCCTGACAGAAAAGAAACCAAGGAAGTTAAGATATCTACAAATAAAACATGGGCTATGTTTTCCAGATATTTCAAACGCTTTGTTCTCCCCCTCACTTCTCAGCATCACTGAAAGACAAGTTCCTTTTTTTCTCTACATAATGTGGCTCTTGAGCTGCTTGCTTTCCTTCTAATGTCATACACACCCCAAAGAGTCTCTCCCAGTTTCCCTGTTTCTCTTCCTCCCACTTTACCTCTACACCTTCTTCTCTGCTATTTCCCTAAGCAGAAAACAATTTCTGCTTTAACATGTCCATTTCAATGCTCGGCATACCTTTCAAAACACACTTCTCCCAACAAACCATCTCTTCCATTATTACTCTTTCAAGTGAGTATTAATAACCAGTTTCATTTTAAAAGTAATTATCTAAGTAATAACTATTTAAGTCATGCTAACATTAATTTGTTGCTCATGCCACTTCTGCCTCTTCCACTACAGATTGTAACTGCATTACTGTAGATTACCTTGAGAAGTTCAAGTCCTGCACGAATAGCAGTATCAGGACTTACACCCTCCTCTTCATCATCAGCTGTCCCCTCTATGGATTTATTCATTAGTTTTACTAGTGCACTGAAATGAGAAATACAAAAAGGAACAAACAAGTAAGTATGACAATGTTAAAGGTTGGAGATATAAGCGTGATTACTTGGTTTTCACAACATATAAAGGGAATGCAACAGTCCTTTGGGGGTGGTGCTGGCATTGCTGTTTGGTTTTTGCTATATTTAAGTTATTACATTAGTCCTTTTTCTTCTAATTTCACTTTCTGCAAAATGAATTCTTTAGGGGGAAAAAAAATCCATCCAAAAAAACCCCCACCATGCTGGTGGCATTAGATCAGCACATACTTACACAAGTTTCAGAATGTAATTAGGTTGCCAGACAAGTCTCAAAAGGAATCAAAACATTCTCTTACACAATCCCACAAAAGCTAATTAATTCAGATGCTATATGGAAGACTGTGCTGCAGTTAACTATGTGAAAATTATGTTCACAGTTTTCACCTGAAGCCCCACAAATAGAATTTTCACTATGAACTGCTACATTTTAAAAATGATTTTGCAGGCAGCACCGCAAAGCAGCATCAAAAGAAGTTGCATCCTCTAGTTTGCTGGGAATGAATACATCTACATAATTTTGATTTAAAACTCACCCACACATTTCATGCTAGGACAGACCAATTTAAATCCCAAGAAAACTATTTTTAATTTTGCCATTTCTATTATCTTTTTAATAATTTATGAGTCAATTGTTCATGATCTTTCAAACTTACCTAATGGCTTCTGAGTCAATATGTACAGGGGCAATTCTTTCCAAAAGAAATTTGACCATTTCCAGAAAAGGATTTGTTGGCTGCTTAGGATTTGCAAGTTTCCGGGCTATCTCCCTCTACAAGAATGTTAGATAGAAACAAGAATTATACTCATTTTACTTATTTCTTTAACATGTTGAGCAAGCTAAATATAGTCACTTCTTTTTACCACAGAAATTGTGGTATAATCAGTGACATGTAATTTAAAGGGAAGGGGGGGCTGTTGGTATCTCCATATGTCTCTTTACCATGTTATATTCAAAGCAAGACATACTTTACAAAACTATTAAAAAGGTTTCTAATTAGAGTTATTCATGGGTTCTTAAGAATTGAAGCCCAGATTCAAAATAGATTTTAAGGAAGAATGAAGTGCAGTGCACAGAATGTATATGTCTGTTGTCGAGTGTAATCCAGAAAACTGTGGGTAACCCTCCAGTACACGAGATTTCATAATGAAAAAATTGTCCTGCTCCCTTCCCTGTAAAATTTCTGAGCCATTAGACAAAACTCAAGGAGTCTATGTCTATTTGTAGATGATCTTTGTAATTTCTGTCAATTAAATTGCTTACTTTGCCTTACACCATTAAAAAAAATCTGTGGTGATTGGCAGAATCTGGAAAAGTACAATTTAATATTAAAAGTGTGAATTTTCATCAAAGAGGTTGAATAACATGAGAAAAAGAAAGAATGATTTCAAAATACTATTCTAGGATGAGAAATAAATTAATGATATGCAGATAGTAATAGGTGACTTGCTAGTACTTGAAAGTTGAACCAGTGTGAGAAGATAGCTTGGAAACCCTACCACAAAACAAGCATTTGAAATTAAGTATTTTGAAGAAATAAATTTGTGCTCTAGATATTAGGCTTGGTGCTCATAATCCCAGGAAGGAATAAAGCTAAAGTTTTCTTAAGATGATGATCATAACGATCTTTTCCCTAATCTCTACAGGTCAATCAAAAAGACATTTTTGAAAATTAGAAACATGTAAAAACCATGTTAAGGTAACTGAGACGACCATTAATTCCAGGTAGCTGTTTTAAGCACAAACACTTATGGTATAAAAGTTTGCCTTTCCATTTCCTTACCACACAGACATCTGCCTGTTTACAAGAACATGTAGGGCTAATTAATAGTTCAAGCTGGGACCGAAGTTTCTCATCATCTCCCAAAACCTGATTAAATTTCTTCACAAAATCTTGTGCTTTTCCAGGATCTGGAAGGTTTTCTGTACGATTAAAAACAATTTAACATGAGATAAATTTGCAATTTCAGCAGGCCAAGATTCACAGAAACACAGTTTCCAGGAATGCTGTAGTAGTTTATAGAATATTTATAAAAAGTTATTAACACTTACTTGCTATGGTCATCAGCTTTCCAAACATGGCAGCACTGTTTGCTTCTGACTGAGGACAACAGCAAAAACAGACAAACAAATCAACAATATCTCCTTTATAAAATACACCTTTAAGCTGATTTGTTAGTTCTTCTGCAGCACTACTTTCTACTCCTGAATCCTATGTTTTATGTTTTTTATTTAAGAATAGATACTAGAATAGTGCAACTATCATTAGCAGATATTACACAGGGGAAAAATCTTTCTGTAACACTGAAGAACTGCAAAAGTCATTAATTCACATAACAGGTCAAAGTCAGGAAAAATACTGCAGTACCCCCAAAACAAAAAATTCCCACAAGACATTCTCTCATCAAAACCTCAAAGCAATGCCTTTTCTTTTAATATTTCTACTAGTAAAATTCCTGTACAAATACTTAAAAACTTGGGTTTTTTTCTAACCAACGAAGAAATCACTGCTTTATGTTACAACATATTCTATTTTCAAAATCCCTTAGAAGGAAGGAAAAAGGTCTGTCAAAAGGAAACAAAAACCTTTGAAATTTTAAAACTTATTCCAAAGTTCTTGAGCAGTACTATGAAAAAATGATGAACAGAAGGAGGTCATATGCCTTCAAGCATTACAGAAAGCAACTTTACTTCGGGAGAATGGAATATCATCTACATACAGAAATCAACGAATAACAAAGTTACACTGAACAAACAATACAGTATTAAATCCCCCTAGTAAATTAGTCCCATAGATCCAATGGATAAAGTATAAATATTTTCAAAACCGTACAGTGGGCTGCTTATGCAAATCCAGCAATTCTCGTACATGACTCCTTAGCATGTTCTGGCACTTCCACATCTCATTCAGTGCTCTGCAAAAATGGGAAACCAGAAAAGAAAAGCTTCTTCATGACAAGAGCATGCTGGAGGTTTTATTAAACAAGACTGTTTATTTATCTTATAAGTGCAATACCTGCTATGTAAAATCAAAACCTAACAAATATTAAAAATAACTGTTAAAAACAAGGTGGAACTGATTTTCTTTTTTTACAGAAAATCATTCTTCTAGGAATAATTTAACATATGCAGGATACCCATAGTATTTCTTACAACCACCCAAATAAAAAACAGGCCACCATCAAACAGAATTCATTTAAAGGTACCTTCATCACAGTCCCTAATACAGAGCAAACCTAGAAGTTACCACTTGCACACTTTCAAGTCTGCATTGTTCTCAATTAATGGAAATGAATGGATAAACCCACTCTTCTCAAATATCAGGGGATGCTTTTGTCTAATGGATGTATCAGGTTTGTATATAAAAGGGAAATGTTTTCAAATGCTGTGCTACTTGCAAATAATGTCAAGCATCCATTATTTGTATTTTTATTATATAATACAAGATAACAGATGTTAGAAAAGCCTAAAAGAAAGCAAGTATTTGTTGAGTACACACTATACTTACTTGACAGCATTTGGATCCAAGCTAGCATACAAATAGTACAAGCACTTCATTCGCTCTTCTGTTTCCAAATTGTGTGGAACAAGATACTGAGCAAAGATCTTCTCTACCAGTAATCTGCAGGAAAAGAAGAAAAAAAAGAAGATAAATCACTATTGTACATGGCAAACAACAGTGATACATTTCAGACAAGCTGAAAAAGCAAGAACGAGTAGAAGTTATTAAAACCAGATTTTTCAACAAAGAAAGAAGACAAAAAAGTAGTGGCCTTTTTCTCAGCTGTAAAGATTCCTTCCACTACTGATAGAAAGATTAGCAAGAACTGCTCCTTGAGAACTCTACCATGTTCTTTCACTTTCACCTCTAAGAGGGAGTCATTTGTCACCATCCAAATTCTCCTTGTCTCTAGGATCTGAGAATCTCCCTTTCTTTATTCTAATATATAGAAGGAAGGAACATAGACAGTAAAAAGCTCAAATAAAGGAGAAAGAATACAAGAATATAACTCAAAGAGGAGGAAAAGTAAAAATCTAAAGTATCCTTGAGGGAATGGTTAAAATTGAACTATAGTACTTAAAAATCATTCTAACACACAAGCTAAAAATCAGTACTAAAAGGGTGGAGATGAAGGAACAGCAAAACATACACAATTAAAGGGGCAAAAGGGAAACTAAGCAAGAACAAATCAAACTAGCAAAAACCATCTCCAATTATCTATCCTTTCCAAATACACATTTGAAGTTTTACATTAAATACCAACTTTGAACGACAAAATACAAGTAGTTCATCTAATTATAGTCCCCCATGAAAGAACATACAAATGTTAATTTAATTCATACTGTGCAATGTTCAGCTATACAATTTTATATTTATTGACAAATATTGCATGTGTTTTTTAGAATTTTAAAACTTTTCCACTATGTACCAGTGCACTAGTACCAGCAAGAACTCTGTGAGTGCCTTGTACATCGACCACAGCAGCACAGATCAAACACACCTTACTTTTGCTCAACACAGTTTATTTTTGTTGAAAGAAAATTCCAAGAGACATGAGGGCAAGGCAGAGGAATAAAAGGATGACCATGAATATGGATGGATGCAACTATCTCAAGACAGCCCATTAGCTTTTAAGAAAACCTGGCTTTGTCTCTCTAAATGTACACTTTCCTACTGATGACTCCAAGAACTAAACCGTTTGGGGAACAGGATCTTGAAATCTCAACGGATCCCACGTGTTTAACACAGTAGGAGATGAGAGGCACCAGAGTTCTTACCAATTTACAAACATTGCTCTAGTCCATGTCTCTACAGAAACATGTTTTAGAAAAGGTGTCAGTACAAATGCAGAGACTGCATCATCCCTTCCCTGGCCCCTGTTGGTTAGGGTCAGGATTTACAAAGCACAAGACACTTCTCTCCTGTGAGGAAGGTGACTGGCTAATAAAACAATAGCTGGTAACAGGGCACACGGTCCCATTCACTACACAACTTTGAGCCTCTGTCCACTATCAAACCTGTGTACTGAAAATACTATGTAAATATGGTAGAAAAAGCAGAAACTTCTCAATGCAAACTAAAGCATATTTTTATGATATGCTGAATGAGCTTTGTATAAACTAGGTGAAGATTTCCAGATTTTCAAAAAAGGTGCCAGTTAATCAAATATATAACTATGGCCCACTTACATTCAGCCAGATGAACAAAGTGAGAGCCTTCACCACTGCAGTGGTTAAAAATTTAGTATCAGAACTGGCAACTGAAGGAGGCTATTGGCCCATTCAGACTAGTCACCAAGATAACAAAACATACTGAATTAAAAAGGCTGCATAAGCAAGGCTCTCAGAAAGACTGTAAACAATTTTCTGAGTCTACCATATTAAAAATCTAGGCTGAAATTCTGCCTTTGTGTGATCTCACAGCTTCTCTCTTTTGGAAAGACTATTAAAAATCTTCCAAAACCCTGGTCAAAATACTTTTTTCAATACCAAACTGGTATTTCAAAAAATCAAAGAGACTGAGTGACAAAAAAAAGAGATGAATCAAATATGAAAGCATCTCTGATGTTTCTTCAGCTTCAGGCCTACCTAAAGGTCCCTACCAAAAGGAGAGATCTATGCATGTACTGTGGTGGGGACACACATCACACTCACAGATGATGGATTTTAACAGCCTGGTCTCTGGAAAGCAGTAAGGCAAACAAGAACTGGCATAGTAAATGCCAAATTTGACTATTTTTTTCCCTACACAGTAGTTAGTTAATGAAAATCTGCTATCACCATAGATCTAGTTCCACCAGTATATAAAAATGAATCCATGATAATCCAGATAATACAACAGTACTGAATATGCGTGTATGAGTCTTAATGATTAACTAGATACATCAACCAATAAATACAGAATACAACAGCTTTCACAGGATAAGCACATATTTTCAGAGTATCTCTTATCACTATACAATTAAAATTAGGAAGACAGATTGACTCACTTGTCATCAATGCTATTTTGATAATATATGTGCAAAAGTTTGTCCTTTATCCAGCTCACTTTCTCTGCAGCATCTTTTCCAGCCTCAGCATGAAGACAATACTTCTTGTACAGCTGGGCAAGACCCATCATAGCTTCTTTTCTTACTCGCCACTAGAGAGGGAAGAAATAAAAAGAATTTGGGGAATTGGTTTTAATAAATAAAAAAAAAATAAATAAATCAAACAAAATACAGTAAAGCTGTAGAAGCATGAAAGACAAAATAGCCACTTTCTGATTTCCTAAATTTAGATGCTTGAAAAGCTGAAAAATGCTGTTTGAAGCCTCTAGATGAGAATTTGCAAAGCCTGTGTAAGGGTTTTCTTGCCAGTACTATGCAGATTAAATATTGTCAGCACCCAGGATTTCAGTATTTCTCTGTGCTAAGCAAAGAAAATCTGGGACCTAGCCAGCAGAAAAGAAGTTAAGTACAGCTTAACACGTACGCCTGAATAAGTGTCTTACTGAGTCAGGATTTGGAAGGCTTATCTATTCAGAGACAGGCACTAGAAGTGGCAGACTTCTTTCTTCCCATGGCCTCGCACCATTTTTTAGCGCCCTTGCCTAGACACAGGAGATCTGGAGCCTAGGCCAAGCCAAACCTGCTAGGCTTGAACTCTTAGGCCACTTTCCAGGACAGTGGGAGAGGCCCATTTTGCTGAAGCCTTGAAGCAATTGCTCTAAGACTGCAGGGATTAAGGAAAAAAAAAAAAAAACCACAGTACAACAGCTACAGGAGGAGTTCATGGGTTCTCAATCTTGCTTTTGGTGGTCATACTTTAACCCCTCAAGCAAATAACAACTGTCCCATTATTAAATAATTTAGCAGACAAGATCCATAAGCCATCCTGTGTAAGGAATCATACCAGAGCCAACCTGAGGATTAATTTAGGCAGCATATTGTCTCATGCTAAATGATTTACACAGCAAACCTCAGAAGACACTTGTTTTCCCACATGATTTAGAAGAAATGCACGAAATTCAAACTAAAAGAGATCATTTCTTCCAGAATACATTAGCATCAAATTTGGCCTTGAACTCCTAAGGACTGACAATGCTCAGATCAGCCTATGAAGTATAAATGTAGATACCATTATTCATATTGTAGCTTCCTCAATCTTGTTAAACTGAAGGCTTGAATCAATACCACTGAGGCACTGTACATTTAATTTCTTAATAGTTTTACTGAATTATTTCCTTTTCTTGAAGGGCAAAGAAAAGAAATCTTCAAGATAATATGGTTTGTGTCACCACAAGACACCACTAGTTGTTGGAGTAGGTTGTAACAATAAAGATGGAAAAAATAAACTTGTATTTTGTTACATAATTCTTAAGTATTAAAACCATAAATGACAAGTCAAGATAGTAATGACTTTGCTAGAACATAGCACAGTAATTAGTTTTCACAAAAGAGAAAAACTTTAGCTATAAATAGATGTTATTGCTTAACCTTTCTGCAGGAATTTGTTCACTTCTGTTACGATCTAAAGCACATTTTAAAGAAAATAAAGGCCTGAAAGGGGAACATTTTTCCGAGAAGTATATTAATATTTTCCTGCATTCAGATATACCCTTCCAATGCAGGTGATAGTATCATCACATCTCCTATATAAAACAAGAAGGATTGCAACACTTGTCAGAAGAAAACAAAAAAGGATTTCTAGAAATGATTCCAGAAAATTTAAGTCTAAAATGAAGGAGAAACAAGGAGTTACAAAAGAAATAAAATCCTGATGAATGAAATTGCTGTAGAATAGATCTCAGACCATGTAGAAAGGCAGTTGTAGACTGACAATAGCAGACACTGGACCAAACCCCTTAGAGGATGTTTTGAATACCATGGAAGCAAATCACTGAACAGGAGATAGATACATGTAGAGAAAAAAAAGAGCAAGATGCTTCTGAGAATTAAAGCTGGAACAGCAAATAAACAAAGAGGAATGTAATAATCAGTTTCAAAGGCAGCACATGAATAAATACAGCTAACTGAATTACCACCCTGATTTAATTAACAGAAAAATTTTGATAACCTTAGCTTCCTTGGTTGATCAACGTAATTGAATTCCTCCACTGATGACTGTTCAGCTGAGTTTTGAAAAAAAATTGCTATTAAAGTTCAATACATTCCCTTATCCATTAGAATAACTAAACTGTTCCTTTCACAATCATCTTACAATCGTTCTCCATCCGGAAAAAACTGCAATGGTTTTCAGTACAGTTAAAACTAACACACATGAAGAAAAATGCATGAAGAGAAACCAAAAATGGGTCCATGATTCTATGGCTCCGTACTTTGTAGCTTTTGGCTGACAATGTGCAAGTCAATTCTTATGAAGGGCCTGAGTCACTACTCCATAAAGACTGTTGGGAGAAATGCCAGTGAAGTCAGCTATCAATACTCTTAACTTCTCACGTTCCTAGGATTATTCCAATATAATGGAAAAGAGTATTTTTGTTATTTGTTTTTAAAATGTCTCCTAATTATTCTGAAAGGTGAAATGCTGGAAAGACCCTTGAGACAGTGTCCCAATGGAGCTTTCCTAAGAACAATTATTACCAAAGACTAGATTCAGTTCTTGGGAAGGTATGTTAATAGTTACTTTTCCATCCAGAGCAATAAAAATGGATTTGAAAATTACTGGTGGAAGTGGGGTTTGTTTGTTTGTTTTTAAACTACTGTTGTTTTTTAAATAGTTACAATCATCATGCAAATGTCTGTATAGATCAAATCAGCTAAGGACGTTTCTTAAAATACATAGTGTCTTTTAGTCAGAAACTTTTACTGTAGAAAGCATTTAGACTATCTTTACCAATACTGTGTCAATTAGAATATGGTCAGGAGAAAGAAAACAGATCACTTCAATGTACCAGTTAGCACAATTTAAATTTTCTCCCTGCTTTATAAATGTAAGAAGCAGAACTGAAATGACAGGTTGGCGCTTTACTTCAGCCTGTTGGACAAGCATTATTTTACACAGTAATAGCAATACTCATTCAATAGATGACTGCAGGCCTAAAAAGATGAAGTCAAACTGATGAACAATCATTTAGGAGTCTGCTGTAGATGTGTCCAACAGAAACCCAGCTACAAAGGGTTAATAGCCAGCAAAATCCACAGCTCTTTTAAGGAAAAAGAATAATTAAAATAGGTATAATGCAGTCGGCCTGGAATTGAGAAAATCCTACATAGAAAACAAAGATAGTTACATGGACATTATCAGTGCTCCTCTCCCAAACTGGAGAAAAATCCTAAAAACAAAACAAACAAACAAAAAAAAAAAAACCCCACAGATGAAAGTTTACAAGTCCTTAATCTTCATTTTATAGCACTAATCACATTTACTAACACATCCTGTATTGCTAAGGTCTACCTCAAATGATAACTATTTGTTGTATTTGTTGTAGCAATTTCTAGTCAGTGCTCACTTTTATTTTCTCCTCAGGATACATTTTCATTAAAGCTCTCTCCAGAGATTTTTATAAGTGAAACATCGTGTACAGATGAAGTTATTAGTCACTGATTGCCAGAAAAAGCACCTAACATTGAAATGCAACATATCAAACATATGACTGGTGTGACATGACTTAGTCAAACATATGAGGAACATTAAGTGTTGCCACACTGATTTAGAACCACACAAAAAAAGACCTAGCTCTGTAGAAATCAGTATTACAGCTGTGGAGCAATAGCTGACTGCTTCTTACTGACAGCAGCATGCTAAAGGAAAACAGACACAGACACAGTAACAATCATCCCATTCTCGCTAGGTGGAATTCCCACGGGGAAGTGGTGGTTACACCAAAAGTTTTTAGATCTTATAAATGACCTTTTGGACATGTTCAGCAGTGAAAAAAGAAGGAAGGTGATCTTGATCACTTCTGAGAAACAAGCAATGTCAAGATGCAAGTACAACTACTTGAAGAGCAGCTTTATAATAGTGAACATACTCAAAAACAGTACTTCTCTGTGTAAAGACGACATCCTTTTCTCAAAATTCATTTTAGTACATTCTCCTTTAAAAGGGGGACAAAAAAATGTAAAGTTAAAAAAAAATAATTGAAGTAACTAGCTAGAATGACATAGAGGGCGTCCTTTACTATAGCCTATCAAAAAAAGAACAATAATAAGGAGGGGGAAAAAAAAATCAACATTGCTACACAGCACAGAGAAGTCTGCTATTAGGCATCACCCTTCAAAGAGCATGGAGCCACAGCTGAAAAAATGTAAACAGGAAACAGTGTAAGCTCTGGCAAACTGAAAGTAAATCCTTGATGAAGCATGAGCAATAGTCTCAAAAGGAAGTTATTAAAAGCATACTAAACATCTTCACCAAAGCTTCCAGAAGCAGGAAGCCTTCCAGACCCTTTCTGTATGGCTTAAAGGCAAACACATTTACTCCAGGAGAGAGGTCTGAAGAGGTTTCTTAAAGTATCATTAAGAGATATTTTTAAAAAAATTAATAAAGCAAGCAGGAACAGAATCATTAAGACCAAATACTAATTATTCTATCAATGCAATCTATCCATAAACAGATTGAAAACAGCAAATGTGAAAGGAACCAAAGGGTCTGAAGAGGAACAAAGTGCCACTCATCAGAACATCTGATTTTGAGTGGGCAAACAGGTTGAGATAGAACCACAACGACAGCAAAGAGCTGACACTAAAATAAGTTGAAAAATAAGTTACAGAAATGTGTCACTGAACTTTATATACTGGATTTTATCTAAGAAAAAAAAACTTTATCAGACCCAAAAGTACATCAGTAAAATGCATTAGGATCCCAAAAAACTTCCTAAAAAGTCTCATACCGAAGGGCCTTATAATAAAAATTCTGTTGAAAATTAATTGTTAACTAAAAGACAGGGGAAAATGGGTGGAAATAAATGACTGATTTTCACAGTGAAGGGAACAAAAGGAACCTACAGACAGAATCAGAAAGGAATCTGAAAAATGGAATATGAAAAATTACTACAAAACTGAACTGTGTGTATAAAATTTACTGAGGTAGTCAGATGTAAATAATAATTAAGAATTGCAGAAAAATGTCATGGTACTGAATTGTTATGATATGAAATGGAAGAAGTTCAGTCAAGGACAGGCTTTCCCACCAGCATTAACTGCACGTACAGTATTTGGCAGTATACCATCTAAAGTTATTCAAGAAAAACACTGACGTTAACATGAATGTTTTCCAAAACTGCTAGCTCAGTGCTCAGAAATCGTAGAAGAGACAGAATGTTTCAGAATAAGAAAAAAAGTTATCATCAAGCATGGATGCAACAAGGTGCAAACTGTGAATGCCATTCAAAATCAGATGTTCTGATGAGTGGCACTTTGTTCCTAAGTCTGGTCACCTTAGTTCCAACAGGATAGAGAACATCCAGACAAGGATGATCAGAAGTATGCAACAATCAATGTGTGTTAATCAGGTGATTCTTTAGAATGGAAAAAAAGAACTGGAGAAGAGATGGCATTCATATTTATTAAATATAAATGAGTCCAAGAATATTCATTATTTTATGTAATCCAAGAACTATGAGATATCCAGTCAAATTATCAGCCAAGTTTAAAAGCAAACAAGTGAAGTTACTTTTCCCAAACATGCACTAGACTTGAATTTGCTGATACATATGCCATGGAGGCTTCTAAAGAACAAATAAATTCAAGAAAGAACTTGATAAATACATAGAATAAAGTTCTGTTGAAAGTTATTATGAACATGTGCCAGCAGACTTAAATCCTTAAATCACATATTGTTGGAAGCCAAAACTGACCACTGAGAATTGTAATGGGTTATAGTGACCTATGGCTTAAACATGTGTGATCATTCTTATGTTTTTACAATGTAACTGTGTTTGTCACAAGTCAATGACCCTATTTGCTTGGCAACACTTGATTGATGCCACCATCATATGGAATTTTCATTAAGATGTTCTCATAAAAAAATATTTTTTTCCTGCAGTATTCTTGTTAATAGTCAACCCTGAAGATTCTCTGATTCTCTGGCTTTGGGGCTTTTTTATTTTTCCCAAAGTGCAATAATTTCACGACTATAAGGCACACCCTTTTGACTAAAATTTTCCCCCGAACCCAGAAATACGCCTTATAGACGCGTGTGCCTTATATGATGCACAAAGTTGCGACTTTTGCCACCCTGGAAGTGCGAGCCCACAACAGTCCCCAGCCGAGCAGAACCCGCAACAGTCTCCAGTCAAGCAGAGCCCGCCCAGCAGCGGCATCAGGCCAGCGCCAGGCCGGGGTGAGCCTGGCGGCATCGGGGTGGCGGCAGCACGGAGGGTGGGAAAGAGCGGTGGCGCAGCCTGGGCGGGGGGGAAAAGCCACCGCCATAGGGGCAGCAGCGGCACGGGGCGAGCCCACTGGCATCGGGGAGGTGGCCCCGCGGGGTGGGCCCACTGGTATCAGGGTGGCCGCCGCGCGGGGCGGGGAAAGCTGCCAGAAGCAGGGCAGTGGCGGCGCGGGGCAAGCCTGCTGGCATCGGGGCACCCGGAGCGCCAGTGAACTCCCGGAGCAGCAGGGCCCTGGGGATGCTGCACAAAGCAGCGGCAGGCATGCCCCGGCCCCGGGAACGCTGCACGGAGCAGTGGCGGGCATAGCCTGGCCCCACCGGGTACAGGCGGGCCCAGAGGCCCATGGCTGACTGGTTGAGGCGGGGCCTCGGCCAGCAACTGTGCGGGGGGAGCTGGGGGCGGATCTTCGCTGGGAAAAAA
>PYHW01010703.1:3151692-3182454 GCA_013186435.1 Turdus rufiventris
CCGATGCGCCTTATGGTCGTGAAATTACTGTATATTAGAAGCAGCTAATTGCTGAAAATATAATAGTAACACTTACCCGTTTGTCCAGTGTTCTCTCCCTTACGAAGCCAAGCAGCTGGTCGTTGACCAAAGAGAGATCTCTCTTGCCCGCAGTAATAATTGTAACAATAACATCATGTCGAATGGCTTCTTCTGGGTCATGTGATCTAACCTTCAAATACTCTGTTATAAGCAGAAACAAGGAGAAGCTTGGCTTTTTATGTACATGTGATGTATTCTGATTTATTGATAACGTTTAATCAATTAAATGCCAGTCATATATCACAACCATGTAATCTATTAAATATAGAGCTACCCACAAGAAACATCTTTCTGATGCTTTCTATGTTAAATATAAAACAATTAGACAACTGTAAATATCAGAAGAATATAGGAGTAATATGATATTTTATGGTATGACAGCTTTTATGACAACCTCATTTGCTAGAAGCAATAACATGAAATAAAGTTGACTAGAATATATTGTAATGGGAGTTGAGGGAATAAGAATAAACAAAAATAGAAGAAACTCTCATTCCCAAAGAGTGAAAAATATAAACAATAAATCAAAAATATTGACAATTGTTGCAGAATAGCTTGCATCAAAAAACAACAGTATTCTCTCATAGTTATAATGATGCTGTACAGAAAGAAGAAACTTCATAGTTTAGATCAGCAAAAAGGTATTTTCTGAATTCAGTGGAACAGTAGTGGGGAACAGAGTAGTGGGGAACTCAATGACTGGTTTGGAAAATAAGTAAGGATATTGCACCAATACTTGCTTTGCCTCACCCCAAGTTTGTCTAGAACTTGAAATTACTTTAGAATTCATTCTGCAATGGGTAGCTTCTTACAACTCACTCTGACAAAATCCACACAAAATCACACACTCCTCCTCTTAGTAATAACTAGCACTTGTCTTGAACAGAAACCAATTACTCAGCAGATACCTCTGCCATCCAGCATTAAGCACTGGACTTGATACATTTCAGAACTACACTGCTACGTACAAAAATAGTTACACAGTTCCTTGCTCATTTTGTAGATTATTCTAAACCCCTGTATGAGCATCTCACCAGTGAGGTCTTTTGCTAAGTCTGGATGGTTCATTAAACAATGACTGGCGAATTTCACACTCTCTAATCTCACAGGGACATGGATATCATTGAACCTAGAGGGATAGAAGATGATGAATGTTAATTTTTAATTAGCTTTGCAAATCAGTATTATTCTCTATGTAGTAACATGTGTTGATAATATATTCTCTTAACTATTGCAATACTTTTATAAGGCAAAATTAGAGAATATAAAGTTCTGAATCTATCTCCATAATGTACCTCATATAAACATTTGTTATTTCTTGTGAAATTCAGTCAGGACTAAAATTAAAGAATGAATATGATGTATGTGGATAAAAGTTCGACCCAATGGATTTTGCCCACTGACTTCTGAACACAGATTGCCATACAAAGTCAACTCTGTGTAAACGTACACACAAAATTACTGAAATGTAAATTTGCATCAAACAGGAACCATCTGAAAACATTCACTTTAAAAAAAATCATGAACTTCTACATTTATGTAAAAGGAAGTATCTCTTTGCTCAGGTAAATGCCAAGCAAAATAGAGCTGCAGATACAGCTGAACAGTATGAAATTTCAGACAATGCTGGTATATGTACTGTGTAAATTCTGCTGTGCATATAATGTGCTGTCTATCTAACTGATATGCCCATAGCTGATAGCAATATTGCAGCAGTCCTTCAGGTTTCTTCCTTCTAAAATATAATGGTATGCAGTTTTCTGCTTTTAAGATTTAATAAAGTAACTTGTTCAAATACAAACAGTTACAACCTCTACAAAGCCAATGAAAAATGCAATACTGTAAGAAAACAGAAAAAGGAACACAAAAAAAGAACAGAAATTCAAAATTCTATCCCATTTCTCCTACCGCCCAAGAAAGCACTGCCAAAGAGGTCGATTTTGCGTGGCCAGATCGGAATCTTTGGAGCCAAAGAGTTTAGCCAGAAGTCGAACAACAGCCAAACGTTCCTCTCCATCATTGCTCTAAAAATCAAAACATGAAAAAGAAAACATAAATCATTACCCATAATATCTTAGTAAAAATGTTCTGTTTTCTGAACAGTTAGATTAGAAACTGAGTTTAAAAATATTTCTGATGATCCTCATTCTCTTTAATTATCTTACTGGATTAATATGAGGCAAAATACACAAATATCCATGAAGTATTGCAAACATTGAATAGATGTAATGTGCCTTCTCTTTCAGGAATAAAAATCCATACAAAGTACTCTAGCGTACATTTGACAATACAAACAATTAATGATTTGCTTTAAAACTATTTTATTAGATTTTAATTTTTTAAAGACTATTTTATGTGTGCAGTAAAGACACCAATTAAGTTGTTACAAACACACGTGCACTAATGAAAGCTACATGTAATTCACTAAATACCTATGTCTTGGTTACTTTTGTTTGTTGCAACTATAGTCTACATGTACACCCACACACACAATCCACTTACAATCCTAGGAAAGACAATCAGCTTTTTAAAATCCCACAGACTTCCAAATCAGGATAAATTAACTACTTCCAAGGATTCAGAAGCAGTCAGCTGACAATAACAAATCTGATAAAATATTAGGAAATACTTCCCCTATTATTAAAACATTATTTCATAGAAGAAAATCAATACTGAAGCTAACACATTTGCATTTCATAAAATAAGCCAACCACAACCTAATTACTTTACAAATTTTGGGTGTAATCCAAAGATTAAGCACATAAAGGTTTTGCATTAGACTGCATTAATTTATCATTATAATGATTATATATATTTTGTGTGCATAATACATGTTTGCAAGCACAATAAGCACATAATTGCATACAATTTCTAGTATCCCTTCTTTAATGTTATATTTGCATTCAAAATAAAGCAATAAATACAGAATTTTTATTCCCCTAGTAGAACACTTATTAAATATACAGTTCTGTGCTCTTAATACACCCACAAATTTTACTGATTGTCCAAAGCTACACCACAACCCACCTTCAGCTTGAATTCCAGCTGTGGCATGACAGACAGCAGTAAGTGAGGATCTATGGCAAAAAGCTCTTGTATCAAGTCAAACACATGTTCTGATAAGTCACTTACTGAAGACTTTCCCAGTACCAGAACCTGGTTAAAAAACTAAAATAACAATATTATGTAGTGTATTTTCCTTCATTAATGCATACATTATTTTAAAAAATTACTTTAATGTAGTATCAGAAATGGTTTTACATTAATGAAAGGCACTCAAAGCACAATTTCTTCATTATATCAAAGCATTTCACCCTTACAATTTTTGCTCAAGCAAATTACACCCTTCTCAGTTCAGTTCTAGTAATTCTATCAGATTAAATTAATCATGACAATTTGATAATTTCAAGTCTCAGTAACTATCTCCCAAACAAAATTAACGGGTAGTAAAAGAATTGTTAAGTTCAAATGCATATTCATCCAGTAGAAAAATTAGCATTTTTAAAAATTTTTCTTATAATTGAAACCAAATCCAACTGAAGATTATCAAATGCTGAAAATAAAGGTTCTCTGCTTCAAATCCCTTTCAAAGAATGCCAGATGTCTTTATGTTATGTCGCGCAATATTTGATGGGTAATGTATGAAGATCATTAGTGATCTAATAAAAACCCCCCAAAGTATTCTAAATAATGAATTATTTATTTTTTAATTTATATAAAGTATATCGAAATTTTAAATTTCCTATAAGCTATTGTGGGCTAATATTATTTAAGCAGTGCAAATGCAATAGCAAAACAAGCTATTACACACTTGAAAAGGGAAGTAAGGAGAATAGTATTAAACCAACTCAAGTTACTTTACGTATTACCCATTTCCAGATATGACTAATTAGAAAGCTTAAAAAAACCAGGAGCATTGGAATGTACTGTTAATGAGACTTCTCGAGATTTTTTAATACTTACTGAATAATCTTCTATGAATCTGCCGACTTCCCTTTTAAACTACTCTGAATTTTATTAATTCTATTGGCTTCAGCACCAAGGAAAGGCAACAGAATAGATCAGACCACATTCAAAGACTGCAGTAGCTGAATTAATAGGCAGAACATACAACACTCATTCAACAAGAAGGAATTATACTTTGAAGGAAGCCTTGTAAAAAGCATAGCTCTTTCACTCTTTATGATTACAATCATAGCAGCTTTAGGAGGGAAAGAAAATCTAGCAAAGAGCCAGTAGTTTGAAATGCTTCATCCTAAAACTTGGTATGAAATGGGGCTGTCTGGTTGCTGACATATGAATAATTCCTTTTGTTATAACAGGATTTTTGGTGGTCACCTGTTTTCGCAGCCTAGATTTAGGCTTAACATTAGATTGAAATGGATAAAAATTAATTTCCTCTTCACTTATTTGAAATATTCCATACACTTAACTATGCCAACAATATCCCATTCAAAAAAATTGTAGTAGTTTCTACAAACAAAATTTAAAAGAGTAAAAATTCCCATCAAATCTCCAATAAATCAAGACAGTCTCGTCACTTGCAGGTAACATAGATTAATTGATTTACATACATTGGCAATACACGGTTCAATGGTCTGGACGGTCCTTTTCAACAGGACTTTTGCAAGATCAAACGCTTGTTTGTTAAGGTTCTGAAATAAAGCAAATATAATAAAACTTTAGAGTTTTTTCACGCAATATCATATCTCCATACTCTGAAAATTAACGTGCACCAAATCCAGCACTGACAAATGAATGCATTGAAATTAATATTTAAATGTGGTTTTGTTTGCCCCTCACATACTCATTAAAGGTACACTCTGTTGCAAGTTCAGCTTCGTCTAGAGTAAAATTGTGCACTGACTTCTCCACAGACAGTACCATATGCTGTCATAGCCCACAGTGAGATTACAGAAAGCACCTACACTTGGGCAAAGTTAGCAGTTAATTTTCCAAGTAAGCATTTGATTGTAATACAACAAATCTGAATATTGTTTATATTGCTCTTGAGCAAGAAAAAGAAGGTAACTGCACATCTGAAGAATCTGACTGTTCAAGTCTGTACAAATCCCATATGCAGTATCTCATATCATCTAAGGATTAATGCAGCTTGGAGAAAAAAAAAGTAAGATTTGGATGAGCTGATTGCCCTGAAAATTACAGATCACTGCAGACAAAATGCAGGCAAAGCCTAGGGATGACTGATTCTTGGAAATACAGTATTTGGCAAGTCTACATTGAGAACAACTCCCTCATGTTCTTTTAACTAATGAGATGCCAAAGACAGATCATCAACGATAGTAAAGAGAAACAAGTGGCCAAAGGCTCAAACAAATATCTCCCCAGTCACCAAAGCACTAAACTGAAGTCTCATTATAGAAGACAGACAGATCTGTATGAATTCTTCTAAAAAAAATATCCCAGCACTTTGTCTCCAAATCCAGCCATGAGTAAAATCTTATTGACTGGTATGCTGGTATTAAACTAAAGGATTGACAATTTGAAACTCTAAAATACATTTTCTATGGACCCTCAACACAGCTTCTTCCACACTACCAAATCAACAACCCAAATACACACACGAACACAAAACACCACAACACCAAAGAACCAACACCAAAACAGAAAAGTAATATATAACTTGATAAAACAAATAATCAACTATTTCAACTATTCGGACAAAAGAAACCCTGTGGGGTCTGGATTACCCATGCTGTAGAACATGCAGAAAAAAACCAGATTTTTAACACATTAAAAATTTTTAAGGAATAACTTAAGACTGGGAAGAAAAATGTTGACTGAATAGCACTACTTTTTAAGTTAGTAAAAAAGAACTACAGTTTGAGGCCACAGGTCAAAATGTGAGCAAAATGTGACATGCTACTGCTATTGAAAACCAGCATTTACTAGATGAGAGTCACATTAACACAGAGAACAATGTACACCACACCATCACTTTACTAAGAATGGATGTACAAATTAATATAATCTAGACTCGAAGCCAAATTGAAAAAAAAATTTGTCAAGCCAAATTGAAAAAAAAAAAAAAAAACAAACAAAAAACCAAACCAAAACAAAAAACCAAACAAACAAACAAACAAAAAAAAAACCCAAACAGACTGCATTATCCAAAACACGTTATTTCAGCTTCTTTACAAACTTCCATCAAGTCTTGCCAGCCTGGTATTTTTCTTATGTCATAGCAGACAATGACTAGTATTTAACTGCTTTGCACAGACAGAAATGTATTGCTATGGTATTCATCCTACAAGAAAATCAACTCTGCTCTTAAGGCTACAGTGTTTCTGATTTACATATCTAAAGACAAGAACATAACCACAGAATTTTCTTGAGGATGTGTTCATGAAAGGAGAACATAGTTGGCAGTCAGACTCTGCTAGGCAGATCAGACAAAAGAATTTTCTGGTTGGTTTTATTTTTTTGAACTATCACGGTAAAGCAGTTATTTAAATGCTGTTGTTACAGGAAACAAAGTAACACAGACCAACACACTGACCAAATTACAATACTGAGGACTGACTATAAGATATCATTTTCTCAGTCATGACCAACAGCTGATAGAGCGGCATCAGTCCTCTAAGTGATACTGAATATGCATTACAATCCAATATTTACACCAAGTTTACCTCCTTCTTTATTAAAGCCTTATTTCTTCATTAGGCAAAACTATAACAATGTTAATGTTAAAGGATCACATTCACTTTTACTTAGCCTAAATCAAGTAGTGACAACATACTGTAAAGTTGTACAAGGTTTTACTGGGCCTTTGTACCCTCAGAGCAATGCCCACCACTGTTAATAGCATCACCTCAGATCACCACTCTCCACTTCCACTCCTCCTATCTACTGCCTATAATTCATCAGAAGCAACTTAGAAAGAACAGTGTCCTTTTCACAGGGACTTTAGTTACAAGAGGCCTCTCTATGTTACCCATTTCAGTAAGACATTACCCACTGCTGTCAATAAAAATGATTTGATAGAACGGCATTACTGTCTCATGATTATGACAGAAGGAATGCAAACTCATCTCAGACAACAGATGCTTTTATAAGCTTGATGAGATTTTACAGGTAAATGACAATGGCCACAGCTTAGTCAATCCCATGCTTCATATTTCCATGAATTCTCCCTCTTTATGCAATCAAATGAATAATCCCTGCTTTTATATACTAATTTAATTATGTAGTCATGGATACACCTGACTTAATTTTTGTAATTATTTGAAATTAAAAAATGAACAAACACATACTTGATAAATAGAGCACAGCTAATCTACTGTAACTAGTAACTGAAACTTACAGTATTCCATACTGTATTTTATGTACTCCATACATATTTTTGATAAGTACAAGTGTTTTAGCAAGGGAATTTTCTTGGTCAGTGTAAGGCATGACCAGCCTGCACCTCATTTCCCTTATTTCACAGCTAAAGGAGTTGTATTTATTCTCCTTTCAAATTTATTAAGGCATTACAGTGAAGATACTTTAAAAGCTCAAGTGCAGACCCAGTGATCCCCTCTTCAAAGATTACAACATTCCTCTAGGAAGTGGGGGGGTGTGTGTTCTGGTCAGTGGAAAGGGTGGGAAGCACAAGCAGAAAGGTGCACCAAAGTCTGACTGGCAAGCTGGGGAGAACAGCAAGACACCACGTAAGTCTTGTTAATATCGTACCCCTGCCTCTCTTCTATTTAATTAAAAAATATTTTGTATCTTCTGTTAAAAAAAACCCAACATATCCCAAAAGCAAAACAACCAACGACCTACAATCCTCAAGATAAAATGCTTTTTTATTATATTTGCTTGAAAACACTTCATTTATGTTTCAGTACAGAGATCCTGACGTAGCACGATCTCCTGGTATTGAATAATCTAGACTCAGCTAAATCAATAACACCAGGTAATTCCCAAATAAATGTGAGAAAAGAAGTCACGAGAGCTGAAGTGTATAAAGAGATAAACAACAAGCAAAGGACAGTAAGAATTATTGTTATCATAACAGTATACTACTGGCAGACCTTGTGTGCAGGAATGAGGTTAATCAAAATTGAGTCCAGCAGCTCCTGAGTTACTCCATCGCCTTCCATGATGATAGAACTCATCAAATCCAGCATATGCATTTGTACCTTCTGGTTGTGGCTATTACTAAGATCATAAAGAATATTATCAATATTAAATTCTCAGACTCTGGCAAATACTAACAGTACAATCAAGAAACAACATCTAATGTTGTCCAGTTTGCTCTTCCTTACACTCTCCACATCTCAAAACTATTTTATGTGCCTTTCCTCTCTTATATAAAGGTTCAAAAGTCTAGAACAACCTAGCTCTGCTTTAAGAGAATCAAAATTAAAAAGGACAATAACAACCAATACAAAAATCTGGATAAACTAATCAGAATGAAGTACACTGCTGTAACATGAACAACAAATTTTAAAACATCTACTTTCAGACACACACCCCTGCATAATGTCAGTAGTTCACACTCATCTGCTTTCCCAGTAGTTCTTCATTTAGGGAAATAAAGACTTCTGTTCAGACATATTTATCTGTAGACTATGCAATGATTCAGTCTACCCCCAAACTTGATGATATTTTGACAGTTAATATAATGGAAGCAATTCAACTTACTTGATAACTGAAAAAAGAGTCCTAAAAAGCTGAATAAAAATGTCATTGCAATCTTCTAACTCAAAGCAGATGTTGTAAGATTTGACCCATGCTAAATTCTAAAAGAAAAATTAGGATATTTAGGCTAGTACAACTTCACATTAAGTAACATAAATATAATCATGTTCATTATTGTTTTTTACTATTTAAGGAAAAATAATATACAATAATGTAAATGCTCTGGGGAAAGAAACTGGTATTTGTTTTGCATATAAAGAGTTCCTAACACAGAGGGGCTTTGCAAAATATATCCAGAAAAAGCTAAATAAAGAATGATCTGATTTCTTAAGTGTAAAAGATGATTGACAGAGCTTGTTAATATAATAAGACCTTATTTTTTATTTATGCTAGGAACCAAGACAATTTCAAACATCATGTTTTAAACATTAAATATCTTGTTTATAAATGAGATACTATTTCTATAAGCACACTGAACCCCACCACTTAGCTCTTGTCAAGAGTATTGTTTTGCAATGTTTTTAAAGCAAAAAATCTTACATTCCTCCTTCCATCACCAATATAGGCACATTTGCATTTTAATCAGCCTCTGAAACTTTCTCTCTTGACAAAAAACCTCTAATGTATGGAATTGAGAGATAAAGGCTAAATTTTAATAAATATTAATTATTTTACAGATTGACAAACTTATTAAAAACAAACAGCATTAAAAATACTAAAAGAAGCAATTCACGGAACTTTAATGAGACTAGTGTAATTCACACAGTAAAAGATATTTGCCAGGCATACTGGTGCATCAGGAAAACAAATGATTACAATTCTTAGGCTTACAGAGCTAGTACCATCTACTGAAAGTTACAACTATTGTGTTACCTCTAACAAGTAAAAGTATCTGTTAAATTGAGGGCTCTTCGTGTCCTCCAAGCCTTTTAATTGTCTTGTAATAAACAAGAATATGTCCTGTCAAAACACAAAGTTTAGAAGCTTGATTCGGCAGAAAGTGAAAACACAATTCTTCAGTAGTGACATCTATCCACATTTTCAAACTCATTATGTGAGAACATTAAATTGTCTTTTTTAGGTGCTGACAGAAAGCTATCACCAACACAGACATTGACCATCTATCATTCCTTTACACATCTCTGGCCCTGAAGTATTACGCTAGTTTACAGGATTAAAGCAACTTCTCTTTGATAAAACTAAAACTCAGTCTACATAAAAACATCTTTCTGTTGGTTTTGGGGTTTGTTTTTTTGGGGGGGAGGAGGGAATGACCGTTTGGTTTGTTTGGGGGTTTTCCTGGGGGAGGGGGCTGTTTGTATTTTCTCAGTAAGAATAAGATAGGAGAACAGCCTTTATTTTATGAAGTATTTTTACCTTAAGTTTGTCATGGGAAGTATATGGAGCTTCAGGAGCATAGATACGAAAGATATCAGCCAAGCAACATGCTACAAGGAGGCGCACATCTTTATTGGGATTCCTGAGGAAGAATTCAGATGCAAGGTGCAAGGCTAATGGGAGATACTGCTGCTTCTCATCTTCTGAGTCCTGGTCCATATCCATGAAGGTTTTTACCACCATCTGAAAAACATTGGAAAAAAAAATTGAGTTCCTTCAGTTTTTATTCCTTATTACTAAACAAGACTTTTAAAAAGGATGCAGTGCTATCAATACACGTTCTACTACATAATCACAATTAATACTTGAATTTTTTTGTTAGGACAAATATCGGAAAAAGGGAAGCGTTAATCTGATACTTACAGGTTTATTGAACTTGATATTTTAGATTAAGACACTGAAAACCATGTTGCAGTTCTGCTTATTTTGTCTATCTTGACCTGAGGTACAGAACAGAAACTGTTGTGCACAGATAAGGTTGGAGATGGCAGCATCTCCTCCTCAAAGCAGTCCCATTGCAATTCTAAGTGAGGACTCACCTCAGTGTGACTGGTTCAAGGGGGTGTAAGCCATCTGGCCTAACACATGGCTACAGTACAATCCAGCTGCTTTAGAGCTGTGCCAGGACTAAAGGAGCCTAAAAGGCCACTCTTAATAATCTGCCTCTACTGAGGCACAGAGCTCACCAAGTACTTTACATACATACAATCTATCTAGTTTAAACAAACTAGATACTGGATAATTTAATCCCTCTGCACTGCAGATCTCTCTTGCTGAATATTTAGAGCTGCATCTTTAGCCTTATTAACATAATGTAAAAAATTACCACATGGCTTCCTTGCTTCTTCTAGCACAGCTAAGAACTACTAATTCCTATTAAATGCCACCAAAATACAGTAATTTCATGACCATAAGGCGCACCAAACCATAAGGCACACCTCCGGGAGTCGGCAAATTTTCGCAACTTTGTACATTATATAAGGCACACTGGACTATAGGGCGCGCTTTTTTTTAAGTGAAGATCTGTCCCCAGCTCCCCCTCACGCGGTTACTGGCCGAGGCCCCACCTCAACCTGGCAGCCATGGGCCCTGGACCCGCCTGTACCCGGCGGGAGCGGTGCCACAGGCCCCTGGGCTTGCCTGTACCTGGCAGCCATGGGGCATTGGGCCCGCTTGTACCCGGCGGGGCCGGAGCATGCCTGCCGCCGCTCCGTGCCGCCTCCCTGGGGGCGGGCTATGCCTGCTGCCGCTCCATGCCACCTCCCTGGGGCCGGGCTATGCTTGCCGCGGCTTGGCACCACCGCCCCAGGGTTGGGGCATGCCTGCCGGGGCGCCGTGGGCCCCCGAGTCCCCCTGCACCCGGCAGCCGCGGCCCCACGGCCCTGCCTCCACCTGGCGGCCATGGCCCTGCCAGCTTCCCCCGCAGCTCGTGGCTCACGCTTCCGGGTTGGCAAATTTCCAAACTTTGTCCATTATATAAGGCGCACTGGACTATAAGGCGCATTTCCGGGTTCGGGCCAAAATTTTAGTCAAAAGGGTGCGACTTATAGTCCTGAAATTATGTAGTTTATTTTTAATTATTATACAACACCAGTTAATTGAAACTTCTCAACATAACTATCTGGCAACACTGAAAATAAGAATTTCATTTGAAGAAATAAAAAGTTGCAGATTTAACTTTTGGAATAGTTTTTACTAAAGGATGAGAATGACTTCTAGGATGTCAGCACAGAACAGGCGGATGTGCCAGAGACTCTCAGAATGACCTAAGTGAAATCAGTCTCTGTTCCATTCCACCATGCCACCTGAGCACCCTTGGAGTTAAAACTCTAGGAGAGGCACAATGCATAACAATAGGATTTGGTGTGCCCACTACAGACACAGTATACACAATGCACATAATGAAGAGATACAAGAGAAAACACAGAATGATAAATCTTGATGGGTCAAATTCATTTCTAAAATAATAACAAAGCACAAAAGAAGACTGAGTTCACACAGCTAATAAATACATCTCTAACCAGAATTTTTTTGTTATGGTGTCATTCAAATGATTCTAGGGTTGCTTCTCCATTATTAAATATGTCCCTGCTTCCAACATGAAAGTGCTGTGCTTCAGCTTTCTTTCCTTCCTGAGTTCTGAAATATAGTTCTAAATTCAGATCTTGGAAATTAAAATAAATTTTGACAGCACCCTCTCCTACAGTACATTACTTAAAAATCCTTTTCCATTTCTGGAAATGTATAAATATAATCCAATTTGCCACAAAAACAAAAAAGAGGAGATGAGAGACAAGAAAAGCCCTACACAACAACTAACAGAAAAAAAAGAGAACTTTAAAACTATAGTCCAGAAAAACACACATTGTATCTTATTGGTCTGTTTACTTCAGAATATTCTCAAGCTATGTTTTAAAGCCCTAGCTGAAAGCACAAAAACCATTCTTCTACTGACAACTTAGGTCTGCCCATTACAGGACCATTTGTCTCTGTGTCCTGGGGTGCATCAGGCACAGCATCACCAGTTGGTCAAGGGAGGGGATTGTCCAGCTCTGCTCCAGCCTCACCTAGATTCCTGGATGCAGCCAGAGAATGATCTGCTAAAATAATGTGACAATGAAACTGAAAACCTAAAATAAACTCTAGAGATACAAAAGGCTGAAGACCAAATAATCTGAAGTTTTGAATGTCCAAACTGGAAACCACTCATTATCATGCTAAGAGTTTTTATTCCTGAGAAATGTGATCAAACTGTAACAGGAACTCACTACTTTTTCAGATTACAGTAATACTGATGTCTAGCTGTACAGTTGAAACCATCTAGAACGCTACTATTCATTTGTAAAAAAAGCATACAGACTTAGCAGCTTTCACAACAAAGATCTGTTACTGTACTCTGTGGAAAAAACAAGAGACAGAAAGATATTCTTTAATATTACTGTAATATCATCCATTCCTTTCCAAACAATTGAGCAGACAATTTAAACACTAATTCTAGAAAATGTAAACAGAATACAGCTACGCACATTTATGATTAAACTCATTCTGCATCAGTTTTGATTGAATTCATCTCTGTTAATTTGTCTCATACTGGTACTTTAGTTAGCTTGAAAAAATAAAGCATTTTAACTATTCTAGAAATTGACATCTTTTGCCACAGTACCCTGAAATCCTAATTATTAGAGAAAATTTTACTCTCCCAGATTCTGCAAATAAGTGAAATGATCAGATAATAACACTGAAGAAATGCCTTCACTTCAATTAGCAAGAACAGATAAATGAACACTGCTAAAGTCACTCAGCATGTTATGAGCATACCAAAAATTGAAAAGTCAAAGCTTTCAGGAAGGTGTTCATCTGATTGCATCAACCATGCAGTGTGCAAGCCAGTCACTCTGGGTTACCCTTTCACCCACTGGAGAGAAATACACAGACCCTGAGTTCAAGCACAGATGTCTATGATGACATCTACAGATGTTGGCTCAGTTTTGCCCTGGAACTCTGCACCAACCATGAAAACAGCTCAGTGAGACTAGAGGCCTGAAACAAGGCAAAATGAACAATACCTGCAGCTTCTTGTGAGACTGTCAGCCTTTTAACTACACTGAAACAGGTTGCCAAAGGGCTCTTCACACACTGCCCGCAACTCACATGCAGCTTACTTACATGTGGCCTGTTTCCAAAGATGAAATCAGCATGGTAGCTTGCCCGTATGTGACCCACTGTGGATCTTGTGCAAGACCTATGCCTCAGACAGGAATACTAACTTTTGCTGTTCAGATCTGTTGGATTTAGGAAAATGGTTTGCTGGATCAGGAAGCCCATCTACTGCTGAAACATACTGATGACTCCAGCAATATAGGGGCAGAGGTATATAAACACCAAGAAAGGACAGGGTAATCAGTACAGACAGCAAAAAGACTCAAACCAGCAGCTGCAGAGGGGAGGAAGCAGGCAGATCCAGAAAACTCTTGCTGCAGTTGGCAGAACAAGCATAAACCTCCAAGCCAATCACAGCAGGGGGAAGGTGTGTACACGTTGCATTTGTTTTACTGCTCTTACACCAGGCTTAAGAACACCTGTGTTCTTACACAGGGCTTCAAAGCAGTAACACTCAACAACCTTTGGCTTGTAAAAAGACCAGGGAAAAATACTCAATATTTTAAAAAACCTTTTGCAATCACTGAAAGAAGAAAATTAACAATTGAGAGAATTTTATATTGTTTGTTATAACAGGGATGATACTGTAAATTAACTTCAATACTAGGATTACTTTACAAAATATATTTGAAAGTAAAACTTAACCAAAGGGATGTGAACCCAGGTGACACTTCAAGAGCTAGGACAATTCAAGGAGAGATGTCAAGAAAAGGCTGAAATCACAGCAGACCCGAATAATGCAACTCTGTCATCAGAGTGTTTTGACATCTTTCCTCACATGATTTAAGCAGTACCATAGGTGATTCTTGCCATTAACTATTAACAGTAAGCTATATTTTTATCTAAGATCTCACAGTAAAACTTGGCAAAATGTTTCAGAGACATGTTTCTCTGAAAAAAATACTTCAATGCAGTGGAGATTTAGGATGAGAAGTCTTCATCAGCCTCAGGTAAGAGTCTACATATCAGCCAGTGGAAAAAAAGAGACATTAAAGTGTGAAGAAAAAGGAAAGAAAAATAGTCAAATTGGGAGGACCAGATGACTGTTATTTCAAAATCTTTACATTCCTGACAAATTACATCACAAATGTAGTAACACAGGTTTTGTTGGCTCTTCTTTAAAAAACAAACACGCAAAATAATCCCAAACAACAAACTACACACACACACCACCCTGAGCTAAAGCCCAAACAAGGGAGATACCAACTAAGCAGAAAGCACCAAATATTAAGATAATAATCAAGAAATGACATTTTGCCAATGCATCCAACAGGCTGACATCAGCTGAATTTTATAATACAAACCAAACCTGGAATGGGCAAATAAACCCAGAAGCCAAGAAAAACAGGGTAACACACGAAAAGCAAATTACTTTGATAACCCTCATCTCAAAACAGCTCATGCCTTTAATAAAAATAATCAACACTCTCTACAAGACTGACCATGACAAGAAACTTAGTCTGAGTATCAAGAACAGCATCACATTGGGAAACCGATGGAAACCGAGGAGCATGAAAGAGATGAAAATTAGGCCAATATTGTCTCCTTAGCCCCCTCCTAAAGTGATAAACTGAAAGAATGTTTTGGAACTGAATTAATTTATTGATGAAGAATGGTGTTATAGCTGACCCTATTTCCATAAAAAACTGTGGTACAAAAAGTAGGAATTGATGGTGATGACACAATTACAGAATGGCAGTAGAGGACAGGATACTCTATGAGAAGAACAGAAAAACCAAAAAATCACCATTGGTAAATCGTCATATGCTTAGTGCTTAAATCCAAGAACCTATGCTATTAAGACCATATCTGCTGTAAACAACAGAAGAGGAGAAATATGAACATTTAGTAAGCAATTGTAAAGAATTTATGAGCCAACAACAGGCTATATACATGAAAACAATGAAAATGCAATTGCAGGATATGACAGCAGAAGGAAAGGAAAAAATCAGCAATACAACTCATGAAATGCTAAAATACTAAATGCTGATTGGAAACACATTACTTAGTCCTGATTATCCTCACTAATTAAAAAAAAAAAATGACACAGGTACAGAGGGTATCTGCCAAAGGAGTCTCAAATGCCTTTTCTTGTAAGGAGACATTTACCAGACTGTGCTAATTAAAAACAACAGCTGAAAATCTCTCTTTGGGGCCAGCACTTCATTAATGATCTGGACTACGAGATTGGGTGCACCCTCAGGAAATTCAGAGATGACACTAAGTAAGGCAGGAGTATTGTCTACTGGAGGACATGGAGGCTCTGCAGAAGGACCTGGACAGGACAGACTGGTGGGCCAAAGCCAATGCTATGAAGTTCAGCAAGGCCCCTGCCAGGTCCTGTACCAGGTCACAGCAACCCCAGGCACTGCCACAGGCTGGGGCAGAGTGGTTGGAAAGCTGCCCAGTGGAAAAGGACATGCTGATAGATAGCTGCTGAACATGAGCCAGTGTGTGCCCAGGTGGCCAAGGAGGCCAATGGCATCCTGGCCTGTGTCTGCAAAGGCGTGGCCAGCAGGACCAGGGCAGTGACTGACACTCTATACTTGGCACTGGTGAGGCCACACCCTCAAATCTGTTGCCACTTCTGGACCCCTCAATTCAGGAAAGACTTTAAAGGGCTGGAGCAAGTCCAGAGAAGGGCAATGTCCCATTTTCACTACATATTCTTTAACCTATATTCTTTGACAACACATTTAACTGGCTTCGGATAACCTGGGGAAGGGAAAAAAGAAAACAAAAGGTTGAACAAAAGATGATATAAAGCATATACACTTTGAGGGGCAAAGACTATTTACTGTCTTCTTTACATAAATCTCCTACTCACCATGTGAAGCCAATGAACAGGGTTTCCAGATGTGATTACAAATTTATCATTTGAGATGTAAAGTTGATGCAAAAACAGCAATGGTAGCCATAGCGATACCCCCCCAACCCCTCACTGGGCCAACAGCTTAACTGGCTATTTTTCCCCTGGGGACTGACCTATAGCAGGCTTTTCTTTGGAGTTCCAGCCAACTGACCAATCACAAGCAACGAAGTCACAGATTGGTGATTTACCACTATCTTCTCATTGGTGAAACAGCACATTCTATTTTACTTACATCAAGCAGGTCAGACTATTTTCCAAGAACCTAGTTATTAAATCAATCTGACATATGAAAAAGTATAAAGACCAACTCCTATGACTACCACTAGTAATAAAAACAGTATATGGAGCAGATACTTCATGGATTACTTGAAGTAACTTCCTTGATACACATTTTGAAGTAACTACAAAATAAATTCAAATACCTATTTATTATACTAATAAATAGGACAAGTACTGTTACCAAATTGGGAGAAGGACAGTATACAGTAATTTCACGATTACAAGCCACACCTGATTATAAACCGCATGTCCAGGTGTCGCCAATGTTTAGGTCTTTGTCCATGTAAGCCGCACCAGAATACAAGCCGCATTTTCGTTCGCAGGGAGGACCCGCGCGCAATAAAGTAACAAATTAGCAATGGAATTGCAGGATCGCTCACCCTGGCCTGGTGCTGCCCGGTGGTGCCGGTGGGAGGGAGGCACAGAGCCTGCTTGCACCCACGGTGGGAGGGGGAGAGAGGCATGGAGCCACTGCCTCCCCCCTGCCGCTGCAGGGCTGGCAGCACAGAGCCCCCGCCTCTCCTCGGGCGGCAGGAGGGAGCCCCCTGCCTCTCCCACCTGCTGCCAGCGCGGAGCCCGCCTCCATCTGCCACGCAACAGAGTAACCAATCTGTAACAATAGCACAATCCCAGGTTTTACTTGCAGGTGCGCGGTTCAGCCCCTCGACTTCCACTTACAGGTTTGGAAATTTCAGAACTTTTTTCATATATTAGCCGCTCCTGAGTGTAAGCCGCATTTCTGGGTTGGGAGCAAAATTTTAGTCAACATGGTGTGGCTTATAATCGTGAAATTACTGTAATTACCTATATATTTGTTATCAACACTCCGCAGAATTCCAGTTCTGTTGTAAAGCTGTAAGAACCCTCATAGTAACATGAATGCAACAAAACAGGGGAACAAGGCAAATAAAATGAGAAATATCAGGTGCCCTAATCCGAAGTATTTTTCATGACACAAATTACAACATGCTTTTTAAAATATTGTGCTTCAATATTTTGCTCTGCAAAAATCAGTCATGTATTGACAATCAATCAGACTGACATCTTGGTTATAGCAACTCATATGGACTACTGCAAGGAAAAGTTCCAAGAAAGTGTGCTTCCCAAGATTACAGTGGTGCAAAAGGAAGTCTGTCCTTCCTTCCCAGCAGAAGATAATCCTCATGGTGTCACCTCTGCATGTGATCAATTTTGTACTCTCTGGACATGAACAAGTCCATGGAAAAAAAAAAATTAGATTCATGATGTGCAACGAAGAAAATGCTACATGCTTTTTCTTATCACCACAACCTTGTCAAAATATGTTTTGGTCAGAACTGAGTATTTTAAACAATATCACTGATTTCAAATTTTTATTAAAGTAGATTTTGAAATATTCAAAACCATTTTTGCACACCTTCAGCTCCTTCACCACTATATGCAATAGTAATGCGCTTTTCCCTCCAAGTAAATGTACTTTAAACGCAAGTCAATTTCTTTTGTGTTTAAGCAGGTACCACTATGTTTTGTGTAAGAACAAGCTGTAAGTTCAATTACATTCACACTATTGCAACATGACAATTAAAAGGAATCTTTATAATCTGTCATTTCTTTTGAAATTATGACTATTGAGTAATCACATGCAACCAAAATCGTAGCTGTTTGGAGACAGGTTTGAACTGTGTACTGCTGAGATTACTTGTTGGCAAACAGGTCTGTATTTCTGTCTGGTTTTGGCTTCATGTGATGCGGAGATCCCGTTTAACCACTTGCACCCACCATCTCCTTCTCCCTCTCCTGTTACTCACTCTGCCCTGCTTGTGGCCATGCAGTGCCAGCACACTTGTTGAACAACTCCATGATTAAATTTAATTTACAGACCTGTCTGAAAAACCTCTTGGGAAAACTCCTGGATAGTTTTGTGACAGGCAGAGTTAGATCCTAGACAGATCTGATACATTCCAGTAGCAAGAAGGTAGTTGGACTTCAATTCTCAAGACCAGAAAGGGAAGAACTTAAGCCTTTCCAATGCATAAACTCTTAACAACCAACCCAACAGAGGCACGAATTCCTAACCTTACTAGTGGCAAGCTCAGGAAGCAGGAAACAGGCAACTACAGATAGCCAAATCCTACTAGATCCCCCAAAAATTTACCTTTACTCCTATTTAGTAAAAACTGGCATAAGATGTGATCACCAATCATTTTAAATTCAAGGTCTCAGAAATGTATTGCTACAGTAATTTTCAGAATTTGTATCCAATGTGTCAATTAACTTTTTCATTTTAATTTATTAATCTGTTTCCTGGGGTTTTATCATGACCCGAGACAGCAGAGGTTTCCCATTTACCTTTTTAGGCCACAGTTTTCTTTGCCTTCCAAGTTCTAATTACTTTCATCATATCCTCATCTCACACCTTTGGAGGCAAAGGTTCACTACAACTTCAGTACTGCAGAGTACATTCCCACAGTATGCAAATGAGCATACCTTTTTGAGTCATATAAAGGAAATATAAAACAGTATTCACCATCTGCATCCTTACCCAGCACTAATTTCTGTAAGGTTTTCCAACAGAAGCTCTTCAGTCAAAAATTTCATTGAATATCAGAATTCCCTTATTTAGTCCTTTAAAACTTGATGAAATAATAGTTTTATTTTCTCTCATTATTCCTCACTATGCTTTAATCAACATTAAGCCTAAAAGCTCCCACTGGGTCAATTCCACTCAAATTATTTGACTTAATACAAATTCTGCTTGGCTGTGATGAACAAAACCAACTCACCTCATCACATTTCCCAAACAGCTAAAAGGTTTTCAAGTGTAGAAAGTGACATTAGGTCACTGTATGGTTTGTGACCAGCAAAAATTATTTCTTGGTATCTACTTTTTTATTTACAAGCAGCTTTGGACGCATGATAATACTTCGCTACTCAATCCAAGACCTTTCAAAGTTATTTTAATGCAAGAAACATTGATAAGTATTGTTAATTTGGGTGTACCAATATTGCAATCCCAAAGATATTTTGCTATCCCAGTTTTAAACTGGTTCATACAAGTTTTCTATGATATACAAACTATAGTCACAATCAAATCACACATTTTAACAATGTATGTATACTACTTCTCAAATAATGAAGAGTGCTCATATGTATCAGCACATTATGTTTTCATACTCACTCTATTCCCCATCTCTTACACATTATGATTTAAGCGTGGTGTCACAGCACCAATTTTAATTTATTTTTTTTTAAGTGATTCAGTCCTCAGCAGTACCTAGTCTTTAATACTGGAAAGATTTGTAATGGTATTCTTTGCAATGTTTCTGCCAAAGACTAATAATTGTTTAAATACCTTAAGAAGGTTCCTAAAGAAACTTTGCTTCCACATACATAGATATGTAAGAGTTTTGCAGAAGGACTAAAAAGAGCCTATTTTTAAAATGCTCTAATGATAATTCAAGACATCATCAGTTAGAAGCACTCCCTTAAGAAGTCTTCCTTCCCTAGGTATAATGGCAAGTGTTATATATGGCTGGGGCAAAACCAAAAAATTCTTCAGACCTTATTCTCCATGGCAAAGGGATTTCTATTTCCATACAAAGTTTTGCAAATACTTTGATAATAGCCTCCAGATGTGAGAGAGAGGATTCTTCATAACCAGCTCAATCCTGTGCGCTAATCCATTTTGTCTTCCAAAGAAAAGGTGGTGCTAGACTAAACAATGGTATTTGCATTTCTAGTATGAACTGACTGTAAGGATTAATTCTGAAGTGATTAAGATCAATTCTTACAACACAATCATGTACTACGGTTTCACATTAAACACACCTAGAGAGCCCAGCTGCCAGCAAAACTGATGTTGTCAAGACTATACCTACGTCTATTTCTACACTATGGAATGGTACATCCGACACTCTCCTGACAACCAGGAGCAGGCCATACATAAAGAGCACCATGCTTTTTCCTGCTTGTGTTTTGTAGTAGGTTGATCTTGGCTGGATGCCAGACACCCACCACAGCCTCTCTATCACTCCCGTCCACAGCTGGACAGGGGAGAGAAAATAAAACAAAGGGTTAATGAGTTGAGATACAGAGATCACTCACCAAATACTGTCACAGGCAAAAGAGGCTCAAATTACAAATACTTAATTTAATACTAACAAAATCAGAGCAGGATAATGAGAAATAAAAACACCTTCTCTCCTACCCCTCCTCCCTCCTTCCCAGCTCTACCTCCTCCCCTAGCAGCATAGAGAAGACAGGGAACGGGGATTATGGTCAGTTTGTCACATGTTGTCATTTCTCAGGAGAGGAGGAGTCCCCTTGCTCCAGTGTGGGGTCTCTCCCACAGGAGACAGTTCTCCCAAGAGCTCCAACAGGAGTCCATCTCACAGGCAAAAGCTGTCCACAAACTGCTCCAACACAGGTCAGTCTTCCACAGGGTGCACCACAGGGTGCAGGGAGTACACCCCTCTCTTTATCTGGCTTCCATCAATGCAAATAACTTTGTTTTTTCCCCCTTCTTAAATCTGTTAACACAGGCATTACCAGCATTTCTATTTGGCCCAACCTGGCCAGCAGCACGTCCATCTTTGGAGCCACCAGGGATTAGCTCTTCTGGCATCTTCTCACAGAAGTCACCCTTATAGCCCACCTCCCCCTGAAAGGTTGGCCACACAAACCCAATACATGTTTCAATACAATCAATAAATGAGACCCCAAAAAAAAGTTTCTTCCAAGAAAACTTTTTTTCTCTTTCAGCAATCTTGTAAACTGTGATTCAGCTGAACACCACATAAAGCATGAAATTATGTGAATTTTTGTACCTTGATCTTTAACGGATTGCACATTCTATTTTAAAAGTAGAAAAACCAACATTTATTTTATCTCTGACAGTAAGAAAAGAAATAAATTCAAATTTTTTTCATGCAACTTGTTGAATGACCAGCAATTGCACATAATGACATCCTATAGAGTAACAGAACAATGGTACCATGGGTCGACAAGAAAATACTCTAAGTTATGACATGAATTTTCTGATTTGTTTAGGAGTCAAATTCCACTGCACTTCAGAATTGAAATTCAGGGGACAAATCATATGGGACCCTAGCATGAACCATATTTAGTGACCAAACTTCACTGAAGAATTTTGTCTCTTGACATCTGCTGGAATCATAGTACAATACTGTCATATCAACAACAATTATGCAGAATGGAGAAACTGAGAGCTTCCATTCCCAATGCAAAAGGCTGGACAAAAATCAGATTTGTAACACTGTAAAGATCTTTGATCTTTCACAATCAAAACTTGCACTATCAACCAGTAACAACAAAAAAACCCCTAACAAACGAGCACATTAAACCATCTCCTCAGAAGGCGCTAGATGCCATGGAGAATCTCTTCCAGTAGCTGGTGAGGTGCCTAGCAAGCAAGATGCACTGCTGCAAAGAATTTCTGACCAGACAAATTATCTTTCTGCAATGAAGCACTGTTTTACCAGATAATTTTGCAACCTGTTGAGCACTATTACCTGGATCAGAAACACAAATTGCCCCATCACAGCTTTGTCTTTAGGCAGGTACCAAGCTCAAAGCTAAGGCACTACAAAATGGAATGAATGCAAAATGCAAGAATTTTCTTACTTTGTGTGTGTCTAGTAGTTTCATTTTATTTTTAACTAGCCCCATCAAAAACAAATTTTCTGAAAATTCTTAAAGCACAGGGAAAAACTGATGCCAAAAAATTGGACCTGAAACTTGTCTGGAGTGGTTTTCTTGGCTGTAAATCTTAATTTTTTAATAAGGAAGAAGACATTTCTAATAAATGTATAGCAAATATTGTATTTGTAGAACTCATTTAGCAAGCTTGAATTATTTTAATGTGCATAATGCCAAATACCCCTAAGTAATAGACTGACTTCTGATACATGCAAAATGAATAATATTTTTAAGATATTTTCCATTTAAAGATTGTCATTACAATAGAATGGGAGACCTAAGAAAAAACAATAGGCACCAATACTGCTGATGTAAGGACAGAAAAGTCAAATCCACAGTGCTCAGCAAAAGGATCATGTTAAAGACCTAATGATTATGTGTAGGAAACTCAGTTTCTGAGAAATAAGCCTGTAAAATCAATGATACATCTATGCATGTGACTCTAACATAGATAGCAAAGAACAGTAAGTCTTCAAGAAATTCATATTACCATCGTAATTGCCAATATTAAACATGTCGAAATATTTCAAATCAAATATATTACAGAAAGCATTTTCCTGGACTTCACAGGACAGTTTTTAAAATGCTTGCTTTAATGTTATAACTTAATTTTATGATACTATGTGTAGACTTTGCCATTTTGAGCATGGGAGTAATGTGCATTTGTACGTCCAAAGAAAAAGTAAAAATGAAAAGGTAAGGACAGGACAGCAACAACAACAACAACAAAAAAAGAGAGACCAAAAATCAGGTTCTCATTTGTGTCTCTGTATCATACCTACTTTTATTTGCTGGATCTTGACATTTACACCCAATCACCAGTAACAGGATTAGATTTTAACTTGTTTCTAACTTTGTTAAACATTTTGATTGTATTTTCAAGCAACATAGCTACCTTGAGCTGATTGAAAGTTATGCCAAATCCAGAATACATACTTGTTTATAAAACCATGTATTTTTCTTACCTAATTAAAGGAAAAAAATTCCTGCTTTTAGAAAGCCCTAATATACCCTTCTGGATTAGCAATATTGTTTTAGAGGATATTATGTCACATATCTCAGAGAAGGAATGGCTTAGCTCTGATTTTCTGCAGTTATTTTAATGTCAGGCTAATCAAGTCTTGACTGGGAATTTTTCTCTAGTATTTTGAGAACTTAAGTAACTCCTTGTTTCCATCATAAGGGTTCTGCAACTATTCTGCCTATCAGTTCCATCAAATTCCTTCCTTGTAGATAGCTAGAATATGACCATAACCACTGTACCTGTCCCTCAACATTCCTCCTGTGTAATCATGGTTTTATGGCTACTGATTTTGTTAAGATAAGAAGCAAGCAGTATATCAGATATAAAGTGCAAATGCAAGACTTTTTTTTAAGAATGTTTTCAAAAAGTGACTGACTTTAAGTAGTTCCAATAAGGAGTGTCTTGTACTAAAACTTTATTTTTGAAAAATAGAAATCTCATTGAGGTCACAAAGATCAGAGAGCACTGCCATTTCCTTGCTCCGCTAGAAGGAGACTTCAGATAAAGACATTTTTATTAAAAAATATACCTTATGTATTCAATGCTTAATTTATATAATGTATTCAATGCTTAATTTATATAATGTATTCAATGCTTAATTTATATATTTAAATACACCATTCAAATTCAGTCTTACAATTAATGATGCTGAATTTAGCTGAAAATAACATTTCACTAAACTACATTGCTGGAACCAGCAACTTGCAATTATCAAATGTGATTTAAATAGCTGCCAGCAATATCCTCATAAACAATGCCTAAAACAGGAATTACACAAAATTTCTGAAGGTCCGGCATACTTAAAAAAAGCACTTGAGGCACAGTAGCTCTGTATTTGCAGAACACTTTGACATGGTCATACAGACAAATCACATTCTCAACATGACAAAATCTGGGAAATTTCAATGCCCAAAGTACCAAACCACAAGAGGTGAGACTTGAGAGAGGTTCTTGAGGTCATATCCCTTAAATTACTTTAACATCTAGTTCAATATTCATTAGAAATGTTTTGTAACCCACTAAATTTTAGTGTTCCTGAGTTTTTAAATCTCATTTAGTAAATTCCAGCACTACAAGTGTCAAGACACTGTATGCCCTGAAACAGTAACTTTTCACTTGAAATAGCTGGAAATTTCATCTGATTCGTTAAGATCAGTCAGCTGAAACAACATTAACTTGTACGCCAAGCATGAACATGAATTTGGTACCCAGTGGCACAGGATCTGGTCATTTCACAAATATTTGCACCTGTGACACAGTGTCAAAGAGAAATTTGAGAAGCTTACGAAGAATGCACCAAACTTCAGCACAAAAAAATTATGATTGCCCAGAACACCCAGAAAAAGCAGCCACTTCTTCAATAGTACTGGACTGAAGTGGCCTGAAGCCAAAATAATGCCTCATTTAGAAATGATCTTTGTTTCTCTGACTCAAAAATTAGAGATTCCACTTCATTTGCTCAGCTGCAGTGATCTCAGAACAGTAGCCCACATGCATGTTCTGGAGGTTCAATATATCATTAAAAATCCAGTGATTGAGAAAGCTAAAAAAGGAGGGGAAATGTCACCAAGTAGAAGGACAGAACATATCTCTTTCACACACAAATTCTGCAGGAGAATGACAACTAATTGACTACATGACTGTCAAAATAAACTTGATCTTTCTTAAGCATACATAAGAAATTACAAAGACAAAATTTAACTTTTCTTATCTAAACCATTCTAGACTGTATAGTCATTGCCTTGAGGTCCTGGATCCTATATAAAAGTAGTATGTCTCTTAAGTTTGCATACACAAGATATTAAATACACGAAGCTCCATTGCTCCTACTTTTCAGAAGTTTTGAATAGCTTTTGGAACAATGAAACTTTTTCATTCATGTTCAGTAAGTTGTATTTCTGGGTTGAGTATTTTTTTCTAATTTTTTTTTAAATCACCCTCATGATCATGGCATGCAGATCACATAGTGGTATACTGAACCCATGCACAAAAACCTCCTGTGGAACATACCTTACTATCTTTGCTTTCTCATCTTCCCATCCTAAAAAGAAAACTGTAACATTGTAATATTTTATTATGATTGAATTGGTGATCTTTAGGGTTTTTTTTTAAATTCAAAATCAACACATTTTGCAATCTTCATATCAAGCAAAGAAAACTTCAGAATGCACTTCGGCCTACAAATTGTAGAGGTATGCAATAGTCTTCTACAGCTGCAAGAATTCACTGAACATCCCAAAATATGCTGTGGGCTAAGATTTATGGTCAGGAAATAAAATCTGTCAACTACAATCTTTAGTGCCTAAAACTCAAACATTAAAGTGAAGCCACCTAGCACTGTAAAGAAGATGGTTGAGACCTAATATTTTACTATGAATTTTATGGGAGAATAGTGGAGGTGGAAACAAGCAGAAGCTGACCAAGTAACTGATCTTGAAGAAAATGCTTCAGGTGCTTTTATTCAACAGTTCCAAAATACTGATATATTCATGATGAGATTAATTACAGAACTCTGTTCCAGATGTTGAGAGTAGAGAAATAACCCTAATTCAGATGGGGGTCAAATTCCTAACCAATGAGAGAGGCCAAAAGATGTTAATCTCAGATTTCACTACTGGCAGTTTCCCCACTGAAGGTAAGCATTGCTAAGTAGAATTGCTACTAAGGACCAAAAAGTAGTATCAAAGGGAAACAATCCAGCAAAGAAAACTGAAGGATGGAAGGAAACGCTTCCTGCTGCCTGCTTGAAACCATTGCCTTGTTTTACTTTAACTTTAGGATAAACTCTTCCTACAAAGCATTTTGTATCCTATGTGCTCATCACTTCCCTCAGGTGAGAAAGCAGTATCACCTAGTCAGCAGCCTTAAAGAAGCCCAGGAAACCCAGAACATCTTCCCCCCTCATTTTCAGTATGATGGTTTTGCAAGCATTCTGGTGACAATTAAGACAGCAAAAAGTAAGTTTAGAGTAAAACAGGTATTAGCGTCCATCTAGCTTCCCATAAAATGTATCCAATTTCTTTTGGGTGCTGGTCAAACCTCTGAACATTTGATTCGTTGGTCACGAATGGTATCAGTTACAGTATTTTTTTCCGTATACAATCAAAGGCTTGCCAGGAAATCACAGATTTTTGAATCAAGAGTCACTTAAGGACTCCAGAATTTATAAACAAACAAAAAGACTGAACTCCAGGAATCCCAATATACTACTCAGATGTGAATACATGTAAAGCATACCCACGCATTCATTTCTTAAGCATTATTTTGAAGTTTTCTGAATTGGAGAGTAGCAGTAATGGCGTACTTCAATAACACAAAATGAAACTACTAAATCCAACAAAACACAAACCAAATTATATGAGGTGAAATCAAATTATTTCAAAGTAATCAAAATTATCTACATAACTTCACCAAAAAGTTTCTGGCAACATTCCCACACTGCTATTTTCATAGAAGCTTCCATATACAAACAAATAGTTACTAGAAAAGCAGGCAAAATTCAGCTTTAATGTTAGCTGAAGTTTGGCAACTACAGAATTTCAACCCATATAACCACTAAAAAATTGCCAACTCCTTGTAAACACTGTCTCTAAGAAGAGTAAGCAAAATTATGTTCAAACATATTATAACAGCAGCTAGATTTTTGGGACTCCTCTCAAAGAGTTCTTAATATGTTCTACACAACTCTCAAGTGTAAGTGCAAAAAAATTATTACTTAAATGAGTTAAAAAAGAATTCTCACTTTCTATGAATAATGCTGCAAGTGCTTCACATGCAAGAGTAAACTTGGAGTCTATTCCTACTATAAGGCCTGTGAAGTGTTAATAACTGGCTTTGATATGACACACACACAAAAAAAAGATTCCACTCCTTGCATTTTATCAGTTCATGCTTGGGGGAGGAAGCTATTTATGGTGCCTATCTGCTGAATAGTACAATTTTTTTTTTTGCATTATGTGTGATTCTGGAAATAAAATACTCATCTCTGTCTATATGTACGTATGCATACAATTACTCCCCTACAGACAGACACACATCCTGGAAGTTAGCACATGTCTTTGTTTAAAGAACAATCAACTACAACAGGCATTAGGAAGGGCAAAAACAGTAAGAATCAGAGCCAGCATGAAGACAAATCTGTTTGCAAGCAGTGGCCTGTACCGCCTACTCTAGTTCAAGTCACAGCACAAGACTCAGTAGTTTGGACTGCAGAACAGGAAAAGACCAGTCTAAACATCACAGACTGCATCTCCTAACCGTAATACTGATACAGAACTGCAAGCCATCATGCTTAAGGAGGCCTGAAAAACACTGAAACCTCACATTTCTTCTTTTGTACAAACAGGACAGACAATAATAGAAAAACAGAAACCAAACAATCCTAGAGAAAGGAGAGGCGTTATCTAAGTATTTTTCTCTACTTATTACTACATCAATTCTGAATTCAAATATAAAATCTATTAATTTTGAAACCAATCAGGATTAGGCTTGAAAGTATTGGGATGAATGGTATCTATTACTGCATTTATTCAACTGAACATTAGAAAATTCATTGTGGATTCCCTAACATGCACGCCTGTTTAAAATTACTGGCACCAGCAAAATCCACACATTTGTGTATAAACACACCACGGATCTCAATTGTTTGCAACCAGATAATATTCTCCTCTATTTCTTAGCTTCTTTTTTGAGACATGGAAGGCCACTACATCACCCACTGCACTGACATTTGCAGCTTTCTGAAACAAGGGAGACACTTCATTTTGTTTAGAGATACTGCCTCACAAATAGAGGGGGCGCAGGAGTGTTTGTAGAATTTCTTAGGGTGTAGTTTCATGGCTGTGTGAGTCAACCCTAATCTGCCAGATCTGTCCCTCCATTAAGCCATCACACAAGTGGCTGCTAAGTGACACTGCTGAAAAATCCCTTTTCCTGTCCAGGTTACTTTTCATATATCTGCTTCTTGAACCAGCTCATTACATGGCTGTAAAAATGACAGGGGAGGATGAGATTACTTCAGCCCAATCTCAGGGGGCAGTTTCATGACTTAAAAGTTGATTTAGTAAGGTCAAACTCAATGAACACAGTGTTCCAAAGTCAGCTGTCACCCCAATATTGTCACAGAGCTTCTGTAAAAGCAAGGAGTGAGTAGTAGGTGACTGTGCAAGTCACGCTGATCCGAATGAAAACTTACCAGGAAAAACTACTTCTGAATTGGATCAGTTCCACAGTCCAGTATCCTGAAAGCCACAGATACACCTGGATAGGCATGAGGAAAAGTATAGCCCACAAGCAGTAAGAATATTTAACTGACTCAAAGCGCTGGCTTTGGTGTTTGTGCTTCCATATACCAAGGTTTGATTCACGGCAATCCTCCACCCTTTCCCACTACACCCATTTTCCCCTTTCTCCCTACAGCCAATATGTGCCTCTATTTTTTACTTTTTCTCCTCTCACTCTTCACAAACTGGATTTATTTCTATGACTTCAGGAGAGGTGGTGACTCAAAAAAGGAAAATTACTTTGAACCATTATTCTTCCTGAGTAACAGTGGCAGCAGCAGTGAAAATGAGCAACTGTTTCTTCAGTAGCAGCATCACACTAAAGGTACTCAAAAGTAGTCAGATACAACAGTGCCAGGAACACAAGCTTCCAGAACACAGTTCTGGCAGACTATAAAGAGAACTAGCCTTTAAAAATTTATTTATTTTTAAGATAAACTAAATTGATTTATACTGTTAGAATACCCACTATGCAGGTCATTTTACTGAAATGACTTGCAATACTCTACAAAACCAACCCGTCATTACTTACTCCTCCACGTTGTCACATTCCTGACGAAATTATTTTTACCCACAGCTTTGTTTTTGAGCAGAAGACTGATAAAGATGATGAAAAATCATAGGAAAACTCTCAATGAATCTTCTAAACCAACAATTGATATTGCTCTTATCTCTAAAATTTTGAGGTTAATTTAAAAATTAATGTTCTGGGGACATTTCACGATGCCAGGCTTTTAATGAAGTGTTGAGAGGCATCCACTCCAATTCTGTACAGAAACAAACACATGACAGCCCTCATGCAGATTGAAGTCAGAGTAACTGAGGAGTCTCAAGACAGTGTGAATTAGGGCACAGCTCCACAGTATGAATTCTCATGAGGCAGAGCCTGTGAGAGTCCCTCAAGGCATTTCTCAAACCAACTCCACTGCTAGATAAAATTCTAATGGTGAACTCTGTCCTCACAGACATACACAGGTATGAGAAACTAGTTTCAGCATCAAACATGGAGTGACACACAGAGCTCCAATTCTAGGATGGGTATTCTGTACTCTAGATAGCATATCCAACTCATGCCACAATGCTCCAATTTGCACAAGAACCTAAACTAAGAACAGTATCCAAAAATATTAAAGTGAAACAAAATTAAATGGCAGCTTTTTAACCTGTAATCTGACTGAAGGTGATTTAACCTTTAAAGGGAAACATAGGCTAGGACTGAGATCATAACTTTGGAAAATATTACACACCACCCCCGCTTTCGCAGTTGAGATTTAGAAACACAGACAATAAACTTGGTTTTTACTCCCATTTCAAAGCGATTTTTTTAACAACTTATTAAGTTGTGTACTGACCTACTTCCAGTTCTAATAATGTGTATATATTCTACAAAGATATAGTTTTTGTACTTGGTGAACCCTCCATTTCCTAAAGCAAAATTTTCATGATTTTACAGCAGTCTAGACTACCAGTTTCAAGTGGAACAAAGCTGAGATCTTATTTCCAGATTTCCCAATTTCACTTCAACTACAGTAATGCCTACTTTCATATTCTACATATATTTTCTAAGGAAAAAATGTTACTAACAACTCACAAACGCAACTCATAGACATTCATTTAGTAACTTCACATGACCAAACAGTACTTCTTGCCACTGATATTCTACTGGTAATAGCAGAAGAAGGAGCTTTAGAGAAGAGACAGATTCGAATTTTGCAGGAATAATGACATAGGCCAAATTCATTTACAGTAATTTCACGACTATAAGGCGCACCCTTTTGACTAAAATTTTTCCCCAAACCCGGAAGTGCGCCTTATAGTCC
>PYHW01010703.1:3183331-3233929 GCA_013186435.1 Turdus rufiventris
ATCTGATCTACATGTTGTGAATTTTGCTGGCTGCCGGCGGGTGCGCCTTATAGTCCGGTGCGCCTTTTGGTCGTGAAATTACTGTACAAAGGATAACTGAATTAGCCATTTAAATAAACATGCATTTCCAATGAAAAAAGCTTTAAAGCTTCCTTGCATTCTTCCTTTGCCTTCTAGGTGAATGTATGCAGCACTTCATCGATGAGAAAGAAAAACCTGCTAAAACTCGCGTATATAGGGCCACTTTTTCCATTTCTCACAGATCACTGAGTTGTTTTTAACCATCATAACAAAATACTGAGTTTACCTGCTTTATTTTTATTACTGCAACAGCTTAAGAATTAAACTTCCCTTCACATACTCCACAATACATTGCGTCACTGTGCAAACAAAGCAGCATAATTTCTGAATTATTCCTCTTCACTACATCATGCAAACAAAAGTTTTTGAAAGAAAAGTTATTTCGTTTATGACTGACAGGAGTAAGGCCCACAGAAAAGCAATGCAGTCAGAATTAAGTGACTGAATAGCAGGTTTTACTCTCTTAGATCACAAGAAAAGAACAATTTTTATACTCTGCAGAATTTACTTTCAAATAATTCCTTACTAATTCATGAATAGTTTAATTAAATTTCAGTAATGAGTTTATTACAGAGCATCATTACTGCATTTGGATAATTGAGTACATTCATGCCTTTTCAAAGGATACCAGAAGAAAAGCACAGTTATAACACAAAATCATATTAAAATTACAGGATTTACTATACTTTGATTACCTTATGGACCAAAAGACAGAGTAAAAATTTTAAGGTGAAATATGCAACCACACCTTCCTTACACTGAACATGTAACAGAAGTTAATTAGCTCATTTTTTTCAAGGAACAACTTATAACCAATTTATTTTCATATCCACAACAATATTGGCATAAACATAACATTCATATTGCAAAATTTATTTAAATTAAGTACTTCTTAAGTCCAACTATAGTTTCATTGCACACATTCTGCTTCAGGACTTGTACCATAAAACTGATTCTAAGAAGCCAGAAAAATCTGAAAAAGCTAATTGCATTAAAAAAACCACAATAACAAAACATAAAGAACTTACTGTTTGTCCTTTTGAGATTTTGAAATATTTTTGAGTGATTTGGGTCTTGTTGGGATTTTAGGTTAGCTTTTTATAATTATTGCTTTACCTTTTCACTAATACCATATTGCAAAATTTTCATTAAGATGACCACGGAATACAAGTATTATATTCAGCTCTTAAAAACAAATCATTTTCAAGTTAAAAACTACTAATATTTTTAAATACCATGAACCACTCCTTACCAGTTTGTGGGTTAAGAGAGTATTAAAAACTTTTTGTGCTTTATTTTCTTTTTTTATCTCCTCTACTACAGCTATTTGAAGCTGATTTTATCACAGGCAGCAAAATTACCACTGGCTCATTTTCAAGAGATCTCCTCCCCATCGTTCTCCTCTCAGAGAGCTGCTGCATCCCTTGCCTTGCTCTCATCCTCCTGCATTACCAGCCTACTTTCCTTTGGGTGCCATGTCCAGAAAGCTGGGGAGAGGGCAGCAGATCCCCTAAACATTTGAAACACCCATGAAATAATTAGCTGAATTTATTCCAGCTAGCACATGGGCTGCTGCCTTTTGAAATGTTTAATAGTGCTGGTCCATGCTCCTTTGTGCAAACAGAATTTGGATGTCTCTATTCTGTTCAGCACCGATTAGACAAGTGTTCTGTCTCTGAAACCTCTCTCCAACTGCCAGCAAGTTTTGAGCTAATGTAACTTCAGGGAAGATCAGTAAAAAAGAAATTAAGCTTATTTCATTAGAAAAGCGAGGTAAAAAACATCTTCCCTGGCAAAGTTCTATCACATAAAAAAAGCAAATTGAGAAACATGAATGTTTTCCTCCAGTTTTTGAGAGACTGATTTTTGGGTAATCAAAACAGCAATAATAAGATTTTCACAGTAAACACAAGTTTACAGCTGTCTTTCAATGGGCTTTCACATTTATCAGATGCACTGATAAAACAGTTTTAAGATCAGTAAGTTACATAATATTTTAAGAATATTGTAAAACTGCAAATTTTAAGCTATTTCCTCATGGTCAATGAGGCTATTTCCACAGAGAGCCGTAAGAATGAGAGACAACAACTGCAGAGGAAATGGGATTCTTTAATGGCTGCAAGCAAATTCTAATACTACTAAGTACTAATCTAGATAATTTTTTTAAAGCATATGCATTTTTCAGGTGCTGTAGACACCAAAGAATGGTGTGTGAGAAAACTCCAGAAATACCCAACTTCTCAAAAATCCTCTTTAAAAAAATATTCTTTCTCATCTTATTTCATTCTATATCTGTTAAAAAATATCAGTAAATAGAAGAGACATGTCTCTTTAGTGCTTATGAATCTATTCTGCCAGTAAAAAACTTTTTCTCTGTTTCAATAGTTTGGAAAATTTTCATAAATCACATAGAGATGTCATAATTTCTAGCATTAGAAACTGAAGACATGAGAACCAAAATGCTAATGACTACCAAACTATATTCCAGCAAAACGTGACAGGCTGTACTCATGGAAGACAATAGAGTACCATTAAGATTAGGTAATATAACTGAACAACTAGAAAGAAACTTGACAGTAAGACATTACAAAGCCTTCACAATAAGCTTGAAAGAATTTTTCCCCCACTGCACCTGCAAAACTGATCTCAACACTGAAGCTCTGACACCTCCATCAGGTAAGTATGTATTTTTTGTCTGGCATAAATGAAAACTTTCTGGTACCTGGATAGCATGGGGATATTCTAAACATACATTTCAATCTTCAATCCTGAGCAGCAACTACATTGTGCCAATTTTATCTTTGTTTCTCCTTAGCAGTATTTCATCATGCTTAAGAGATCTTTACAACAGCCAAATTCTGATGTCAGCACAGCAGTGGGAATACAGTTCTTTAGTTTACTGCAGCTGCAAAGCCGCCACAACACACACTGCTTTGAGTAACACCAATAACAAGCATGTGTTTTAGATTGATTTCTAGGTAACAGTGGTGATTAACAAGATATCGCAGCCTGGGAAAAAGCCCTCAGATAGGAACAATGTTTAACACAGATTGGGAACTACATGAAAGTCTGGTTTGTTTAACTACCAAAATGGCTAAATGGCTGTAATATATACTGTAAACCAAAGATCTGCTAACTATTTTAATCATATCAGAAGATGCACATTGACATTAAGCAGACAAAACAATATGAATTGATTCAAGTAGACAAGGTAGAAAAGTAACCACATATATATGTGTGATTTCCTTTATCAATCATCTTAGTATCACTGTCTGCAAGCCCAGGGACAGTTTTTCTTTCACTTTGTATCACTGGTAAGAGAATAACACTTCCTTTATGAGTCTTTGATCACAGCTAAAGCTCCTGCTGTTTCAAACTTAGGCATACAAACTCCTCATAAGAATGAAGTATGTCACAGATTTTGTAACCAAACTTTATTTAAAATATTAAAATTCACAAAAAGTCTCCCACATCGTACCATAAAAATACATTCTGACTGGCATATCCACCCAAAGTGATTTAAGGGACTGAATCATGACACATATACCAAAGAGACCAGTAGAATTCTGGTCTGCCACAGGCTTCCAGTATGTCCCCAAGTAAAATTTAGCCTTCAATAGTTAGTTTCAACAAACCTATAAATCCGCAATTTATTATTATCACAATAACTCTTATTCGTGTCTTTTCCAAGGTAAATAGCCCTGTACTTCCCAAACTTCTAATTAGTCTTTGCAATACTAATGTTAACACAGTACTAGGTAAGTGATTACACATACACACAAAAGGAAACACAACCAAAATCTTGAAGCCATTATTACCTGGTTCCATTCACATTAAAAAACTCATTCTGAGTTAATTAAAGTTGTTTACTAGAGAAGAATATTGCTCAAAGACCACCTTTCTTATTTATCGAAGACAATACTATAACTGAAGGAAAATACTTGACTAAAAGGAATATTCTGTGCTTTATTTTGAAATCGTAAAGCCTGAAGACTTGCATGCCAGCCTCCCACCTATTACAAAGTTTCTATATACTGTCTGTAAATCAGCCTGTAACAGTTTTCATAGAAACCATTAGTCATTTTCTGGGGTTTTTTAGGAGAGATGATGAGGCCTGATTTGCAGAAGCCTAGAGCACTCAAATGTAACTGAAATCAAAGAAACTTTCAGCCTGAATATATGAAGTGCAACAGAATCCACTTCACTTCAGAAGTCGCAATTTAGAAGTACCAAATCAAGGCATATGAAGCCAGCTTGTCTTTCTGGTATTGGGGTTTGCTTTTTTTCTTTTCAGTAACTTCAGCTCCCCATCTCTTAACTGTGATTAACATCACGCAGTCACCTCACAAAAAAGTATTAGCATAAGATTCAAAATTCTTTAACATTTATAGTAGAATAAATAAGAGCAAAAAGACTTCTGAACTACTCTGTCCATTTCAGTGGTCAGACATCAGACATTATCATTTCTAATTCAGCAACCTTTTGGGTCCCCCCCACCCTTTCAAATGGGGACTTTTTCCCCTTTCACAACACATTTATCTTAGGGTTGCTGGGAAACCATTAGAATAATATTGTACATGTGAAAATGCCATTAATTACTGACGCACTTGTAACAAAAGAAAATTATCAGATACAAAAACAAAGGGTGTCATCATCAATCAGTCTGAAATTCAGTAACATCTGGGTGAACCTGGTAAGCCTACATGATCTGTTCCTCTAAGGACTGACAAAATTGGGACATTTACAAAGCAATTGGTTAATATTCCAGTGGAAAAAAAAAATCAGAACACAATTTCTTCTTCTCTGACTAGTGGTCTGTCCTAGTTAATGAAAAACTTGATTGTTACAAGACTCAAACTAATTAAAAAGATTAAACTATGAGCAAAATCAAATTAAAAATGTGGCTTTAGGCTTACGTGGCCAGCAATAGCTCAAGAACATTGCAACTGCAGTCTGCAGTTAAATACAATTAATGAAAGTTTAAAATTATTAGAATAATTAAGTGTGGATCATTTCTGTAACCTGGCTGTAAGGCCTCAACAAAATTACTTACAATTCTTAAATATAAGCATGTAAATACATGCAAGTCACCCATGTCATCTAAGACTTGCCAGCAAAGAGCGTTTATTACTTAATATCCTATCCAACACACTTAACATGTAAATACCTTTTCCTCTCAAACATACCAAAATCTTGTGGGTGATGCTATCAGATGATATTTTAATTCGTGTTTTTTAGTATTGTTTAAAATATCTACCTAGGTAAAAGCCAGGTCAGATTGAAGGTCCACCTAACTACTCAACCTCAGAGAGCAGCCATTAATTTACACGGAAATATCAGGCTAGTTAAGAGTAACCTCCTTCTCCTCTCACGTAACTACAGCACACTCCAAAACAACTAAGTATCAACAAGCAACCCTTCTCAATCTTAACAGATGCTTAAAACCCACTCGTACATGATACAACAAATTGTTAGCATTAGCTACTTCTAGTGGTATGGAAACAACGGGCCAAACTACAAAGGAACCAATTCCTAATAACCAGAGGAACATGCAGAACGACAATGCAAAGACAGAGAGGAAGGGTGTTTGTTTTGTTCTTGCACAAATACATGTAATAACTAAGAAATGTCAAGGGACAAGATGGGGAAGACCAAGGCACACCTGGAGTGCTAACTTCTCCAGATGATCACAAGCTAGTCCTTGGGATGGGCATGGCAGGGGGAGAATTGGAGAGAGGATGAAAGGGTGTGGAGGCCATTGAAATCAAATGAAGCTTTCACAGCAAATGCCTTGCCTAACTGTCACCGTGGGAAAAAGAACAAGACTACTGGACTCATTGAAAAACAGAAAGGCATCACTCCCCCAAAAAATCCAAACCCTCACAAAACAAAAACCAGAATCCTAACCCAGCTACGATAAAGAACTGTATCTCCCTCACTAATTGTAACATACAAAACTCTATTTCACAGAAACATATTTAAATGCTGCCTTAAACCTATGTTTAAAATTTCCATGCTGAAATAAATTTATCACTTCTTTTCCTTTGAAAAGTTTCAGAAACTTTTTTTTTTTTATATTTAGTGTCTGATTAAATGTGCTTTTTAGAATTTCATGAGTTAGTGTTTACAGAGATATCTCTAGGTAAAAGAAAATGCTGCAGTGTATTTTCTTTTTCCTGCAGACTTGTCTTACACTTTACCAAACTGTACAGTTTTTAGTACAAAGCTTTATCTGAACTCACCATCATTAACTCTTCCTTTCACATTAAAAACTCTAGCAGGCTCTAGATGGTTTTCCAGAAATAATGCAAATGTCCCCATCTCTATCTCAAAAACATTTGCTAACTTTCACATTCAAACCGACTCTGAAGTTCGTTCAACACTCCAAGGTAGGACTGCCACAAAAAGAAGCTGGTTTTTCTCCTGTGCCAGGCAAAGTATTTGTGAGTTCTTATGATAAAACTACACAAGAAAATGGTTCCAGTTAAAATTAACACAGTCGGAGAGGGGTGGGTGTTGTTATTGGTTGGTTTGGGTTTTTTCCCTGCTAAGTTTTAACCCGGTCAACTCTTCCATTTTAGTGTGCAGCAAAACAAAGTGCTTGTAAAGAGCGTACAGAAGGGAGGTTGGGACAAGCATGTCAGAGCCCCACATATTTTGGCGGCAGTTCTGGCTTTACCTACAAGGGGTGTTTATGTCAGTCACTGAGAAAATCAATCTCTATGCATTTTGAATTGATGGGGCCATCTGTAATGTATCTGACAATTATGTACACTACTATTAATCTTACTCGTAATGACTAACATGTTTTACATAAATGACATTTAAATATTCTCTTATGGCCGAAGTTGTATCTGAGATTTAATAGTTTGCTGACAGTAATATACATGTCTGAAGTTCAACACGGCAGTAAAATACAGTCAATTTTGAAAAAATTCAATAGTCATAAAGAAGCCTTGCAGCAAAGCAAATGCCAAGTTTCTAAAACTTCTTTCAATCTTCAACTATATTATTGAAGAAAAATAAAATATTGCTAACACAATTGCTCTCAAGTTTTCTTTAGGTTCTGGTTTGATCTTGGAACTGAAGGAGGGCTTCTTGGGTGTCTTACAAGTGTGTTTTCCCCTTCTATCACTTGGTTACATCGAAGTTACCACCCCTCTTCACAAGCTTTACCCAAATTGTCAAGCATCTGACTTGATGCAGCTCTAAAATCAATCCCTATATAACTTGAACATCTGCCCTGTAAAGAGACCGACCTTAAAAAAAATTATTTTGTAGCCAAAAGTACAGCAAAACCTCAACACTCTGCTACATGCTAGCTGCCTAGTTTGGTTAAACTTAATTGGATCTATTGAATGGACAGTTGACCCCAGCCACAGTACACCAGTTAAAATCACTTCAACAGCTGAAACTACACATCACATACTGTCCCACTCTAAGAAGGCACCAAAGCATCTAACACACCAGAAACTACCTTTGACTCCATTAAGCACCTGAACTTGTGTTTTATTTGTCATACATATGCAATCCTGGGGCATTTCCTTTCTACAGCCCTCAAAAGATGCATGCTAATTTTAGAATTCTCAGTATTTTCATTTTCAGGACAATGATAATGTTATCGTGCACATATATCAAAACACTTTGAAAGTATCTGGCCTACATTTTATTACCCACAACCCAAAGCAAAAGGAGGGAAAGGATATAAAAACATTCTTTTTAAAAGTCCTTGGCACAAAAGCTGCTGGTCAGGCACTCTGGGACAGGTGCCCAGAATGTCTCAAGTTCCAATAATAAGAAAAGCTTTCATTAGGAGAAGAGGTCTGGACACAAAAATACAGATGCGATATCAGAAAACTTGCTAATAAGGACACAAATTTGTAACCAATTAAGTTGACCATGACTTCAACAAGCTACAGGAACAAGAATTTGCAGGAACTGACCCACATCCTGGTGACCAAAACTCTAAGTTGCACATTTTCTGTGAGAAACACCTCTTGTAAGAGCATCTTCGGCTGACGCATTGCCAAGACGACAAAAAATCTACAGTTTCAAGAACTGATTGATGCCTGAGTTGGTACATTCTGTTAAAGCTGGCTTTTATGATTAAGTAATATTTAAAGTTGTGGAAAGTTATCTTTTGAAGGAAACTAGAAGTAATTGAACTAAACTTTTTCAAGCATTTCCAGCCCAAGCACAGCATCATCATAATATTCCACATTCCAAAATGAATTTGCTTTTGTAAATTAGGTTGATATAAAGAAGTCAGACTTCATAAAGAACATACACATTAAACAAAAGCATAAAAAATATACTTGTCAGTTCAGTTCTAGAGTGGACAGTACATTTTCTTCATGCTTCAGGAAAGCCAATACCTGACAAAAAAATTCCTTTAACTCAGATTAAACAGTACCAATACAGTAAGAAAAAAATCTTTCTCTGTCGTTTCAATGATGGCTGATGCAGTAGCAAAGTATTTGTTTCCATTTAAAGTTGGTCTCAAATTTTTTGGCTGTGTGAATTTCATAACAATAATTCATTAAAAAAAGACAGGAAAAAAGTCTGCTCTTAGGCTGAAAATTATGCCTAATACACACACATGTGAATTCAGTAAAACATATATACATGATTTTGAAGTTCTATTATTCCTATTATACAAGAATGACATAGTTTACCATTGCAAGCCCACAACAACTGGGACAAAATAAAATACCTGTTTCAAGGATCACCTCAAAACTGCATTCCACCACATTCCACAGAGTTTGATCCAAAGTATCTGTCTAAACAGTCACAACTCTAGTATCCTCTCCTGTAACTGGCAATATTCCACTGCAGTTTTGAAAATACTAGGTTGGACTTGACCATTCAATAATTTTCAAAACTGTAAATGGACAACAAGGCTCATATAAAAAAAAAAAACCGCTGACATGTGCGTTGCTGCTTAAAAAGCAAAGCACAAAGCCTATGTTCTCTTTGTATTTATAGCTAAGCAAACTTTTTAATGTACTAACTGACCAGCCAAGACACCGTGATTTCTATTTTTCAGCCTTTGTAGAATCACTGCTGTCATGGGAAACAGATCATCAGATGACAGAGTATTTCCAATCTCTAAAAATTATTACTCTACCCTGGGCATAGGACCAAATCCTAGGTTACAAAAACCTTTGGTCCAAAGACCATGGTGTTAACAAACGAGCTGTGTCAATATTTGATCAATGCTCAACTTAATTTTCTATTTGGACTTAAGAAATAATACTACTGTATCACAGCAGCATTTCATTTTTTTTTCCAGTGGAAGACGGGATTAATAAAATAACAAAGAGGTAAGACTCAAATTCCCCCAGGATGGTGTCAAACAAACAGAGAAGATGCTTTTCTAACAATCCCTTTTGCTTATGAAAATTTAGCAATTTTGTCAGTTGTATTAAATAAGAAAAAAACTCTGTGTATTACACTAAGTTAAAAAATCTGAGGCAGGTTTTACATTTGAAACTATTTTGAAATTCATAAACTCCAGAAATGAAGCTCTTTTTTTGCAAACAGTGTGCAAACAGTGTGATCTTTTCAATCAAGAATATCCTTACGTAGATCTACTTGTTTCCTCCACTCAACTATACTTTCTTCAAATGCAGGAACCAAAAAAAAAAAAACCACCCAGCTGGCCAAAAAATTTTGCTAACATATCTTGTCATTATTACTTATGATTTTACTTCAGATCTCTCCTCTAAACTGTGAATATGTTCCATATACAAATTAGCAGTTAATGCATCAACTCTGGCATTGAGAGAACTCACAAGAGAACAGTAATGAACTACAAAAATGGGAAAAATGGGCCCTCCTCTTCTAAGGAAAAGCAATGAAGTCATATTCCCTTAAAGGTCTGCAGGCAGGAAGGACAACAAAACTCTGGCAGTTCTCCATTCCAGTGATAAAATGTTTACCTTAACAAGTAAAAGTTGCAGGGAGGGGTGTGGTGGTCAGAATTGCTCACCTTTAACCGTTTAACCACCTCATCGTTGGTAATTTTGTCCGTAATCTCCTTCACTCCAGGAGGATAGTAGATGATTTTACCGTCGGCAGCAGGTTTTGGTTGGGTAGCAGGGAAGTCCATCCTGACGCTGCTGGTTATAAACTTTCCTTCTCCACAGTCCTCTACCGGCCTCTATCGGTCAGAAAACAAAAGTTCAGCAGAATGGAAACGACTTTCTAACCCTCTTTTTCCATTCCTCACCCTCAATTCGCTGAAGGCCCCGGCTATCGCCCCGCCGGCCGCGCCCCCCAGCGCTTCCCCCGCCGCATCCCGGCGGGAGCGAGGCCGGGCCCGCCGCCGCTCCCCGCGACTCGGGCCCCTCCGCTCCCCTCCGGCGCCTCCTTTCATTGCGGGGCTGCTCCAGCCCAACACTGTTAGTTCGCAGCCGACGGTTTTACAATGAAATTTGGGGCCCGATCGAGGGATACCCCGCGGCCCAGGGCCCCTTGCGGCCCGGAGAGTGGGCCGGGGACACCGTTCCCGGCCCCAGGGGGTGGTACAGAGCCGGCACACCGGCCCCGGAGCCGGGAGACGAGGCCTAAACAGTTAGGCCTCAAAACTATCGGAAGGCAGAGAAGCCAACAGGAGAGGGGGAGGGAGGGAGGAAGGGAGGGAGGCGGCGGCGATCGCAAACAAAACCCCCCCGCGACCCCCCCATCCCCTCAGAGCCCCCCGCCCGCCCTCCCGCGCCTCCGGGAGCCCCCCCGGGGAGGGGGCCCGGCCGCTCGCCACTTTCCATTTGTTCCCGCAACTTCATGTCCCCTCAGCCCTCGCCCCGCACCCCCCCCACCGCCCCGCCGCCCCGCAGCCCCGCATTCGGCCAGGCCCACAAAGAGCTCCCCACAGCCCCAGCTCCGCGCACACACCCCCGCGGCCGCGGGGAGCGGGGAGCGGGCACGGGGGGAAGCGGGACCCGGAGCCGCCTTTACCTCATGCAGCTCCGGAAGGTGCAGCATTGAGCAGCCTCCGTGCCGGGTGGTGCTCGCCGCTCCGCCGCCACCCCGCCGGCCGCTGCCCTGGGCGCTCCCGCCGCCTCCTGCTCCGCGGCGCGGCAGCTCCTGCTCGGGAGCGCTGGCTGGGGGAGGGGGAGCGGCTCGGTGGCGGTAGCAGCAGCGGCGGCGGCGGCCGGGAGAGGGGGAGGCTCGGGCGGAGCGTGCGCCGCGGGAACCCAGCGCCGCTCTCCGCCCGCCCAGAGAAGCGCAGCCCGGGAGGAGCCTCCGAGCAGCACCCGCCCCTTCCCCTTCCCCTGCCCGCCCGCGGCTGGCGGCGACGCCCCGCCAGGAGCCCCCAGCCCCCGCCCCGGGGCAGAGGGTGAGGCCGCCCAGTAAGTCTGGCACCGCGCGGAGCCCCGCGTAGGTCGCGCAGTACCGGGTGCAGGCGGCGCAGCGCTGCATTAGCTTGGCGCCTAAACCCCGGAGCGCCGGGCCGGGCCGGGCAGGCTCCTCCGGGCGGCGGGGGCACGGCTGGCGCCGAGCGGCGCTGCCCGGCTGGCGGCAGTGTCAGCGAGCGAGCCTGCGGCGTCCCGGCTGCAGGGCGGGAAGGCGAGAGTTCCGCTGGTGCTTCCTTGGGGAGCCCGGGCCGCTCATGGCTGCGCGGGCTCGTCTGGCCGGTCCCTCAGGCATCTGGGGCCTGGTCAGCGTGATAGAGAGGGCAGTGTGCGGAAAGGGTCTGTGGGGTGGCACGGAGAGTGCGCTGGCAGGCGAGAGTGAACATCCTTCTTCAGGCAGATGAGGGGAACGAGCAATATCCACACTTTGGTTAGAAGTCTTAAGGAGAAACTTGAATATGCAGAGCAAAGGAGCCCTCGCCAGCCAACTCAGGAAATCCTTCCGTGCAAAATGTCTTTGTAATTTAATATTCATATTTCCAAGGGATGGGGTATGTCTGGAAAGTCAATAGCAAAGGGGGATATATCTGTCTGTTTTGAATCTGCAGTATGTACCCTGTCTGTTTGAAGTGTAGGTTTGACTATGAAATGTTTTTTAGAGCCCATGCTGCTCAGAAAAGGTGTGTGATAGCTGAAAGATTACTTTTAACTGATCAAGACTAATTTTGTGTCTTCAGCTGGTTATTTTTGTTATTCAAACCAGCTAAAAGTATTATTTTTCTTAATTTTGCAAATGTCTGCTGAATTTTCTTTAGAGCAAATTGAAGGCAGGAGGTCAGGAGCAGTCTCCATGGAGGAATGTTTCTCTCTGTAGGGGTTGCACAGATACGACGGGAGCCTTGCTAGGCACAGCAGGGTGGCAGGGGCAAGGAAAGACACAGGAGGGTGAGGGGATGGGAAAAGGGTAAGATTATGGTGAAGCATGCCAAATTCCAGCTTTACAAGATGTGGGTGGAAAATGTACAAAGACTGAGAAGCTCTCTGGAACTTCTGGTGTAATAGCATGTGGGTAGGAAATTGTTCCCTGACACGCTCCTGGTCTCCCTGCGGTGTTGTCCTAGGAGAGTTAAAGCCTTGAATGTCCACAGCCTCTATGAAACCAGCTTAGAAGAAACTACAGTGAAAGTGACTGAGAGTTGCAAGATCTCAGACATTTTGAAATTTAGAAGGGTGTCATCAGACCAGGCATTTAAATCTGGCTGTGAATCCAGACTTAGATGAAATTATTCTCTCCAAGCTTAAGGATCGATGGATTTGGGCATTCACAATAGACAGGTGACCCTAAGGTTGTACTGATTTTAGAAGACAAAGCCTGTCAATAAATAAAGCCAATTCAAAGCGTGTCATCTTTTTTCTGAATCCAAACTAAAGGGGCCATTTAGATTTGCCTTAGCATTGAAGTACTCAGACTAGCTATCAACTTTAATTTGTTGTCAATCAAATAAGATCTACTGTCAGAACTTACATACATTGAATGTATTTGGATCTTCTATCCTTACATTTGTTACATCAGTTACTTCCTTCTCAAATCAAATTACTAATATAAACCATTTGGTGTAGGTTTCATATTTTTAATACACTTCTATTAGCACAATAAATTAGAAACAAATCCTAGAAGATTATTCTGTAAGTAAATAAAGTAGATATAAAAAAATCCGATTATTTCAGTTTAAATAGAAAAAGACAGAATCTAAGACAGTAAAAATAATGCAAGAAATAAATTTGAAGAGTCCATTGATGAGGTTTTTTTCAGGAACCAAACAAAGCTAGAAAGATGTTAGGTAGACTTACCTTTCGGCAGAATTGAAGTTCTATGGATTTTGCATTCCAGAAATTTCACCTAAGTCTCTGAACTTCCTGGATTTTAATATTTGTTTATAAATATTCTTTAGTTGTTATTGAAAAGCACTGTTTTATGTATATCATTAGTAAGATCTACAATGTCGTAACTTCTTGTTGTAATCTTGTAGTTACAAGATATTTTTTTTACAAACTGACATCATCTTTTACTTGGAATTGCTTATACAATTGGTCATGAAATAGGACTAAGAACATAATGGTCAAGGGCTACACTCCCAGAACTTGCTTTTAGTTGAAGTTAAGAACAAACAATGCAAAGCCTCTAGTATCCACTTCAAAACACTTTAGTTTTTCACTAAAGAATAAGATAAAATCTTGCATTGTAAGGAATATATACATTGAAAGTAGCATGTAGTTAGACAAGGCAATTCAAAGATTTGACGTGAGAGTGCCAGGCAAGGTTTGCTCATACAATTAAAATTCTGTTTCATCTTAGGAAAGTTCTTTGTGAATCCCCACACTGAAGTACTCTTGGTTGTGGACCAATATCTCTCTGTCTTCTTGCAGATTTCAGATAAATAGTGAAGTTAGAATTCCACAGAAAGTCTTGAAGGCATCAATGGAAGGTTGACTATCAAGGAGTTCACACAAGATTCCTGCTTTTATGGGTAATGAGTGATTAGTCAGCAGCATGTTAGCCAGATATGTGGTGCTTTGAATGAGTCTTGGACAGAAAAGTGGCTGAGAGGAATTGGTGCAAATTCCGTAATCATGGGCTGATTAAGCAATGGTCCTGTCTTTTCTCAGAAGAGAAGCAGTGGGATTTGTACTTCTGCACCATTTGAAAGACTAAAACAGAGCATGAGGTTCTGATAGCACACCCAATTAAGGGAGGTATGAATGAACACTTAATTACCAATTAGCTTGACTATATGCGTGGCGTTTTCAGAATGTAAAAATGTAAAAGCTTCAGATAATCTGACCTGTGGTACTCTTTAATCTGAATAGTCTTGAAATCTGCTGTCATCAGATACGATTACAGCTGCTAGTGTCTGGTTTGTTGCTTTTGCTTGTTTGACCTTCACTCTTCTAATTTCAGCAGGCAGCTGAGATCTGACTTGGACTATGCTTGTACAGCTGTAGCCAGGTTCACATGATCCCTTGGGTTTTACTGGATGGCTCTGTTTAATCATATGACCGACTCCTTTAGTCTTTACCCAGATTTTTGCTGTTTCCATTGGAATTTTATTACCTTTACTCACATTATTTTTGTTGGAATGTATTTACTCTGATCTGCTCGTTTGTTTTGATTATATTTTAGACTACGATGGCAAGCGTTATTCATAAACAGACTGAAATAAAGGGTGCCAAACACCTGTGGGACAGCTTTATGAGGTGCTTCTTTCTTTGTATTGTGATAGGATAGATTCAAGGAAAGGATCAAGAAAGGAAAAACGTGTTTTTACTGGGAGGGAAAATAATGCACCACAGTGTTTTCATAACAAAACACTTTCAGGTGGAACAGAAGAGAGTATGAAGTGATTACTTCAAGCACAGAAAATCCTTTAATTCATGTTGATTAAATTAAGCTATGCTCACATGTTTCCAGAAACTGCTTAGTGGTTCTCCTCAGGTCTCTGTTAATACAGTAAACATGGATAGTAACAATGACTAAGAAGGAAACAGTCACGTTAAGACATGACACTGTGTTGTGAGCAGCAATAAGTAATATCTGGCATTGCAGTATAACATACCTTTGATAACACCACCAAATTGTTTTAACTGCCTATTTTAATAATTGATGTATTTTATATCTGCTGTAAATTGAGATGGGTCAAAGGTGGGTTTCTTGACAATGTGCATTGCTATAATGAAAAAGCTCCAAAAAGCTTTTCCAGGGAGTATTTACTCTTATAGTAACTTTCAGTGAAATTACTCTTACAACAGCCCAGGAAGTGAACTTTGTCAGAAAACCAGGGATCTGTGTATCTCCCATTTTCTACACTGACAAGATAAAATCTGTAAAAGGGTGCAGGAGGACTTATGTGTATTGTATCATAAAGACAATCAGATGGAGACACAAAGTGCTTCTGTGGAGGAGTCACACAGCTCACTGAGTCTTCATGGAGTAGTACCAGTTCTGAATAAAGGGAAGGACCAAATACTGTATGGATGATAAACTCTTTTGAAACTGATCCCTAGCCATGATTTGTCTAAATGTTGTTTTTGCTCTGGTTTTGGTAAGGAGGGCTCTTCCATGTGCTGCCTAAAAATGCCTTTGTTTTGAACCATGCTTGGAAATAGGGCAGTTATCACAGAATTACAGAATAGTTCAGGTAGAAAGGGACTTTAAAGATCACTTAGTCAGTCCAGCCCCCCCCCCCCACAGTAACCAGAAACATCTCCAACTAGATCAGATTGCTCCAAGCCCTGTCCAGCATGACCTTGAACGTTTCCACAGATGAGACATCCATAACCTCTCTGAGCAACCTGTTCCAGTGTTTCAGCACCCTCCTGGTAAAAAATATTTCCCTTATATCTAGACTAAATCTACACTCTTTTAGTTTTAAACCATCACCCCTTCTCTTATCCCAACAGGCTCTGCTAAGAAGTCTGTCACCATCATTCTTGTAAGTCCCCTTTAGGTACTGGAAGGCTGTTACAAGGTCACCCTGGAGTCTTCTTTCAGGCTGAACAACCATAGCTGTCTCAGCTTTTCCTCACAGGAAGGATGCTCCAGCCCTCTGATCATCTTCAAGGCCTTTCTCTGGACCGGTTCCAGCAGCTCCATGTCCTTGCTGTGCTGGGAGCCCAGAGCTGGATGCAGCACTGCAGTGGGGTCTCACCAGAGCAGAGCAGAGCAGAGCAGAGCAGAGCAGAGCAGAGGCACAGAATCCCCTCCCTGCCCTGCTGCCCACGGTGCTCTGGATGCAGCCCAGGACACGTTTGGTTTTCTGGGCTGGGAGTGCCATGGCTGGGTCATGTCCAGCCTCTCACCCAGCAGCATCACCAAATACTTCTCAGCAGGGCTGCTCTTGATTTGTTAGTTCCCCATCATACACACACACACACACGTATACATATACACACCACAGACAATTACACTTGCCGTTGAACTTTTGTAGTGTCCTGGCACATTCAGAAACAGCAAGGATTGTCACTGTTCATAACATTTCAGCCATTGTGAAAAAGTGTATATTTATGAATGCATTTTTAATTTACCAACCACTCTATTGACAGAATGATTGTGCTTCTTTCATTTGCTTGCAAGTGAAGTCAAATCAATTTATTGGCAATATCAATTTATTTACCTGCAGATTGGTGATTTTGCAGGAGAATTTTTAGAAGCCTCCATGATCTATTACTGGTTTTGAACATTCAGAAACTGAAGTTACAGCAGCCTACTCCATGCCATCTATCCACCTCCTTTGTAGCTTCTCTCAATTATCCTGACTTGTCACTATTCACTCCATAATTACATTCTCAAGGTTATTTCTATCTCTGCTCCTGATGTGTCCAAAGCACATACATTTACACCTATTCATTTCTGACAGCCAAGTCTTTTTTCCAATAATATATTTAATATATGCATTTATCATCTTTTCTGTCCAGAAGATACATAACTCTTTGCTTGCACCAGATTGCAGAAGCTTCAATTTTCTTTGTCACAATCAATAATTTCTCAAAAGTCACATTCATAAGTTGCTACAGCAAAAAAATTAGGCATTTCACCAGTCAAATCTTTGTATTTCCATGCTGAATTTTTTCCCTAGGCTTTTTAAAGGGAAGCCATGGATGGATCAACTATTTTTCAAAATATTCCAGTTTCTACTGGACAGGTTCTGATTGGGTAAATTTGATGCCAGGTAAACTGAGTTTATGAACAGTGTCTATAGCTAGACCACTAATCATGAAGCTAGTTAATACACTATTTTTATTAATTAAGTAAATTTATTTTATTTATGGCATACTCAAGAATACCCTGTGTTTTTCATTAGACTTTTATTGTCTCTCTAATACTTGGTGTACATCAGATGTGGTTGTGAGAGTGCTCTGTCATCAGCTGAAGGTCACTTAAAAGCATGTAGCCAGGCTACAAGGAAATTTGCAGTTACCCATAGCTTTAACAGTAGCACATGGTTCTTTATATTCACTTGGTATTTTTTTCAAGTAGCAAGGCACATTTGGGGAAATTCTGACTGTATGGGACTCCTTAGAGGAAATACTGCTGGGGAAATTGGGAAAGTTTGGTAGTATATTTAGCTCATGGCAGCTGTTTTCTGAATGCTAAACAATGCCCCCTGTCCCATTAAATAAGAACTGTCCTATGATATATTAAAAAATGAGAACATGTGTGGTACTAATAAGTTCTGATTAAGAGGCTCATTTGTGAAAAGTATTGATTGTATTTATGATGCCGCTGTTGCTAATTCTTCCAACAGATACACTGTCTGCTTCTTGCAGTAAAGAATGATATGAAATTTTACAAATTATTATGAACTTGGAATTTACCATAATGGTCAAAGAAAGACATTTGATGAATGGATATGCAGCCTCAGAGCTGTGCTAGAATGACGGGGTCATTTCACGTTGATGGATAGGTTATGTGGTGTATTCTGAGGCTTAAAAAAGGGTTGCATTTGTCAAATGCAGGGAAGCATCAAAGTGTGGGGGTATGACTGTGTGAGCAACAGAATCATTATAGTTTGCCTTTGAACAAAGTCAGGAAATATATTGATCATATAGGTTTATGCACTAGGGGAGCAACTAATGATGATCCAGTCAATGTGTTCTGTGAACGGCTCAAGGGGATAATCATTAAAACATTACACCACTACACCATTTTGGAACCTGAATATGAAACCTGGAATTTCCAACCCTCGTAAAGAACCATTTGCATTTGAATTTATGAAATAAAATTATTTCTTTGGTTTGTGCTGCTCCAGTCACTTCATCATTACAATTCTACTTCAGTTAATGCACTGGATGTTTGCATCCAGGTCATCAACCAGCATGACAGTAGCAGCATACTGACAACAGTGATCCAGCAGCCCAGAATACTGAGTATCAGTGGAAGAAAATTTTCCTAAATTCAGGATATGTGGCAGCAGAGAAACTAAATTAGGTTATTTGAACCAGTACTTGCATGGGTGCTTGACAAAGCAGAACATTTAACCGGTGTCTGAAGAGACCACAGAATATCAAGTATTGAGACAAAGCCAGAAGTAGCCTAGACAAGGCACGAGCAAATAGAGAGATGAGAAAAGATCAGTCTAGACAAAAATGCTTAGTAATATAAAAACTGTGTTAACAATTTACAGATTTTTAGCCCAAAATTCTTCATGATGCAATATAAAAAGTCCATGATGGTAGAGTAATCAATGAAGGTGATACTAATGCCAGCAGAGGGATTACTGCTTGCAGACTGGTATGTATCCACTTAGAATTTTAGCAACATCTAACACCACTATTTATATCCTATCTGGATTTGGCAAGGCAGCTCATGTGTACTCTCTCTAATATACTATAACTATCAAGCACATAAACACTTGCTTTCTTAAATATATCTTTGTACTGTGCTTTTTATCTTCCAGACACTGCATACTTATACCTAATTATTTATATTTTCAGGGAAGCACTCAGTAAAATGGTAAACTTCCTTTACATAAATAATTTAATAAGGCAGAAAAAGACTTTTAGCCACCATATGAACATTTAAGTCACTATTTTACATGTAGTCAGGTTTTGTTTATGAATTGCCATTGACCTATATTTAATCAATAATTTTTAAACCTTCAAGATCTGCTCAGAAGCAGAAGAAAACTGTAGTGAACCATATTTTTCATCCGTTTTCAGCTGCCTGGATGCACTCTGTTAGGCATGAATTTTTAGATCAAAAAAATACATTGACAAGTCTATCACATTCTGAATATAGGAAGAACAGAATAATGTTACTTCTAGGGGAAGAAAGCAATAGATCCTTAAATCCCTAAGGAAGCTCCTTCATATAGCCAGTACAAAATAATGCTAAAAGAAGTAGACAAATGCTGACATAATCTATGAACAAAAACCCCCCCGAGCCTCTAGAGTTTCCCTAATTTAAGCAAATTCGCATTAATATTTTTTCTGTCTTACTAAAGAAAGCCTTATTTTGGTGTTTGTCTCTCTGTTCCTTTCTAAAAGATTTGTCCCTTGACCTGCTGCTGGGTGTGGGAAATGGGAACTCAGGAAAAGGTATGAATGAACAGGAGAAATGGGATGAGCAAAGATAAACACGTGTAGTAGAAAATCTGCAGCTAGCTGGGCAAACAAAAAATGCAGAGATAGAAGGTGAAATAAATAGTACACAGTGAATTGTAAATATCCTTTCATTATCATTATTTGTCATCTGTAAGTACAATTTTGCCAAATCCAAGATGAACTGGAGAAGCCAAATTCTGAGAACAATATAATTCAAGGTTCTGTTATAGATCTTAAAATGATCGGTTACACCTACAGTTCTATTTACTTAATATAAAGGCTCCTTTCAGTTTTGATTTTGGCTTTCCATATTTAGCAGCCACTATAATAACCTCTTCGGAAACTAGCTGAACAAACTTGCAAGAAGATTTTTAAAAACACAGCATACTATTAAAATTCAAAGTTAAAAAGAAGATTGTTGTGGATTTCTTTTGGCCCCTGTTTACATATGAAGGGGAGTTTAAGGTCAACGGAAGAGATACATCAAAATATATTGTGAGCTTTTATTTCTGTGTGTGTACATCCTGCTTGTTATTTTGATGCTGCATAGTTAGTCTTCTTGCTGAGACCTGGGAAGAACATACGTGTGATAGTGACTGCAGTCACTAAAGCAGTGAACCTGACAGTGCAGAGTTTCGAAAAATAGATGAAACAGGCTTAAATTATGGAAATGTTTGTTTTCTATTTCATACCATTAATGGGTTTAAACATAATTTAGACACTGATTTACTTCTATGTGCCTTTTCTAATTGCTGAATTTGAAAAGTACATGTATGACCAGAAACAGCTAGGAAGGTTCAAAAACATGTGTCTTTAAGAGTCATCAAAGTCACAAACTGCATAATTACCAACTCATGTATGGCTGTTGTGGTTTAACCCCAGCCAGTAACCAAATCCCATGCAGCCACTCAATCATTCTCTCACAGTGGAATGGGAAAAAGAATTGGAAGGGTAAAAGTGAGAAAACTTATGGGTTGAGATAAAGACAGTTTATTAGGTAAAGCAGAAGTCTCACACACAAGCAAAGAAAACCAAGGAATCCATTTACCATTTCCCATGGGCAGGCAGGTGTTCAGCAATCCCTAGGAAATCAAGGCTTCATCATGTATATTTGGGAAGTACAAATGCCATTACTCAAAAAGTCCCCACTTTTGTATTCTTCCCCCAGCTTTAAATACTGAGGATGACACTGTGTGGTCTGGAAAATCCCTTTGGTCAGCTGGGGTCAGCTGCTCTAGCTGTGTCCCTTTCCAAAACCTTGGGCACCTCCAGCCTCCTCACAGAAGATGTCTTGACACTGTGTAAGAGCTGCTCAGCAATAACAAAAACATCTCTGTTGTATTATCAACCCTGCTTTCAGCACAAATCCAAAACACAGCCCCATATCAGCCACCGTAAAGATAATGAACTCTAACTCACAAAAACTGGCAATTTGTTCTACTGAACATGAAACCTTTTCTACTCTTCTACCGTGTAGTATATTTAGTTTATTTTTTGTACATGGAAAATAGGCAAGTTCATAACCAAAACTGAGACAAAGATAAAACTCTTACTTAAGTTTTAAGGTACGCATATTTGTCTCCTAACCATCACTACTGTACAGAAGAAGAAATACCAACTCAGAAATTTAAGAACTACACAGAAAATATGAACTAATCCCACTTAAATGTTCTTTTAAGTTTGTTCTTCCAGATTTTGGAGAATATAATCAGAGGAATAATGCGGTTTAAAGAGTTCAGTGTTCGATCATCTATTTGGAAAAAAGCTTAAACATGTTTTCATGCTGGTTGTATCAACTGTTTTTGTTTGGGGTTGGTTTGTTTGTTTGTCTGGGTTTTTAATAAGTTGTCTATTACAGATGGGCCCAGATCCAAATGACACCGCCTCTGCTGCATCCTGAATTATGTGTATCAGGTTGCAGATATCAATCTGAATGTCATGAGCTAGAGCAGGGTGGAGTGGAGCTTAAGATATGATTCCCTCATTATTTGAACTTGGAATTGTCATGAATTTGACAGGTACAAGCTAACTAATTTTTGCCTAGTCCTTAAATAAATTGGAAACTGTAGACTGTCCTGTTGGAAGGAGTAACTGTCCCTTTTATGTCGCTGAAACTGTAAGATGGTCCTCAGCTGCCTGTGGCTTTCTAAATTTGAGTTTCTTTTGTTGCTGGTGTTATTCACTGGGAAAGAATGTGGCCCCGTTTCCAGTGAGAGTGGGTATGAAATGTTAAAAAATAGAAGTGATAGGTGGATTTTAAAGGGACTAAAAAAACCCCCAAAGAGGTCAGAATTTACAGGAAAGTGAAAGGCCTTCCCCATTCAGCAACAACCAAATAGCTATCTCCTAATTTCCTATCTAAACAGTTAGATTCTATCATATGACAGCTACAAAGAAGCACATAATAAACAAAGAATTTTCTTTAAGAATGGTAGTCTACACAGCTGTTTTTAAATGCACATCACTCGCTGCTCCCTTCCTCCACCTCCTTGGCTTCTTGTTTCAGCATAAGACATCTGGCATACAAGTTATTCAAGTTCAGAAACTAGTTACTGAAATCTAATTAATAAATGAGTGCTAGTGGGTTAAGACCTTAACAAGTTCCCTAATTTATTTTTACAAGCAGTTGGAGTAATCCATGGATGTTCGTGACAGATGTCAAGCACAAGGATTGCTGTAACCAGCAGCTTTTGTGTAACAAATGGTAAGTGAGGAAAACTGACAGTAAGCAGGATACCTGCAAGATATTTTTATACTGTAGAATTTTGAAGCCATTGAGTTGTGGTATCAGAAAATTTTGTAAAATATTCATATCTCGATAGGACATGTACATATCTGTACTTGAGAATAAGGCCTCTATGAAACTATTTTTGGAAAGAAATAAAATAGATTTTTATATTGTTTTAATATTAATTGAAGGTCAGTCACTGTGAGGAAAACAGGTTCATAAATTACTTGTGATTGGCAAGCAATTAACTTCTGGTAAATTAATTGCATGGGCAATGGAGTACAGTCTGTCATGACAGGTAAAAGCATTTTTTCATTAGAGTAACATTAATAAATGATTGAAACTTGCCTAAGATTCAGGCTCGTACTTAATATTTGATCTACTTAGAAACGCCATCCTGCAACAAGGCCCAACATTTTAACATTTAAAATTTTTGAATCAGAGCAAACAAGTAATCTCAAAATTCCCAGTAGAATGAAAGTACTGCTTTTTATTTAGAATCACTTAAGATTTTAATGACTTTTTCCCAGAATTTAATAAAGGGAAATGGACTAAAAACTTAATATCACAAAACCCATAAAATACAAAAATACATAAACTAATTTTACTTACAGTAGCACATAGTTGAAAGAAAATAATAACTAATAGCTTTTCCCCCCCTTTTCTTTCAAATCGACATTTTAAATGGTTCATTTCCAAGTGTTTATTTCTGCATCTCAGTATAATGTGACCACATTAAGTAAACTTGGGAATTCATATATTTGAGGAAATGCATCTTTTTTGCTCTAAGGAAAATATTTACTTTAGGAGACATAGAATACCTTAAAGTGATAAAATCCTAATATGAGCAAGGTAGTTTGTAGTTATGACTAGATATCTTGATGAAGGTAAACAGGTAGGAGCATAAGATTATTTCAACAATCTAATACATATAATGAGATATTGTCCTAAGTGAATGAAACAAACTTCTTTTCCTTTCTGCCTCTGTTCTAATTTTCCTTAGTGAAGACCAAGTCCAAACATGGAATTGTTTGCATTCAGTTGCTATCACTTATGCTAGGGATTTGGCTCTTAATAAGATATCCCAGGAGAAGCTCAGCTGCCTAAGAACATAAAATGCTGAGGTATGACTGCAAATTCTTGATTTATGTTCGTTCTGTCATATTGTAGAATATTTTAGCCCAGTTCAAAATCAGTGACATTTCTTCTGCAACTGTGCCTGTCCTCTTAACAGCTGCCTAAAGGCAGATACCTTGCAGATTGGAAACCTGGAGATTTTCTGTCCTGGGGCAGTTTTGCTCTTACAACTCTGGTTTTATGAATGAATGGATGCCATTAATGATACTGTTCCATGGAAATGTCCTCTACCTTAATCAGCAGACAGTAACTCTTTTATAAAAAACTTTCACATCCTGGTCAAATTCCAGTTTAGATAACAGCACCCTGCTGACAAAGTTGCTACCATTTCAGATGGATAGCAACCTACTCTGTGTTATTGCATGGCATAGTTAAGCAGCTGTTGCATTTTGTTTGATGTAGATGTATTACGTGAATCCCCCATGGTTCTGTTGTTTTGTTTTTTTAACAAAAAGTTTTGGGAATGGTAGAAGTTGCAGAAGTGTTAACCATTATTCATTCTTTTTCCCATTAAATCTAAGTCTTCTTGCAGGGATATACATGAAATCTGTTTTTAAAAGAATAATACAGAAGTGCACTTTCACTGCTAATCTTGTTCTTAGGCCACTAAAATATGTGGATCTCTAAGATATCTGATATTAAATTTACCATAGGATAGGATCAATGCAGTTTTTAAAAATAAAGGACGTGATATTCAACAGATAAAAACATGATAGTTATAATGAAAGTCAGCTTACTACTTTTTATCATATGCCAAGGTGGCATATTAAGGATTGTTTGTTCTCCATTTCTGCCCATTAGGGTAGGCTTTTTGGTATCTATTGAATTTGATATATCAGATTGATAAAAACAGCAGAGCAGAGAACATCCAATATGGGAATCAGATTCACCACAAATCAAATCTGAAGTGTGAGCTTATTTCAAATTCAGAAGGACCTTGTAGCAGTAAGGATTCTGTCAGCTATATAAGCATGACCTCATTCTATGCCTGCAGAGAAAATACAATTAAGTATAATCCTTCGGTTCTTGGACAATAGCAGTTATTGTCATTACCTCTCTGCACCTCCTTTCCTAAACCCAAACATCTTTATAGAGTTCATATATTCTGAAGATGTTTAGCATAGCAGGTATAATGAGCAAATTTTATTTCTGTTCTGCAATATATCTGGAGTACCTCATTAAATTCCAGGTCCTTTAAATTAAAGCTAGTAATATACTGCTTTACACTGCATTTAAACAAGAATTTGAAAATTTGCTACTATTAACCTTCAGTGGTAATGTTATAAACTCCTTTGATAGTTTACTGATGGATAGGTGAACCAAAGTACTGATTTGTTTGACTTTAGTATTCATTAGTGGTAATGCTGGAATAGGTGTCACCTGTTTACTTAAAAATGCAATTCTATTGATATCAGCAGAATTTTTGCTATTGTCTTCAGAGGGGCAAAAAGTGCCTTAATGATCTATATTTCTGCTTCTTCTAAATACTGTTTTTTCCTGTTTAAAATAATGCTGAACTAGAACCCTGTATAGAAGGAATTATTTTAATATACATGTAATAAATCTTCACTATTTGGAATTAAAAAACCAGTATGTGAAATAACTAACATTACTGCAGTTATAACAACCTGTTTCTTCAGTTAACTATGCAATTGATTGCTATATGGACCAGAAGATCAATATCTTGCAAGATATGGAGTTTCTTAATGGAGATAAAATACCAACATCCACTATGCATTTGACTGAAGCCTAGAGATGGGTGGAGAAGAGGAGAAGAGACAGGTATGTGAGTTACTCTGCCCACATTTTTTCCTATAAAACTGCTCTGCTTTGTCTTTTTTTTTTTTTTTTTTTTTTTCCTTAAGGAATTGGAATTTTTCCTTCGGAAATCACATTCTGGCAGAGGGGAAGAGTTATCTTTTGTAGGAAATATGAAGTCTAAGATCATGGATATAGTAATATTAACAGGAGGCAGAGACATTCCAAGAAGCCAAGCTAAACATCTTAAATCAGCATTAAGGCAAATCGATTTAAAAAAAATAGGGAGGGATAGTTAACCCTCTTTAGTTTCTGCAATGGTAAATGAAACCTAAAGCTGGCAATGGAATGTGGAAGGCTCCTGAGGAGGAGGACTACAGCATGGAGGACTGGATCAACTTTTATGAAAATGGTTTCTGCAGGAATTAGATGAGGGCTATTTTCATCTCTCCTTTCTGAAGGAAGGAAAAACCTATGATAGTCTGGGACTTTGATTACCTATATTAATGTTCCAAAGTCAAGTTCTGAAAAATGATAAAAACTATACCTTAAGCTCATGGAAAGATAACTTATTTCAGATTTACTGCTGCAGGCATTAATTTTTAATGCACACTTACTCCTTGGGCCTTTTCCTACAGTACTTATTGTATATTCAGCATGTTACTGTAAGTAATAACAAGTCTTTAAAACTGGCAAAGTTAAACATGTCTTTCTTGCCACACCAGTACACTCTTCAAGCCAAAAGTTTAGCTGCAAATTGTTCTTGCAAATCAAAACCTAATTTTTTTTTAACTATAAAGACATTTTGAATGTAGAAGAAAGGAAATCACAATTTGCTGAGTAGATGGAGGCTGTATATAATCAGAAACATTATAAGGGACTGACATTTCCTTGTTCTATGGCTCCACTCTGGTAATATTACTACTTTAATGTGATTTATAATAAAAGCAAAAACATAGTATTTTTACTTCAAGAAGGCAGCACTGAAGAAACTAAAATGGAAAATCTATTGTGAAAGTACTCAGTGAAGACCAGACTAAACACTTTAGCCAAACAGCACAGATTACATGCTGTATGTTCAAGCCACTCCAAGTAAAAACATGCCAAATGTAGACATAAGGAAAGACAAAGGAATGGAAAAAAACCCCAACCCAAACCAACAGCATATATAATAGATGATTATGGTGTTGTTTGAAAAAGTTGTATGAAATTTTGAAAAAAAGGACACAAATACTTGAAGGAGGCTCTATTACAGTGATTGTAATTTTCTAATCAAAAATCCTACCTATTTAAATCAAATCTCTCCTATTTACAGTGTTAACTGTCGTAGTGAGAAATCTGCCAGTGCCCAAATTAGTCTGGTATTTTCATGGTGTCAAATACTGTAATACGTACAACTGGCAAAGAACAACATAGTTTCATGCATCAAGTGCCAGCAGCAACACCCCTCTAGCAGTGCAGTTTAATGGAGGCTATCAGACTAGAGCATACTGAAAACCTCTCTCTTCCTCTTTTTTTTTGGCAACCTTAAAAATATAACGACACAGTCATAACACTGGAATTTACATGACCTATTTTTCCAAACGTATGATTAACACATTACCAGCATCACACCCTTAAAGAAAAATGATCTTGTTTCTGATACTTGTCCAGACACTGAACACATGAAGTAAGGGAACAGTTCCTGGTACACGCATGAAACTGTCACTTGACACCACCTGCACACACAAATTCCAATCAAGGCAAATTTTCCTCCAGATTTTTTGACACATACAACAGCAGTGTATTGAATAATTATTTATTTTGCTTTTGTGAGTCATGACAAGAGACAGCTTTCTTAAGGTTTATGAGCACATCCTCTAGATGATTATGTATAGGTTTTATGTATTTTATTACAAGTGTAAATGTTTGTCCTGGTTTATATAAATACTACACACTATATAGCTACAAAATAAGTACTGAAATGGCAAACTCACAGGCAAACTAGCAATGCCTAAATTAATTTATTTCCTAAAACATTAAATGTTTTGAATATGAATTTCAAAATGTCTTTAATTACTTTTATTGAGGAATATATACATTGAGAAATCCTACACAAAAAACCCAATTTCCCATTCTGTTGCTGTGCTACCAAATAGCCAGCACTTTGGGATTGTGATCCCTACAAGCTCTAGACAAATTACCCCAAGCAGTCTTCTGCAGTTTTCACAGGACAACTGCGTTGAGCTACCCATGTGCACATCGTTCACCCTAAAACCAAATATTATTTTTGCACTTGCTTATTCATTATTTGCATTAAAATTAAGTTACATCTATAATGGAAACAGTTGGGTCCCGGTGGCAGAAGGAAGCTCTCCAGCAGGCCTAAGGAACCAGAAGTGGGAGTACATGTGATTGAGACACAAAGCTGGCTGTCACTTCTTGGTCTTTCTTATGAAGCATCTAAGGTTAGCAACTAAATAAGCAGACCTTTAGTAGTCTTCTGAAGTCCACATCTTCCATGTTTCCTTCTTTGAAGGAAAATGAAGGACAAATGAGGCTCAGGGATGCCACATCCTTTGAATGGGATGAATCACACCATGAGGTATCTGTGGGTTGGGAGACAACCTTACTCCCCTTGTGGAGGACCAAGCACATAAGCATGTTTTTTCTCAAACATTCTGACTGTTGTAACAGGAAAGTTGTGACTGTAAAAGAGGGTCCTGTGGAGGAGGGGCAGTGCTGTATGGAGAAAAGAAACTTTCTTTTCTGCCTTGAGATTCATGTTCAGTGAACTTGTCTCTTCCTCCTCTCTTACCCCAGATCCAGAGCTCTAGGGAACCTGAAATGTTGTTAGGATTGGAAGCATATTTAATTGTGAGCTTGTTAGCCAACACTTCCAAGACCTGAAACTTGTTGTGGGAGTTGGAAGCTTGTTGAAATTTGTCATAAAAGTTAAGGGCTTGTTAGCCAACACTTTTGAGACTAAATAGTGGGCTATTTGCTGGATTTAAGATGATGATACAGTAAGATATCAGAGTTCCCTGACACACGGACTGGTGTATTTGTACAGCATGGTGAGAAGTTATAAAGAATACTGAACATCCTACCACGTGGGTCATAACACCCCAGTCAGGAGGGAAAATGCTTTTCCCTTTCACAGGAGCATCCTGTTTCTGTTCCCTAGGAAGATCGCAGCAGGACATCTGCAGCAAATCTCCTCCTGAGGCACTGTGCCCTGATGGGAGGTGGATGCATGCAGATGGCAGGAAGGTATCTCGAGACAATGGGGCACAGGAATCCATCTCCTGAGAACTGGATGTACAAGCATTAAGTAGTGGAAACCCTGCCTATTACCTTGCTGGGACAGGCAGGGAGACAGAGCTGACAAGGATGCCTACGGCAATGTAATGAAGTCCTACTTTCAGACATCAGTAACGTGTAAACTTCATATGTAATTTTACATATTTTACATATGTAAAGATGTAATAAAAATATTAGGTCTTTTAAAGCCCATCTGGTGACCTTGCAATTTCTCAGATCAACGAACTTCTGTAAAAACTACAGAAAAGTTCTCCCAGTAAAATCTCATCTGGAGCGTTGTTTGGCTTTTCTTTGGCTGGTTTTTTTTTTTATTTTAATAATTTTATTTTAAGAGCTCTGCCCCTAAAACCCTTTTGACACCTTCTGTATCAACACGTATCGAAAAATTCAAAACTCCTGTTCACTTAGTTCTTTTCATGGTGACTTCACAGCAGCTCTAATTTAGGGTTGCTTATCATCATCACAGTCCATCAAGAGCACGTCTCTTTTCTTTCATCTTTCCATAACCTTACAGTGTCCATCTCCCACAAGTGCCTATTGCTTCTCGTAGATAACGAACCCCTCTCCTTCTAATCAGCTGCTTCTCTATTCTGTTGCAGCTCGTAACTTCCAATCATTGATGCCAGATCCCAGCAGGCACTCCTCAGCTCCCTTAAAAACTCTCATTCTCATCTGCCGCTAACATGCCATTTCCCCTTCAGTAGGAGCCTGCAGACCCACGGCATCATTCCAGAGCTCTACTCAGAGTTACAATTCGCTTAGTAAAACAGGGCAGCAGCAGCACAAACAACACTGGCGCTTTTTGCTACAAGAGTGAAACCTGTCAGTACACGGCTGAGCGACGTCACCGTGCTAGCTGTGGGCGATCTCCCGCCGCTCCTAACATCATCCCCACACCGCACCCAGCAGCGCAGCTTCCACCACGCAGCTGCGCCTTCCCTCCACGCTCATTGCCCAGCGGTTTGCAGGGCGGAGCAGCCCTCAACCCTCAGCCCTGGGCCCTGGGCCCTGAGGCGGCGGGGGCGGCCCCGCGGGCCAGGGCGGGCAGGGGAAGGGGCGGAGCGGGGCGGTGCGGCACCTCCTCCCGGGCTGCGCTTCCCCGGGCTGCCGGGGAGCGGCGCTGTGTCCCCGCGGCGCACGCCCCGCCCGAGCTTCCCCCTTCCGTGCCCGCAGCCCCGCGGCTGCCATCGGCGGCAGCGAACGAGTCGAGCCGAGCCGAGCCGAGCTGAGCTGAGCCGAGCCGAGCCGACCGAGGTAACGGCCGGCGGGATCTGGCGGCGGGGCCGGGGAGGAGCTTCGCCCTCCCCCCGCTCCCGATAGGGCGCGGAGCTGTTCGCCGCGGTCTCCCGGGGGCGGGAAGCGGGCGGCCCTCGCGACGCGTCCCGTACGGCGGCGGGCCCGGGGGGCCCGTCCCCAGCGTCACTGCAGAGGAGTTGCCTGCGGGTGGGAGGGGAGGCGGCGGGGCGGGGGCGGCGCAGCTTGACCGCCCGCTCGCCCGCCCGCGGCCGGGCCTTGGGTGCGGGTCGTCGCTGGCGAGAAGCGGCCGGGGCAGTGTGGTCGCCCGATGTCCCCTCCGCCGCCGGGCTGGGGCCGCCCCTCGGGCCTGCTCTCCGCGGGGCCTTCTGTGGCCTCGGCGCTCCCCGCCGCGGTGCCGGCGGCCTGTCCTGCCCGCCTGTCCTGCCCGCCTGTCCTGCCCGCCTGCACTGCCCGCCTGTCCTGCCCGCCTGCCCCCTCCGCCCGCGGCGCCTTCTCGCCCGTCACCCAACTGCCCGGCCTTGTGCAGAAATGCCGACTGGTGCCCTGCCTGTAGCTGTGGCCGCTGCAGGAAGGGTCGGGGCTGGCCAGGCGGTGGAAAGGCTTCGGCCGCCTGCCCCGCGGGAGGCAGTGCGGGTGCTCGTCAACTTCATCTCGCGAAGAATAGAACCCGCGAGATAAATTCCCCCCGTTCGAAATGAAATCAAAAGATTCTGAGTACTTTGAGGGCTTGATCGTTCTTAACAGTCGAGAACCGCCCAAACGAGTTTATCTGTGAGGTTGTTTGTGACCTCTGTAGCATAAGACCCCTCCGTGCTTGCAGTTTTGTGGATCAAGTGCCATCAGTTTTCTGGGGCTTTGTAGGAGCCTGGCTTTAAATGCGAGGAAAAAAAGTACATATTTGCGAGTACTTTTCTTAACTCCTGTACTGAAAGACTAAGGGCAGTGTGATTGTTAAGAGACACTTAAATGTTGTTTTACACAGTGCTTTGACAAAGTTTAGTTTGCATCTTAGTCTTGCAGGAGAACCTCAAGTGAAAAGTTGTGAGTAACTCCTATAGAACTTAAGTAAAAGAACTCCACAAGGAGTAAAAAATTTAGATAACCTGTCTCTAGTTGTGATTTGAAAGCCAAAGGCTGAAATATAAACGGAGATAATTACAGAAAGACAGAAAAAGTTAAGTATGGTATACGTTTGTCAGGTTGAAAGTTCTCACTCTCGTTCTTCCCGGCACAGTCACCCTGACTGGGACGGGGCTTGCTTGTGTCACAAGGTTGCAGCACGTGTTTGCAGTTTGGGTTCCTGTAGAATGCCTGAAGAACCGATGAGGGAAATTTAACAGCATCAAAGCGCGTCTTAAAACCCTGTATTTTATTTTTCAATAGACTTTTTCTTACTGTCTCTTGGTTTTTGTTTTGTTTTAGCTGTGGAGTTGCCCTCTATTTCTTGTTGCCTTGTTTACACTTTATTTAAAAAAAAAACCTCTTCCTCTGTTGCGTTAATGTTAATGCATTTCATCTGGGGAAACCACTGATATATAGAGGGAATTAAAAATGTTACATTAGGGGCTTTGGGATGTTTTAGGTCTGAGGTGTTGTGCAGTCTCTTGTCTTTCAGTCCCACCTATGTACTGATCTGTAATCTATGATAAATGGTTGACATAGTGGAATTATTATTTCAGGAATGTTTATAGAGCTAAATTTACATGCAGAAGAACTCCATTAAAAATAATAATGCTTTAATTTTAAGAAATTGCTGCCTTAGTTTTTCTCACAGAGACTCTGATACTATAGAAGTGCCAGTAGGACATCATAACTGTCAGTTATACTGCCTGTCAGAATTGAGTAAGGCTGAGTTTTGATAAACTTTGGAAGCATGGTGTGGGCAAGTTCCAGATCCAGGACTGCTGGAGTTCTCTTCCCAAATACCTCTCTGTGATTTGTAGCATGGAGTTGGAGTAAAATCTTAAGCAGTAGTACTGATGTCAGGCAGAATTGCAGAAGCACCAACATTACCACAAGTTTCATCTTTGTTTCAATCTGCAGCATCGCTTCAGAGGCTGGGCATGGGTCACAGTAACACAGCTGGACTGTGTGGAGTCTGCACTGGGGACAGCCCAGGTAGCCCAAAAGCTCTGCATCCTGGAAAGTCTCCCCTCAAAGCTAAATTTGCCACGGGAAACCCTTTCTTCAGCATGCTTTAGAGGGCTGTGAGCTGGGGAGAAGGACATAGGAGGGAAGCTGTAAAAGAATTAAACATCTCTAAACTCCCCTAGAGGTGGAAAGACATTTTGCAGATGTCTTACTATTTTCTGGAAAAAACCCCACAAACTCAAAAAAAGCCCCAAGCAACAACCTTCTCCAGCTAAATGAGGACAACCGGTTGTTTGGTTTATTTCTAGTTTGTCATGCTGCATATCTGTACTCTTCATTATACTAAAGCCACTTGTACATTTCTACAAATCCAAGCTTTCTCCTTCAGCACACAGCAAAATGAAGTTGGTTACAAAAGTACTTCCTTTCGAGCAGACCTGGTGGTGGAGAACACACTGACTGGCGGCTTTCCTCCTCCCACATCCAGCATGTACATCCAGCAGATTTGTCTGTCCCTTTCTGGGAACTCTGTGGAAGGGCTCTAGCAAGAGCAGCTTTGTGGCTTGAAAGGAGACTGCAAGATGTGGAGTTTGACAGCTTCTGTCACTCATCAAACACTTGGTGACTGCTGCTGCAGGTTGGCTTCTCCTTATGACATGGCATGTGCAGAAGAGCTTTTGAGTCCTTCCTAGCAAACAGGGCTCTGTTCTTCCTGCAGGTTGTGTTTGCTTCATAAGCATCTACTTCGGATGAGTTTGTGCTGGATTTGTACTCTTGAACTGTGTGTATAGTTGGGTGAAGTTTTTGTTTTGTACTCAAAGGAATAATTATTTTTTGCAGCAGCTTCGAAAGAATCACCTGGGCCAGACTTAAAAATCACAAAAGTGGAAAAAAATCCTAGCAGAATAGATTGCATAAAGCAAGTGTATGCAAGTCAGGAATGAGACCTATTTGTCAGTAACTTTGACATAATTCGATATGAAAAAGGAGGACCTTTGTTAATGTTGAACAAGACCTCGGAACAGCCAGTGGGAATAACACTGAGTGGAAGAAGGAAAGAGTAGAAAAGATCCTTGAAGTGTTTCCAGAAGCACTGTCTTCAGCTGGGTATTGATTTTCACATTCAATAACAAAGTGGTCTGTGCCCTTGCTGACTGCTGGCAGAAATGGAAGAATGCAGAAGGTTCCCAAACTATGTCCTTTGCTACTCCTATACTTACAGAAAAATCTGCATTTCCTGGTTTTTTTCTTTCCTTTTTTAGCGTCCGGTTTTTAGAGGGGAGACTCAAACATTGTTCTAAAAAGCAAAACTTCTTATTTTATAAAAGTAAAATGAATTAGTGTCAGTTGGATTTCATTGGCTACTTTTCCTCTTGTGCTTGTATTTAAATACTTAATTGTTTTCCTCCATTCAGGAAACCTCAAAGTGCAAATGAACAAATGTGGAAATAGCCTTTGTTGAAACGTTGTTCTGTAAAATCATTGAATGGCTTTTTAGTTTTTCCTGGTACTGTTTTTCTGAAGCCCCTTTGTTGAGGTGAATAACTTTCCATGTCTGCAACATGTCCTTTATTTTGTGAATTTGGATTCTCATTATCAAGTTTTTGGTTAAGTGAAGTGTTTTGTGTGTTTTGATAACAGTTTTTAATTCTTTGGAGCAGTGGAATAAGGTTAGATGTAAAATGTGAGATGGGTATCTCGATTTCTTGTAAAGATTTAGGCCATCAACTTGTCATGTTAAGAGTGTGACAGAATAGTTCTTCCAGATTCTTTACCTAATTTAAGTGTACATGTTTGTGGCTCTTACAGGCCCAGGGAAAAATCCTGAGGACTTTTCCAGTCCAACTTTCTCAGGCTCAGCTAGGTTTTTTTCCCAAGCTAGAGACCTGTCTCCAATGTAAACATAAGAGGAAAAATTATAACAAAACATAAACACCTGAGACAAGGGGGTGTTGCTTTCTCTGACCAATGAATTTTTTCTGCTTGGTTTTGCACGATCTCTTTTATTTAAAGCCATGGATTTCTTCAATAAATTGCTCTTTCTTGCTACATGGAAGAAGTGCTGTTTTACTGTGTCCTTCCACTGCTTCTCCTTAGCACCATACACATGTGCAGTTTGGTTTTGGTGGTTTTTTTGCATGTTTTTTTTTGTTGTTGTTATGTAGTTTCTGTTTTCTGGGTTTTTTTGGTTTGTTTTTGGGGTTTTTTGGTGGTTTTTTTTGTTTGTTTGGGGTTTTTTTGTGGCTTTATTGCTGTTTGGAAGTTTTTTAAAGTTTGTTTTGGCAGCACAAGACTTGCGAGGAGTAAGTATTAGCTCTAGGCCAATATGTACACTGGAATTAAGTCAGACTTTGAGTAGACCCAACATCTTTGGTATGTACACAGTGGGTTAGGAGTTGGCAGATGCTTTGATGAACCAAAGTGCAGTTCTTTAGCATCAGTAGGACTATACAAATGAGCTGTGTAAGTAACAAAATCTTATTTTGATATGCCAGGTTTTATTTGTCTAATTTCCCACATGATGGAATGAATGTTGTCTTCACCAGCATGGATATGTAGACCTTTTCAAGATGGTTAAGAACTGGGGCGAAGGACCAAGTGGAATGACAAGTGAGGAAACTTACATTGATTTCTAACTAATTCTTCTGCTGTGTTATTCTTTAACTGATGTAAGCCAGCTTTTTAAGATAAATCATCTAAAAACTGAAATCAGGTAAATGTTCTTATACTTAGGAAAACTTACAGTTGAGCTCAGCTTGACATTTTGGGAACTTATTTAAGATATTAGCTGTGCTAAATCCACTCAAACCTATTAAGTCTATTGCTCAGTGTTAAAAATGCTTAAAGTGACCAAAATACAAATTTTAAATTTGTATTCTGATTATTCCTTTGTCAGGAGGAAGCAGCCACCTCTGCTGACATCTGATTTGTATGTTAGAAAGTATGGTTTCCTGAGAGAAGAGTGCATTATAGTTTTTAACAGCAGACCTTTATTAAATGTGCCATCAGTGGTGGTTTTGGAAAGATGAGAAAGGACCCACTGTGGGGCAACTCAGTGAAGCTGAAGATGTAAGTTCTGTCCATTGCTATTTTATATGTATTACAAATAGAGATTGTTTTCCCCCAGTCCCAGCTTGTAACTACCTATGTGCATGTTTATTTGTTGGTTTTTTTAAGTCAAAAGGTGTGCATGGACATTACATGATAAATATTTTATATAGTTTGAAATGAAGAAATTGTTCAAAAACCCCAAAAGCAAACAAAACTAAAAAGCTGTCACCACCACCCAACCAAAACCAAACCACCCTCTTTTATATATATGTGGAGTAAGCCACCTTAAAGTATTCGGAGAAATTAGAAAAATATATACAAATTGGGCAGCTTTGTTCATATTGTTTGATTCTAGTGTTGTGTCAAGGCTAGAGACTTCCTCTGTCCTTAAATAATGAAGAGAACTATTACTGATAAATTATTTGCCATTTGAACTTTGTCACAGTTAAAGCAGAAGTGTCTTATGCTCCTTAGTAAACACTCAGTAGTGGTTAGAATACTTCTCTGGTCTGTTTGCTTAAAAAACAAGGCCCTGTAATGACTTTGAAAAACTAAATTTACTGGTAATGGTTTCCTAATGCAATCTCTTTGATTTAAAGAGTTTTGTGAATACTTTTGGTATCAACTTTAACTGATTTATAAACTGCAAAAGTAGTGTAGTATTTTTCTTCCTCTGTGTGTTCTGTATGTTCTGCCTGCTCTTGAATACTGCCTGTTTGCTTCTTTTCCTATACTTGAGATGTTATGTGTAATAGGACTTGCAGTCAGAGCATTTTTTTCAGCAGCATGTCCTCACAGGATTGATCATTATAAGAAAGCTGGATTCAAACACTGACAACACTTGAAGTGTTCTGCGTAAAGACTGTTGCTGCACAGTAGTGTCAAGGTGCATTAATTACTGTTTCTTCCTTGCAGGATCTTTCCTTTGTCACTGAACTTTTTACTGAGGAGCAATCACATTTTTAACACTGTCAATGTTGTTTAAGTTAGGACAGCCTTTTCTATGGCTAGAGGATGAATCGATTAGATACAGAAGTCTAAAAAACAAGACCTGCTGTAACTTTTTTTTGATCATTGAATACTTCTTCATGACAGTAAAGAATGGTGTAAGGATGGCTAATCAGAGAGGTGAACCAAAAAAAGTGTGATTACAAAAACAGCTGCAATTGTCCCAGCTCAGTCTGGCCAAATAGCATTTTCCACTATGGTTTCTCCTTTATTTTTGGAAGTCTGTTTCTTCCTTTTCCTGTATATTGTTTTCCTTGTCATGCATTTCAGACTTCCTTGACCTTGTTATTGTTTCAGACATCAGTCTTGTTTGTGTCTCTAAAGTCCATTTACACATGATAGAAACTCCTGGGATCCTAGAGTTTTCTGTTTTGCTTTGTAAATTTCTATAACTTCGAAACATAACAGTCAATATTCTGCTAAACATTCAGTCTCTTGGTTGTTGGAAGAGATTGATTTGAGGATAATGGAGAAGTGCTGTTTGACACTAATCTGGCATTGTCATTGTGTGCCAGTGATCCAGGGAGGGAAGGACTAAGTGATAATGGAAACACTGCCATTGATTTATCTGCATCTGTTGAATTGATCCTCTCTGGCAAAATACCTGTTTTATATAAAACCAGGTATTTTATGGCCTACTCAGTAATTGTTATTGGTAAATAGTGACTCTGCTGTAATTAACTTCAGATTTCTGAGCCTTACTAAGGTTTGCTAGTCTTCTGAATAATTATTTGTAAAAAATATAAATTAGTTTTATTATAATCATCACAAGAACTCAACAGAGCTTTGATACTGATATAACGGAAATAAAGGAGACCATGAAACAGCCTGGTTTAAACAGGGCTGTTTGGTCAGGTTTTTGAGAATATGTGGGGTTGCAGACTCTGCAACCTCTCCGCCAGTGTTTGAATGCTGAAGAACTTACGTTTGTTCTTAAAGTATCATGGGTGGAGGGAAGTCATGAAAGACTTTTGAAAGATTTGGTAGCATGTGGTGTCTCCCATTACTTTTGTTAGAGTAGTTTCTGAATGTTAACACCATGTAGATGTTCCATAATGTTAACTGGTCCTCAGTGTTGGAGTCTGGAACAGAGGCCTGAGTTCCTCAGAGAGATCAACAGGCTGCAGCGAGAGCTGAAGAACATAATTCTAGATACCAGTGTAGAAAACAAGTCTTAAGAACAAATCTCAGTGACTAAAACATAGTTTTAGACGTAATAAAAATATAGTAAGAGTATTGCTTACATATTTTAGATAGAACAGATAGACAAAATGCATCGTTTATATGTAAATTTTCATACTAAGAAACTAGAATTCTAATAGGTTAAGAAGAAATGCTTTAGATCCGTGTTTTTAGCTTATTGGGTGATTTGTGTATAAGAATCTGCAGTGGGGAGAGATGCTCTCTCTTGCTTCTCTCCCCTCACTGCCATCATCATCACCCAGAAGACAGGAGCTGCAGATGCAACTTCGGCCATCCCGGGGCCTCGACAGGAGCAGCTTCTGCTTCTAGCAGGAACTTTACTTCTATTTAGGATTCTATGCCCAAAGCTGTTAGCATGGACCTTAACACTTGGGATTCTTTGCCTTTACAATAAGCAACTTTATAGCAACTAACAGCTGCTCAGCTCTTTTAAAGAAAACAAGCAACCTGACACTCAGTAGCAGGGGAATGTTTGTGAACTGGCTGCCTGGCATTGCTTTACTTTTCTGAATTTCTCTTTTAAGCTACATTGTATTTGTTGTCTTCCAGATGCAGATTCAGTGTCTAGTTAACTGGAAAATAAGGCTGCTCTAGCTGTCAGCCTTTTGAAAAGAAGAAAGGCAGACATCTAGAAAATGCTTTCCTGTATACTTATGCATTTTTTTAATCTTTTAGCTATTTAAATAGAAGACATGGAAATGCAATTATGTATTTTATTAAAATTTTTTTTTTTTTTTAATTCCAGGTCTGCAATTTCTGTTTGGTCTATCTCAGTTAGGAGAGCTTTTTTTGTGATTTTTAAGGTTGGTGCTGTCATCCCCATGTGAACAAACCAGAACAAAAAGCACGCTGGGTATTAGAAAACAAAATGCCACGGAAGAGAAAAAATGGTGGGAGTCCTTCTCAGAAGAATGGCAATTCTGACAGAACTGCTGCTGCTGTATCCCAGGGGGACCCAAGCCACTTAGTGGCACAAGCAATGCATTATGTCAATAAGGAAGAGCTCTTCAACAGCATGTCAGAAATGTTTTCTGACCTAGATCCTAGTGTGGTTTATATGGTTCTGTCTGAATGTGATTTTAAAGGTAAGTAATACACAGCTGACATGAGTTTTGTTTCATGTGCAGATAGCTCTTAAGTAGTGACTCCATGAAGGTTGGTGTGTGTGTTGCAATCATATTTGTGAGTTTAACTTTTACTAAGTAGGTGAGTAATAATATTTTGAAATGTTACAACCATGTAAGATTCTCCAAGTTTAACAATTTCTGTGAGACTGGTAAATGGAGCGGTGTGCTCCATGAATGGAGGTACTGTTTAGAGTGGATTGTTCTGTGACACAAAGCAGGCAGTGGTGGAGTTGTGAGGAGAATCTGTTTTTTCAGTAGTTTCTGTGCCCTATCTGCAAGATGCCTAAGCTGTTTCTGCAGGAGGGGTATTTTATGTTCTAGATCATGATTTTTTGCTGGTATGCCATATGTGTTCTTGGCAGCATTTGCTTTTCCTTAAATAATTGAACTGAGCTTTTGTTTTACATTTATTTTGCATTGTCATCTTATTGTGTCCATTGAGGATTGGTTTCTGCAGGATAAATTCTGTTTGCTGTGTTTAGTTCTCTGCAGCCTTGCTGGAACTGAAGCAAGGATCTAGTTTCTTCCCCTGCATTCTGCCAACCTACATACCCAGCTCCTCTGGCAGACCATTTTCTTATTTATGCCCAGTCCCTCCCATTCTTTTGTGATTTTAAAATTCCTCTAAATACAAGGTTATTTGCTTATGATAAAAGTACTGTATGAGGTGCTGTGTAGCAATGTCTGAGAAGTTACTTGTCAGGGGAATAAGCCATATATGGAGCATGTTAATCAATTTGTATTCATATGATAAGATCTGATTAACTGGGATTATTGTAAGAATTTGTGCGAAGAAAGCAGATTTTGGCTTTTTTTAATATGTATAAAAGCTAGGTAACCATTTAAAGGACTATTTTTATTACCTAAATTGTACAGAGTTTATAACTTAAGAACAAATGTGAGAGTGCTGTTACAATTGTTAATTTTAAAATTGAATTTGATGGAATTACTGATTCGTGCTTTGATCTCTTAATAAGAGTTAGATATTTTAATAAGATTTGCCTTTATTATAATAACATTTTTATCTAAATCTTATCAGACAATGCAGTAAACATGTAGAGTTCATAGCCTTGAACTGTTAATAATAGTTTAAAACTGGAAAGGTTAGCATATTTAAGTGCAGTAAGTTGGTGCAGTAAGAGGAGCTGAAAGAATGACAAAGATTTTGTTTAATGAGTGCAGACGGAGTTATGCTGACATGAGCTTAAAGTTTTTGCTATACTGTCTTTCAGGAAAACAGAAGCTTAGCTTTAGGACTCAGATGATGTTTGTGCCTGCTTTTCATTTTCATGTTTATCACTGGCACCCTGTCCTCTATTTAGTGGCTTTACAAGGAATTAATGCAGATACTGGATTTTTCAGTCTATATTAGGACATTTTAAAGTGGGCCATAGTGAACATACTTTGCATACTTTTATCTCATATCCTCTGTAGAGTTTCTAGTTCATTTTACACTATTCCAGCTATATGAGATACTTATTTCTAATCTATCCATTTATACATCCAGCTCTGATGTTTTTTCCAGTTAAAACCAGTAATTTTTAGACAGTATTCCCTTAGTAATTTTTAAGTTTATTAGGTTGTTATTTTTCAATATGTCTGTATTGAGTTCTGCCTTCTAATGAAAAATGGATCAAGGGAGTTTCAGAAGCTGGTGAACTGTCTTTTGGTTGTTTCTTTAGTTGTCATAAATGCTTCTTCAAGTAAAAAAGATTGTGTGCACATCAGCTTGCGTTTGTTTGGTTGACCATGCTTTATTCTGTTTTCTTACCCAACAGTAGAAAATGCTATGGATCATCTTCTAGAGCTGTCCACCCATGCCAAAGGAGTAGCATCTTCAAAAACTTTGGGTTTTGATTTAGCAGCATCATCATTACCTGTTGTTAATCAGCAAAGATCTGTTGCAAATGATAGAATGAGGGAAGCTACTGCAGCACATAGTTATTCTGGAGCAGCAATAGCAAAGATCCCATCTCCTAGTGGGCAGATGACTGGAGACCTGAATTCCTTACTAGAAACTGCCTTTCAGAGTTACAGCTTGAGCGAGGAATTTCCTAATTCTGCAGATGACCAAATAGTACTTGAGCACCCTGTGGAATATGATGATTTTACCGAATTTCCCCAGTGGGAAAAATCTGATTCAGTTTGCAATGCCCTACTTTTTCCACAGCAAGCAGAGACAAATAATGTGGTTTTAGAAAGCTCCTGCTGTTCCCAGCCACCGGTGAGTCAGCTGAGCATCCGGACAAGCTCACCGTCTGCATCAGACAGTTTTGCACAGACACTGGAAGATTCTGATTTGTTGGAAATACATGTTCAACATGATGTGGCTTCAGAAGTATATAAACTATCAAATGGAGAAATATCATGTGAAAATTCTGATCAGACGCAAGATACTGTTTTGGATCAAAGTAGTGTGACTGCTGCTTCTTGTGGGTCTTCCCAAAGACCTGTGGAACTTGGAGTAGCTGTTACTGGAGATGCTAATTCACAGTGCCTGGAACAACATGAAGATGCAGTGACTGCCTTTAGCAGCTACCAGAGTGCTTCTCTTCCAGAGGCATATATCTCTCCTGAAACATCCAGTTTCAAAACACAGAAACCTGCAGATACTCAGCAAACTCAGCAGGGTTATAATTTAAATTTTTCTACATCATCAGATCAATCTCAACAACACTGGAATCTCATGGCTCCTGTGTTTTATCCATCCAGTGGAAGTCACAGCTTTGTAATTCCTGTGGCTGCCAGTCCAGGGCAGTGGAGACCTATTTCTGACTGTAGAACTTCGGAAAAAGGACTTTTTCTTTCCTCCCCAGTGGTTTCAAATGCCTGGGATGGCAACCCTTCTCTGAAGGTATGGGGAAATCAAGATAGAAACTCAAAATTGAACCTCTCGCAAGCACAGCAACCACGTGTTTGTCACACGATGAGAAAAAAGATGCAACTTATAGGTCAAGTACTTGTCCTTCTCAGAGGTGTTCCAGGATCAGGAAAATCATATTTGGCAAGGTAGAACATTTATATTGTGAGCTTCTAAAAAAAAATTGCTTAATTGTGCACAGGATTTGGCACAGGCAGAGACAATTTTCTGACACTTTTAAATAGTAATGCATAAACCCTAAATTGCCGGCTACACAGTACACACAGTGTGATGGTAATAATAATTGCTGAGAGTAGAGTTGCTTGCAGGTCCTTTCCTAGTGGAAATTGAAGTAGGAATGATGAGCTTTAACTTCTATCTCTGAACAAAGGAGTTTGTCAGCAGAGCATCATTGCTGTAGTGTTAAGTCTGCTGTATTCTTTCAGTCCCAGTTTATTTCTAATGTTTTCTTGGAGTAACACTGATGGAAATACGCTGGCTCTTTACAGGCAGAAATTCCCCTTTCACTGTGTGACTTTTTTTTAATAGGTAGTGTATACAAAGCTTCTTGGGAGGAATTTTCGATTTCTTTTCTTATGCTCTAAAAGCCTAGTTTGAACTTAGACTCCTTTTGACTGACATCTAAAACATTTGATGCAACTAAGACAGGATATTTGTCAGTGTGAAAGTATGTCATGACATGTAGATGGAAAAATACCTCCCTAGTTTTGGAATGAGACACTTGTAGGGAAACTATATGAGCTCTCTACCCTAGATCCTCCTCAGCCTTTGGAAAAAACAAAGGAGGGAAATTATTATAGATTGTATTTGCTTTGAGGTTGATTTTTTTTTTCTCCTCTTACCTACATTTTCTGCTTCCATTCCAAATAATTTTGGTTTTGTGCAAGAGACTAAATAAATATATATGGTAGTAGACACTGGAACCTGGAAGGAGAAGGGGGAAAAGCTATTTATTTCTTGATCTTTCACAGGAATTTGCTTGAGGATAATCCAGGTGGAATCATTCTTAGTACTGATGATTACTTTTACAAACATGGACAATACCATTATGATCCTGATTGCTTAGGGGAAGCGCATGACTGGAACAGGAAACGAGGTGAGATATAAATAAGGGATTAGCTTGCTCATTTACAATTCAGTGCTTGTGTGCTGTTTAAAAATCTGCCTGGTTTCTTACATGACAAGTATTTATCACATTGTAGAAGTATTTTTAATAACATGAGCACAAACTCAGAAGTCATCTGTTCATTGTGTGTTTTGCAATTAGAAATGCCAGTGTCTTTGTGAAGAGTATGTTTTGTCCTCAGATTTTATCATGGTATGTATTTTGGATAGTGTCCCATTTCCAGAATGGTTACCTATACCATCTCCCAGAAATATTTCTTCTGAGATGATCCATAATATGCATATGTAGTAAGTAATGAGGATACAAATAATACACAGATATCTTCCTGCTCTTTGTTATCTTTTTTTTTCTCTTGTACGCAAAATTGTTGTCAAATCTGAACAAAATTAGAAGAGCAGGACAGAATAAATTATTTTTCCCCTTTTCATAATTAGGTGGGGTTTTTTTGACAGTGACCTTTGCTAAATTCACCATAGAGCATTTTTTTTTAAGCTTTTACTTGCTAAATTTGAACCACGATCCCTTTTCTGATGTCAAATTTCTACCAGTGGAGATACTAATTAAAAAATGTGGGTTTCCACAAGGACTGTTATTGTTCAGACACATTGTAACATGGCTACAGAAACATGGTACTGTGTCTCAAAGTTAGTGGTTCTATACATTTCATTACTGTGTAATTAAATTACAATAATTCTTTTGGTTTTTCATATTTTATACAGTTTACAGAGTGGACTAATCTTAAGACTGTTATAAAGCCAAGAATTTTGTATGCAACAAAGAAGTCCACTTTAAGGTGATCATGTAGTTTTTTTAGTTTAATTTACTGATTGATTAGTCATCTTGGTGCATTTTACATCTGCATTTTCATTCCTTGATTATCATACATATGTTAATTCAAAAGCTAATGCCATATCTCAGTAGCTTTACATATGAGGGGGGGATTTCTCAAATAGAGGGCCGTGAAACAGATTAAGCTATGGCAAGAGTTCTTCACATAGTGGTTAATCATAGAAAAAATTTAGAGAATGAATATTAAAATTATGTTCACCCTATTGTAATGAAATTAACTGTATTACATTATTTTGTACATGTGTATTTTTCAGCCAAAGAAGCATTTGAAATGAGAATCTCTCCTATAATAATTGACAACACAAACATACAAGCATGGGAGATGAAGCCTTATGTTGCTTTGGTTAGTATTACAATTTGACCAGTGAAAAGAGATTATTGACTAGCCTGGCAGCAACATATGTTTTAAAATGGGAGTGTCTTTCCCAGTCTAGCTGCTACTCCACAAGGAAGTCAGGAGTAAAAAAAAATGTGTTGCACGGGATCATATTGCCCAGTGTCATGTTATGTGACTCAGTGTCATGTGGTATATGAGCATTAACCTGGCCTAGTTACTAAAAGCCAAAGGCAAGTGGTTTGTTCTTGGGGCCAAGAGCAAATGTTGTTAAAGAAACTGAATTTTATTCCTCTTTTATATGATCAGTAAAATTAGAAGCTATTTAAAAAATGTAATCAACACTATTGAATGAGTGGTGTGATGCTCTGTAAAACTTGAAGACTCAGTTTCATCCTCAATATGACGTAGAGGCAGATACCAGTTGGAGGCTAGAGTTACCAAATACTGCTTGCCTGCTTGAAGTTATGCAGATTTACTTAATACTTTTTGTTGAAATGATCCTATCTTTCCACTTAATAGTTTCTAAATGGGCATCAGCACTTTTAGAGTCTAGAGCATATTTTACTATTCATCCTTGACCGTATTGGTTGGTAGTTAGAATACCGTTATTTAACTGAAATAATACATAGTGAAAAAGTATTGTACTGTAGATCTGGGATTTCTCCTTGCCTGTTACAGAAACACGGCAGAGTGTAGTACATGTAATTGAGAGCTTTTGAGCACATACCCTACATATGCTGCATATGCTAATGGATTAATGAACAGCGAGACTTTAACAGATAATTTTCATTTATAAAATGTTTATTTTATATCCTTGCATTTATTAACAACTCTCACATTAGCAGATCTTTTATAAGTTATGTCTTTAATTTTGCTGTATACTGAAATCAAGATGCAACAAGAGTTCTTGTGGAAGTGCAGTGTTTGGTACAGTGATAAGAATTTTTTCTGAAAACAGGAATAGGGAGAAACAGCACAGTACTTGCAGTGTTTCATCTGATTAGACTTTAGGCTCCTTTTCCATCATGATGAGACTGGACTATACAGAAACCATTTACCTGCAGCTTGGTCATGTGGCAGGAAGGCTGTCCACAATACCTGTGCTAATGTAACTGAATTGCTTGTTTTGGAGCTGGTTCAGTCTGGTCAGTTCTGAAGTAAGCTGTGCACTTTCCTCTGTCTTGGAGAGGCTGTGTATACATGTGCATACTGTGTCCGGAAAGAGGAGATGTTTTGCAGTATTGTCTCAGAGAAGACACATCGTAGCACACATTTAATTTTATGGTGAGAAATACATATAGGTGTAAATAATCTCAGTTATATAAACCAAAGTGCAACACTGAATGAAAGTGTTACTCTGAATGTTTAATAAGTATGAAAATGCCAAAAACAGCTTTGAAGAAGCAAGCTAGGCATATAGTGGGCTTTGTCATAGAAAGAAGAAATGGGTGATGTTTTGTTTGATGTTCTGTTTTATATCTCTTATATTCAGGCTCAGCAGTTCAAATACAAAGTAATGTTCCGAGAACCAGACACTTGGTGGAAGTTTAAACCGAAAGAACTTGAAAGGTAAGAGTGTAAAGGAAAATATCATACTGGGCAGTATAAGCTATGATTTCTAAAAGGGTATCGCTTAGTACAGTGGCTAGTGAAGTAGCAAGGTATCTGTTAAAATTTTTGCTTAGTATATAATTTTGGTTAGATAATAAGTAGCTTTTTAGTGGTATTTAGTGGACTTTTGTGTGTATGTTTGTATTATAAGATCTTTTGTCACATCAGTTACCTGCAAAAGGTACTGTTAGCAATAGACACTGTAATGTTTTTATTATTAGAATTCTTTGCATGTAAGTGACTGTTACTTTGGGTTGCTGAGGTTGCAAAAATTAAGCAATGTTGGGGCTGTTTTTGCATCCTGGTCTGTTGCTTTAGTTGAAGTGTTTCTGCTGTGATTGAAGTTACGGCAGTGAGCACTTTGTGTCCAAACAGGGACAAACCTCTGTGCCATCATCATTGATGCTTAGCTCTTCTTTAGCAGGACCATCTCTTACTTAGGACTGAAATTACCAAGACATAAACCCTATGTAAGTGAATAATAAAACATAAGAAAACATAATGAGAAAATTGACTAGATGAGAGGTTCAAATGTTACGATCACTTTCCAAAGTGATGGCTTATGTCCCTTTGGGGAGGGACTGCAGCTCTTGAATGTCCTTTTTATGGCTTGGATGCTGGAACAGAGTGCACTCTTAGCAAATTTGCAGGTGACATGGAAGTGAGCAAGAATAGTCTTAAGCAGAGGTCATTGAAGAAGAAGCATATTATTGTTTTCAGCTACCTTTTGAAAGGTTATAGAGAGGACTAAAAATAATTGTGCAGGGATAGGACAAACCAAACATCATCAAGTTGGAACTTTTGATTACATAAAAGAGAAAAGCCCAACGTTTACTTTAAAGGTGGTTCAGTACTGAAAGAGTTTGCCCAGAGAGTTTGTAGACTTTGTCATTTCGAATATTCAAAATTGGACAAAAAACTCTGGGCAAGCTGATCTAGCTGTACGTTCTCTGAGTAGGAGACTGACCTGTGAGACTTCCAGAGGTCCCTTCCAACAAAAGTTATTTTTTTGATTTTATAGTATCTGTTGTCATCTGAATTTGTGTGTTTAGCTTAAGGTTCGCTGCTTTTTAAGTGAGGTAAGGTAGATGATTTTCCTTTGTAAAATAAAAAGTTAAACCTTTTCTTCTGTATTTTCAATTTCTCTTTTACTATCCTTGGCAAGATTCACTTGTTCTAGGTTGAACTGCAGCAGAACACAATGTTAATTGGTGCTTAACAGAGTTAGTGAAAAGTTCTGGCCAAAGGGTGTCTGGAAAAATAGGTGAATAGGTTTTCTTCAATGCTCAACGCTTCAATGCTTCAGTGCTTCAACGCTCAGTTTAGCAAAACCAGAGAAAGAAGACTGAATTCAGAGTCTTCTGTACCCAGTTTGATATCCTGTGTTGCTGTCAGGATCTGATACAGTTTGTTTTCTGAAACTTATTTGAAGAAGATCCATTATTAGTACAGTTTTAGATTATAATATTGTGCAAAACATCCAACTGCAGTACAGGCAGACCAGATGGGGTGGAGAAGTGGAGCAGCAATTTGTCTGATGTGTCCTGTTTGCAGTGCCTTAGTGTACTGATAGAGAAAGAATTGCTGTTTCACAGCTTTTCATCTGGTTCCCTGAATTCTGTGGTTGGTCTTGCTAACTATTAAATTTATTAAATTATTATTAAATTATTCTCTTTTGTCATTGCAATTCACAAATCTGAAATGTCTTTTTCTGTTTGTTTGTTTTCAATTCATAGAAGAAACATCCATGGTGTCTCTAAAGAAAAGATCAAAAGAATGTTGGAACGGTATGAACGCTGCCTTACTGTTAGATCAATATTGGATTCTTCAGTTCCAGACAAATCAGAAGCTGCTGGCTGGAGTGAAGATCCTTGTCAGGAGGAAAGCCAGAGGTTAGATTCTTCCACTAGCTTTGTAGCATCAAATAAAAGGCTACGAAAATGAAGCCTTTTAGCTTCTTAGCAACAAAACCTGGGCAATAGTGTCGAACAGTGAATGCATTAAAAAAGACAGTTAAGTAAGATTAAAAAAACAAAAAACCTACATAGTTTCCTTAATTTTTAAGAATTTCAGGATTTTCCAAAATGAGCAGTCAAGGGATCTAGTCAACTTTCTAATGCTTTTGAAAGCCTCTCATTATGACTGTGTTACTTTGACTGACTGACTTTGTTATTTTAGAAATATTGTTGTATGTATGCTATAGATACAAAGCACTTAAAATCTATAAATTGTTTTTAGAAAAATATAATCCCAAATAAGAGCAAATTACTGTTTCCAAGTTTGTATGTTGATGTTGGATTATATCTTTGTGGTAGAAGGTGGATTCTTTGTGCAGTAGTGTTGGAATTATAGCTAGTCATAAATTTGTTTTCCTCTCAGTAGGAGTCTAACTAGGTTAAACTCTCTACTCTAGTTCTAACTGGAGTTAAAAATGTGGACAAATGCTTTAAGAAGGTTTGAAATGGGTTTTACATCTCATTTCAATTTGTCTTTCAGAAAGAGAGAGGTACATTCAGATGCAAAGGAAGAAGAATGTTTTGCTTCTGAGGTGGAGCCTATTGAATTAACTGAAGTTGATAAAACTTCTCCCAGTATTTCTGTAACATTAGAAAGTAGTTGTGATCCTGAGCATCTTCAGAAAGAGGAAAAAGAAATGGAAGATAACTCAGTGGAACATAGTTCTGAGAACAGCACTGTTCAAGATGACTTGGAAATTATTTTATCAGATTGCACCAAAAAAGAGCTGCCCTTGGAGAAGAAAGAAGAAAAGGGATTAAAACCAGAAAAAACTGAAGCAGAAATGGATGAGGTTGATGTGATTCCAACTGAAGAGACTGTGAACTTACACACAGGTGGAGCAGAGGAACACAGTGATAACAACAGTCTCAAAGTTCAAACTGCAGTTGAACAATTGGGTGAAATGTATATGGAACCAAAATCAACACAAATGAGTAACACAGTGGAACCAAGCAGTTTGGCTTTTGGCACATCAGGAAAACCAGAACTGCTAAACTTTCTGGGTGACTGGCCTGTAGAACAAACAATGGGACAGAGAGTCAAAAGATCTAGAAGACTAGAAAAAGCTCCTCTGAAGAGTGATAAGGAAGGTGAAACTGCCAGTCAGCAGCATTCTGAGATAGGTAAAGAACAAGTGGGCCTGCCCGAGATATGTACTGTTGAGAAAGGACATGAGGATGAAAATCTGCCCTGTAGCTGTTACTCTGTTAGTTCAGATACAGTTACACCAGAATTGCAAATGTTGGGATATTGGCCTGTCTCAGCCTCATTAGAACAGAGACAACAAAGGTCAAGGAGAATGAGAAAGACAAATCAGTGTGATGAAGACAGAAATACTGAAGATAACACTGATATGAATGCTCTTGAAACTGTACATGTGATTGATGAGTCACCTGTGAACACTGAAGAGCAACCAGATATAAGGAGCTTGCCTGTGCACCAAGAAGAAATAGCAGCTAGTGAAACACTAAGTGAGGAAAAATCCCAGCAAAATAAGAGAACAAGAAAACATCACAAATTAGCCCTCACTTTTACAAAGAGCAGCTTGCTGCATCCCAGAGAAGAGGACCACTTGTCTAAACTTAATGTGGCAGAAGAGAAACAGGACACAAACTTATGTAGACAAAAAAGTAGCCATTCACAGACTGAACCACAGGACTTTGCTCTCCTGTGGAGATTAGAAAAGAAAATGCTTTTTCCTGAGACAGCAAAAATATTGCATGGCAGGCTAGATGGCTTCAAACCCAAAGATATAGATCATGCCTCAGATTCTCAGGAAAAAATACCCTATCGAGTTACATATGATAAAAGCACTTTTGTGGAGGAAAGTGAGCTTATCAATATTGATGAGTCTGAAGAACTAGATACGCTCTGTAAGCTCTTTGAGTCTGTTTCATTTGAAGCGCTAAAAGATCTGTATGAAAGATGTAATAAAGATATAGACTGGGCCACAGGTCTACTGTTAGACTCTGATGAAAAGTTACGTAAAGCTGTTGATGCTGAAAGCTTTCAGGTTAGTGAAGCTGAGCCAGTGGTCACAGACCTTGATTTCAAGGCAAGTACAAACTATGACGAGAATCTCAAAGACTGCAAACAAGCCCCACAAGTACTTGGGGGTGGTGGTATTTTTGAGGCTTTAGAAGGCAAGAACTCGTCTCTCAGCACTGCAGAAAGTGGGTTTGCCAAGACAGCTGTGACAAGTGCTGATGTGTCTGACTCATTCACTGCTACCTCATTGGATAATTCAGTGGAACTGAAAAATTCTGTGGATTCAGCCACTAGAATTGACACAAGCAACTCAGCAGCAGGTATCATTGAGCTGTCTGCTTCAGGAAAGCAGGTGGGAGAGAGTAAAAGTCCTCTTGAAGAAACTGTAAATAAGCCATCACTTTTACAACTTGATGCAGGTTTGCCTCATGATCCTACCACAACTCCTACCAATTTGAAATCTGAATTAATCAATGAAAGTGACAGTAACCCTTCAGAAAGCAATGCTGAAAATTCCAAAGGAACTGGTTTGTTACTGGAAATGGATCACGCACCTCTGATGGGTCCTGGGAGCAATAAAGAACTGGAGATGGATAAAAAAACTCAGGAGAATTCCAGGGAGATACGTGGTAAAGAAGAAATTGAAACTCAAAACTGGGCTGCAACGAAAGCCAAGAGACAAAGCCCTACACCAGCTTCACATGCAACCTTCAGTATAGATTGCCTAGAGCTAACATTGCCTCCTGAACTGGCACTCCAGCTGAAAGAGATATTTGGACCTGTTGGCATTGATGCAGGTATGATGCAATTATATTCAGGTTCTTATGAAAAAAAAAAAATTATTTGGGTAGAAAACCTTTCTTTCTTTGCCTATGCTTTTTTCCTTTTATGCTTGATTTTTAGGCAATAGATGCCTGTAATTCCTCATCATACTGGTGGCTCTTGCTGTTAATGCAGAAATGAAACTGAACTAAGCATGGCATAAAATATAAGCGCAGTAGTGCATTTCTGCCTTTCTTTTTGTACATGCGCATACTTCAAAATAAAAAGAAAATATATTGGCTTATTTGCATTCTGGGCTAAAAGGCCTTTGAGCTTATATTTAAACACTGATTAAATATTTAGATGATAAGGAATATGCAAATTGTGGCTGATAAAGGAAGTAGTAAGGGAAAAAAACACCTTTTGGCATCAGTTAAGTTGGGGAACAAGAAGATGGATGGTTAAGGGAGATGAAGTGTGACTGTATACTTAAAAGATGACAACAGACCAGTCTGCTGGCAAATTACGGGCAAGGAAGCAGCTTGAACATGCATCTCAAAAGTTAAAGAGTGGTAGAAAAAGGAAAATAGGAGGAATATACAGCTTGGTGTTTTTCTCTTTTTTCCTCACACTTTTTTTTTTTTTTCCATTTCCATCTTTCATATTGAAGATTGCTTTATGTGAAACCCTGGATACCAATTTATTGGTGGGTTTGATTGCTGGCCTCTTTGCCTTACATGCCTACCTCCTTAAAAAAAAGTTTGTTTTTTATAACAGAAGAGTGTTTTATTGTGCCTCAGGCATGCCCAAAATTTTTATTTGGTGC
>PYHW01010703.1:3233945-3286254 GCA_013186435.1 Turdus rufiventris
TTTTTTTTTTTTTTGGAAAGGGTGAGAAACACCTTTTTAAGGAAAAAGAGCTTTTGTCATGATACCATGATAATTTCTGCTGTTTTCTTTAGAGTTTGGGGGGATGCTTGGAGTTTATTTCTCTGAGTTTTGTGTTGGAAAGAAGGGATGTGATTGCTGTTGGGCTGTGGTGGGTATGTTGTACAGAAAAGCAGTTGCCATATGGATTGCAGTGGAATAGGGGGGATCACAGTTCCATGGATGAAACTATAGTTTTCAGTTAACAACAGCTTTGTAAAAGAGTCTGCTAGAAAAATGGAAGACAGGAGGAAAAATACAGTTGTCCAGGTAGTCATATTTCAACAATAGGCAGTTAATGTTAACTTGCTTCTTTCCTACCCTTTCAGAGTTTTTGAACACCCGAAAGCAATTTCTGTGGAATGCTTGTTTTGTTTAGAAGTGTTTTTCAGGCCTGACCAGTTTATTTAGAATCTCCAAAGTTAAAATTAGTAAGTCTAGGATACTGTACTTTAATTGCTTACGTATATTTTTATAGAATGCTTCTAATTAATATATTATTTTTGTTCCACAAGGTTCACTAACTGTTGAGGATTGTGTGGTTCATATTGATCTGAATTTGGCAAAAGTGATTCATGAAAAATGGAAAGAATCTATTCTGGTCAGTAGATTTCTTGCTTTTGATACAGTGTGGCATGCCTGTATTTTGTCAGATCGTTTATCTCCATATGTTTTGGTCTAAAGGTGTTGTCTTTGCAAAAATAATGATAAATAGTAGTTAATAAAATGTGTGGAGTGTATCAGTATGTCATAATCACTGGAGCTCTTTAAAGACATTGTAAGTGATGTCATGAGTACCTCATAATGAAAACAAGATTCTTAAAGAAGAAGGATCATAGTTCACAATTTCACTACAAGATTGATGAAAAATTCCACTGGCCAAAAATCCATATTGTAAAAAGGTTTTTTACAAAAATCGGTATTCTGTAAAAAGAATTCTTTTGTTAATTATTCTCTACATTAAACATCTCTGGGTGCAATAATCAAGGTGAGTTCTCTAACTTGTGTTCCTTCACAGCTCAGTGAAACTTGGAATACCTTTTGGCAAAATTTTTATTTGGTTTCTATAATTAAGGCTATGAGTCTTAGCAGTGGGGCATGTTTCTCTCATTTGATGTGTTTTTAGAAAGATAATTCTAATTTACAAATTTCACTTAATAATTATCTTTCCTAAATATATTTATTTTAAAATACTGAATCTTTGAGAAATATTGTGAGACCTTATTTTAAAACTGCTTTACTTAAAAGCTAACACTTGGGAAGTTTTCCTGCAAAATTTATAGCTTATAACATTAATGATTTTACTATTTTTATTTAGAAGCGTCAGAGGAGAGATGAATCATGTTCGTCTGCGGAAGGTATGTTGCATATTTCTTTTAATGATAAAAATACTTAATGTTCATTATAAAAGTAATTAATTGTTTGAAATTTAAGGTTGCAAATACTCCATCAGTTGAAAAATGATGAGTTTATTAGGCTAAATTTTATTTGGATCCATTTACCAATCTCTTTTGATGGTGTGGGGGAGGCGAGAGAAGTTAAGCAGAATCACTGGTTCCAGATAAAACCTATAATTTTGTGCTGTTCAGGAAACTTAGAGAAGCTCTGGTTGAAGAAGACAGCTGTTTGTAAGAATTCTGTGTGGCATGAAAAGGAGCAGCCAGAGAATTACTAGCAGAGTAGGATTTCTGCAGGTGAGGAAGGAGGTCAAGAATACAACATTCACATGTTGTTTGTTGGATGTGATTTTAGCAGGAAGATGGATGCCTTGTTCAAAAAGTGTTAACATCTCTCAAAATCCAGTTTTCATTCAGCTCCCAAAAGATATGGCCTCCTATTGCAGAACCCCACTGCAGACTTGGATTGCAGTGTGGGTGCAAACTAGTGATCAAACAATGCTGTTGCCATTAAGTTAACATTAACTTGTAGAAGCATAAAACCAGATTGTTAAGCATCTGTCCTTAAATTGTAGAAGAAAGGCAGGTAAACATACAAATCGGTGATTCTTTTATAAAATCAAACAACCCCCCCACTTAATGTTTGTGCAAGGTGGTTTACAGATATAAGATATGTCTTAGCACTTGAAAATTGGTGAGGAAGTCTGATGGTTTTCTTTCGTTTCACAAAATAGATAAGGATGATCAGACAGTCTTTGGAAAATGGAAGTGAAGAAGATGAAAGCAATGTGTTGGTTTCTGTTTTAGCATTAATAATCTTGTTTTAACAAACCTCTTGTTTTAACAAAACTGTATAGGTTGAAAAACTTGTCTTAATTATATTGGCATTGCATGTCTATATCAGCTAATAAGTGTTTTCTCACCCTACTTCTATTGCTTTTGAATGCCCTACAGTGATTCAGCGGTTAGGTACAGATGACTCAGAAGTGCTGTTATCTCAGAATGCAGACAGCAAAATACAGAAGAAAAAATCGAGCTCAGCTGCAGACACATCTAATGATATACACACCAAAACCCCAGCAACATCAGACGTTTTTCCATTTATGGATCACTGGAATGCTCAGATTCAGAAAGTTTCTCTCAGGCAAATAATTTCTGAAGAAATAGCACTCCAAGAGAGAGAGGATCTGGTATGGATAGCACCATTTTAATATGTGGTTTAGATTCATTACTAGTGAAATAGAGTATGTCTTACTGGCAACTCATCCCTTATACCTTGAATTTGTGAGACAAATGCATGCAATTAGTATTGCTGATTACTGTGATACAGGAGTTTGCTTGAGGTAGATGGTTCTGTTTGAAATATACAGTCTCATTTAGAATGTAATATTTGAATTGTTTCACAAACAGATTGTGCTGCACTTCTCTATCCAGGTTAGCATTTGTGTTGGGTTGAATTGTGTTTGATTGCTTAGCTAAAACCACAGATTTTGATCCTCCATGCTTTTTATTGTGACAGTAATATCAAAAACACTTCCTAGTTGGCTCCATGCCTTGTTTGTTTAGAAGTGTACTGAATTGATTTTAATATTTTTTTTGGTAAGGAGAACCCACAACATTCCCAACAGATGAGACATGAAAATAAGTACTTGAGGTTAATCTCAAAGAAGTTTCTGTGCCTACTTCTGAGAAAACAGTAACTCTAATAGATTTTTACTACTTCTTTGTTTTGCACAGAGTTCCTGTACCCTGCCTGTTTGGCTTGTGCCTGTTGCTGCTCTCTACTGCCCCACCGATGTTCAGAACAGGCATTCTTATTTGTACTTGTCTCTGATAAGCAGCTGTCCTAAAGTAGAGGAGCTGATGTAGAAAGTTGTATGCATTAACCTATACTTTGAAAATGGCTTGTGGATTCTTTCTTTGAACTGCATGTATGTGCCCTGCTGATAAGAACTACTGTCATGTCCACAGCTTTATTTTCAGTTTGGATTCATGGAGCTTGGCTTTTATTTTGACCATTTTTTTCTTTAAAAAAAAACCAAACTGACTGTTGGAACAATCATTCCAATTGATTCTAGGCAATAATTATGTAATCTTCTCAATGACTTTGCAAGTAAGAATATTTAACAAAGACACAGCTTCAGATACACCAAACCAAAATTGTTCATGCTGCTTAATTAATAAAGTGTTGTTTCAACCCCAGACCCTCAGTACAGCGAAAAGAGGTGAACTTTGCACAAGCTTAGCACTGGACTAGATGGACTGGCCAAAATTTAAATCCCTCCTAAAAAATCATCATTTTACTTTGTCAAAATTATGAGGGAGCTCCAGTTGCATTACTTTAAAAGACTGCAGAGTATACTGCAGTGGTGTATAATGCAACTCACGTGTCCTTACTTTATGCTGATCAGTGTGGCAGGCTGATATGGCACGTTGTCATTGCTGTGGGTGCATACCAGCTGAGTAGATATTTCTTAAATCGTAACAAATAATGGCAAAGTTAGATTGGCTCCACCTTTACTGTATTTTGTTCTAATCAAGAACTTGTAATATATTTCTTTTGTCTTCTGGTTAGAATCGTGTTCCTTCTACAGCTAGAAAAGACTGTGCTGCTAAACTAAAGGAGAAGCAACTTTTTGAGATGTTTCCAACTATTAATCAAAATTTCTTAATGGATATCTTCAGGGACAACAAGTAAGAAATCTTTTTACTTCTTTGTAAAAATGATACTCAGTTACACTCGTAAATACTGAGAATTAAAATAATGCTAAAGAAAGGGTTTTTCCAAAGTAGCACTTTTTATTAGTCTAAACAGGCAAAACTAGCTGGTCTTAAAGGCAAAAAGGATATAAAAACTCTCAGTTTAGACACATTTCTTTTTAGGGTGGAATAGACAGTTTCTTTCACTAGGAGAAGAATGTCTCTGGCTATTGACCAATGACTGACTGTCAGTGGAACTGCATATTTTCTCAGGAGCTGAGGTTTAAATCTAGTGGGAGAAATTAGTGGGCGTGGTAATAGTAAATGGCACACAGGAAATGGCATCTGCCCAAGGGGAAAACACTACCATCATCTAGTGTTACCTGTGAGTACTTTCCTGGTTACTACAACCTCTCTGAAGGAATGAGCCATCTCTCCATCTCTTCCTGCTGACATTCTGTCTTCCACATTATATTTTTGGGATATGTGTCTACCGTCTTAAATCCAAGTTTCTGAGAAGTGAACTTTTATTTTCAAGACAAACATCTTTTTTCATTCTGGGCCATTTGAATGTCTGTCTCTACATATGTGTTTGCATACCTACTAGTCAGTCATGATCTCTGTCCACGTTGTTATAAAAATCTTTCCTGTTTAAAATACATCCTTCATACATTTCTGTAATTCAAACATTTCACTATCTTTTCACATTCTAAATTGTTCTTATAGTGTTGCCTTTCCCAAAATCTGTCTTTACTTTTGATCAGTTTGCTCGTTAGCTTACAAAAGAGCAAGGATAAAGAAGAAGAAGGACTTACTAGAAAGTTGTTGGCAACTGATGTCTTAATTAAATTTGATAACAAAGTTTGACTAAAAATAAAAGGATTTTCCCTCATTAGGGTTTCAGAAAACTGAGTGACTTTTAAGTTAGTTTGGACTATCTAACCCTGACCAGAGAAGATTTAGGATGAACTATCTTATCCAGCCCAAAGATCAGCATTTATTAATATCTCTTTGATTAAGGTAGGATTTATTTAGGTAGTTTATTTCAGTATGTAATTTTCCTTTTAATGTTCAAGTGTCCCTCTGTTACATTTCAGTCGACCAAGACCGCATGTGTGTTGATGCCAGTAATACCCTACAAGGAGTCTGCAAGCCTTTCTTTAATAAGCTGGAATATTCTATTCTAGTGTTTGTTTTTGTTGTGATCTAGTTCTGCAATAATATCAAAGTTTGCTATAATGAATTTAGATAAATATAGCAGCTATTAATATATATTTCTAAAGTCACAGATTTTATTTATCCTTTACAGCTATTCTTTAGAACAAACGGAACAGTTTCTGAACTGTGTTCTGGAGGCGGATCCTGTACAAACAGTTATAGCTCAAGACAACGTTCAGCAAAATGAAATAGTTTCTTCCTACAGTGCTGCAAAGAACCGTGAGAAGAAGGTATTTATATATTTTTTTAAGCATAGTTGCAAACATAGCCAAAACTAAGTTGATGAAAACACCTACAATGCATCCGTAACTTCAACAATGTAAATTTCTACAGGCAAAAAAAAGTAAGGAAGAGGATGATCCTTTATGTGAAAGGTTTCAAGACTTTGAGTATCCACAGTACGATGATTTAAGAGCAGAAGCTTTTTGTCACCAGCAAAAGAGACAGGAATGTTTGAAAAAGGCTGGAGAGGCCTATCGCATGGGTATGAAGCCTGTGGCAGCTTTTTATGCACATCAGGTAAACAATAATATTGTGCTTTTTGTCTGAACTTAGGGAGGTACTTAAACACTGAATTGAAAGTGATAAGGAAAACCTATTGCCTACTAGAGTTGATGAATTTGGTCACTGTTCCCTGTGTGTTACATTGACAGTCACAAGTAAATTCACTTCCACTAGTAACGATACTGGCAGAGGAAGCTAACGTAACCAAATCTGCTGCAATACCTCATGAAAGGTTGATATCTAGTGCTTAGTCACACATGCTTCTTTGTCTTAGATCTCTCTCACATCACATCAATCACATCACATCACATCAATCACATCACATCCTTATAAACACCAGGATTTGTCTCCAGGTAGTCTGGCTAGGTTCACTGGAGTGTGACATGGACTGCAACAAAAATAATTTTTTGAATCCTCTGTATAATGTTGGTGCTGAACTGTTTTTAGACACATCTTCTGTACTTTATAGGAGTCAGGTGTTAAGATTTCATCATTTGCAAGAATCTTGCTTGCTTCATCCTCCATAAATCTTGGGCAAGATTGCTGTTTGCTGTCTTCACTAATTCATTCTGACTATCTTTTTGGCTACAGTCTGTCTTGGGTTGGGATAAATGAGGTGTGTATGTCATGCTTTTCACAATACATCTCGGTTATGGAGTGTAGATCTACTACTGATCAGTCTTGCATGCTCTGGCCTTGGAGCACAGGCTCTTTGGTCTTTATTCAGGCACATTTCTTAATTTGTGCCAGTTTGAATACTGCTGATCAGTGCTGTTGATCACACTCTTGGTTTTAAGTCTCATCTCTTGTAATCAAAGTTCCTCTACATTGGTTTCTTAGTGCCTTCACGGGAGACCTCTCCCTTGGCATTATGCTTAAAAAATCTGTTACCAATATCTTCAAAAGCTGTAGTTTTCCCCTGATGTAGTAGCACTGTAGTAGCAAAAATTTGGTAAGAATTCACATTATAGAAGCATTTAATTCTCAACATATTATGCCAGAACAAAAGTGTAACAATAAATCATTTGAATTTGCTTATTCAAAAAGCTTTCATGTAAGTGGTGTAACTCTAAATGTTTAGATTGTTACTGTGCATGTAGGAAGTACTGATTATCAATCTTGATAGTAAACTTTCTATGTTTTTTATTCATATTTTTGAATTTTTGAGACTAAAGGTGTCAAAAGGTGCAGGATTTTAGATAGAAATTTAATTTCAAGTCCTGTCCTACTTTTGTTCTAATCCATAAGAACAAATACAACATATTGCAAATCTGTTGAAATTTATTTATTATATACTTTCCTTTAAGTAATAAAAAGGCAAACTAAGCTACCTTTAAAGTATTTTTTATGAATATGCTTGGTGGCTATTATCTTGGGAATCCTTTGCAAGTGGGTTACAGAGCTGCTGTCTTGGGTCTGACCCTAATACACTTCAGATGATCCATTTTAAGAAGGTGTAAGACAGACTTTCACTTTTGTTCTCTTGAGCCTTTGTCAGTCCACTACCAGGAGTTAAATCTTCCATTCCTTTTCAGCCTACAGATCTTCAAGGACATAATTTGTGACTTTGATCTCTCAGATATTACCTTTGAAAGGTTTATGGGAAGGAGTTGGTAGTTGTTCACTCTGTAAGGTGACTAACTATGCTGCTCCTTGCCCTCATTCCAGAAGAGACTGACTGAACCTTGCATGTCATAAAAGATATCAAAAAGTATTAGGAGAGATAATAGGCATTATTATTACTACAGACTTTGCATTATTAGTAGTAGTATTAGTATAAAAAGTGTTTACCCTTGACCTGTCTGAAATTTTGGAAATGCATTCAGAAGAATTAATCTCAAATACCACAGTCAGCAGGCTTTTCCTGATCCATTGGGCAGTTTCTCTGACACTGTTTCAGTATAATTTTAGCAAAATACTTGCAGAAAATAAAAATCTATTGTTATGAAAATAAATCTGCAACTCAGTTTGGAGTGTAACTTTTTAGCTTATGTAAAGACCTTATGATTTTGTGCCTTTTCTGCCTTTTTTTTTATTCCTTGTAAGGGTTTTGTTATTATGTCTTCTTTGTGCCAGCTTTGAGTAGTTTCTCGCAAACAGATTTCATGAAATCTTCTTATAAGTAGGTCTCACTGAACATCTTGCAGAAGTTCTGCTAGAATTATAAATTTTACTGGTTTAAACTAGAAATAAAAGCACCCTGACAGTGCTGTCATTTTGAAACCACTGACCAGTGTGGAGCTTAAGTTATTTCTTGGCGTGTAACAGTCACTGTGCTTATGAATAAAGGGTCGCCTTCATGAGCAGAAGATGAAAGAAGCTAATCATGCTGCTGCTGTGCAAATCTTTGAGAGAGTAAATACTTCCTTGCTGCCTATGAATGTGTTGGATTTGCATGGTCTCCATGTGGATGAAGCTGTGAATCAGTTGTCCAGAGTGCTGCAGGAAAAAAGTGAAGGTAGGTTTTAAATAATAATTCTTGTCCCCTAAAAATGATTCTCATTTTCTATTAAGAAATTATGATACATGGCAATATTAATGTGCTTTAATAACATCTGTGTTAAAAAAAACTAGGCTTTGTGTTGTCTTGTTTTCAAAGTACCCCAATGGAATTGTTTTTCTTTGATCTGGTAATGACTCTTGTTGCTTTCTGTCTTGCCCCTCTCCCTCTGTTTCTTTGTAAATCTTAGTGTTTTACCCATTTTTTTTTACTATTATTGAATACTTGGTCTGTCCTTCCTGATATTTTAACTGAGATGATGATGTCACCATTGCATTGCTTTGTCATAACAATGTTGCTTTTATAATCTTAAAAATTACTATGTTGGAATTCTAGCCACAATGGTGATATTGTCTTCAACTTCTAGATGTAAGTGTGAGATTTGAGCTACCTTTCAGAAACTTCTCTATCACTTTGTTGGCAGCATTGCTTGAGATCAGAGTAATGCTGCTTCCAGAAATGTAATTTTACGGAGTTTTGCTTGAGAGCTCATTTTTCCTCATAGTGGAGAGTTCAAGTAGTTAATGAATGTCTGTGCTGTAAAAAGATACACTTTCTACATTGCTAGTGTACCCTCCCATTCTAAGCTCACTGGGAATCCTTCTATAACAAACATTTCTTAAACAAGCTACTGCAGCACAAACCTGATTTTTTGAATCAACTACTCCACAGAGTATAAATAAAAGTGTTCAGTGGGGCTTTAGATAACCCTTGTCTTTCAATATGCATCAGAGATAATTAAATTCATTTATCTCATGCAATTCCTGCAATGAATTTGTGTAATTTAAACTGTAACCTAATGCTTCTTAGAACTAAATTTCCAGAACTGTACTTAAATCAGGAATGCTGAAATTGATAGAAGGGGCTCTCTGTTCATTTTACTCACCTAAATCTGGGGGAAAAAAAAAAAAAAAAAAGGTACAGTAATTTCATGATTATAAGCTGCACCATTTTGACTAAAATTTTGCTCCTGACCCAGAAAGGCGGCTTACACTCGGGAGCAGCTAATATATGAAAAACGTTCTGAAATTTCCAAACCCAGAAGTGCAAGCTGAGGGGCTGAACCGAGCACCTGCCAGTAAAACCCGGGATCGCGCTATTGTTACAAATTGGTTACTCTGTTGCACGGTGGGTGAAGGCAGGCTCCGTGCGTCCCTCCCCTTCCCGCTGCGGGTGAAGGTGGGCTCCGTGCCTCCCTCCCGCTGCTGCCGTGGGTGCAAGCGGGCTCCGTGCTTCCCTCCCACTGGCACCGTGGGGCAGCGCCAGGCCAGGGCAAGTGATCCCGTGATCGTTACTAATTCGTTACTTTGTTGCACGCGGGTTCTCCCTGTGAACAAAAATGAATCAATACTGGAAATTTTTTGCTGGCAGAATTAACAGTAAATAAAATCAAACCTGAATTATGGTGTGGGGGGAGAGCAACTGAAGAAACATGTCATGTGAACTGATAATTCCAAACTGCCAAACCTTGACTAGTTGTGAGAATCCAGTTTAGTTTATTTTTTCCTCTTTTTCAGACTCTTCATCAATTTAGGTTGCTGTTTCCTCTGGGAAGAGAGCAATTTCTTTTGTTATCAGGACTAAGTGCCCTAATAAAACTCATGGAATCTGTTGATCTGTTGATTTCCATGGTCCAGGATAGTAGAAGATAGTCCAAATAATATGACATGTCAAAAGCTGGATTTATATTTTCTTTCTTCTTAATTTCTTCATTCAATAAAACATTATTTCTTTATTCTTGTTAATTTAAGATAAAACATCAAACAATACAGAAGCCCCACTTAAAAATTCAGTGAATGAACCCACCTCTTTTAATTTTGCAATTTAAATTTATATCACAGAATGTAAATTCCAATTGAATATTAGATTACAGAAACAGTGAAGCTTCTATGAAATTGGAAGGATTTTGTGATGATCACCGTATGCATCTTGCAAGCAATTTAGATTTTAAAAGTTTGACTTTTTCAGAATGGGGAAAAATTGCTATTTGTATCTAAAATATGCATACCAGCATGGGAAAGCAAAGCTTTAAATGAATAGTGAGGGTTTTCAGAAGAATGGATGGAAGGGTTGTACTGAATGCCAAGTCTCTGCTGAGGAGGATGGTAACCGTTACAATTCCTGCTGTTGCAGAGTACCAGCAGACTGGTGGTAAACCATATCTCATTGTTATCACGGGAAGAGGAAGCCATAGTCAGGGAGGAGTCGCTCGCATCAGACCAGCAGCTATCAGATACCTCACAAGCCACAACTTCAGGTGAGTTTAGATTTTTGTTACTGATAAATTTTTTTCTTAACCCACATTTAACTAACTGAAAATTGAAGTTTAGTTGTAGAATGCTGTTAATCTACTACACAGATTAGGGCAGGTCTGCTGTTTCAGATTAAATTAAGTTGGTTGTTTTTTCACAAATTCAGTGCAGTTGTGTAGCACCTATTTAGATGGGAGATCCTTTCCTCTGAGATAGCAATCTTGAATGCAAATACAGAATTGAACTAGCTTTACTGTGAAAAGTTGTTAATCTTGCTTTTTATTGGTTCCCAATACTTGCATTTGTGTTCAGTAGTTTATGAGGGATTTAGTAAGTCTGGGCTGGCACCAATGTGTTTGCTGCTTTTTATATACAGTAGTGTGTGTAGGAAGATGAGCATGAAGGTGAGACTCAAAACCAGCAATGACTTCCCATTTCCTTCTTCATTTCTACAAAACAGAAGGATGAAAATCCATTTTGAAAGAAGAGAGAATGAAAGGGGAACAGGAATAGAGGAACAGAATGAATATAATCAAGAATATTGGGCAGCTTTTTCTTTTTAAATCTTCATGTTAGTTTCTGCTTTTTCCAAATCTTTCCTATGCACATATACTTGACTGAGAACCTTACCACTTTCTTATGTTTGATGAGAATTCAAAGTGATGCCATTGCTTGTAGTTCACATGTTGAAGCTTCTTTTTTTTCTTGTTTCATAGGTTTACAGAAATAAAACCAGGCTGCCTGAAAGTCATGTTGAATTGAATAGTTGTGGAAAGAGGAATATAGAAACTGAGGTGTCAGATGACTGCTGGGTAACAAAAAAAACCCCATGTTTTTAACAACTGCACTGGTATTTTGTAATCTGTTTTAAAGGAAGATATTTTATTAGAATTAGTCTCAACTTACAGCAAATGGATTTGTCAGTATGTTTCCAATAAATTTTTGTGTGGAATAGTTTTTTGAACCTGTAAAAGGAAGATACCTAAAAGGATTTGGAATCTCAGAAATGCAGATTAAGAATTTTGCTGAGAAATATATTATGTTTTTAAGGGAGATTAAGGTACATCTTTTAATATATCTGTCTTCTTAGCATACCTAATCTGCCTTTGACCCTTGCAATTTGCAATTTGACCCTTGCAGTTTTGATTGCTGTGGCTTCTGTACTTCTAAAACATATTGTATTGTACAAAGTTATTTTGTAATTCAGGATTTTGTGCGAAACCCTTCAAAAGAGCAAAGGAGAAGCTGAAATTGGGCAACTACTGATATTTCAAATCCCGTTACATCTGAGTGCTGAGTATTTTCAGGTTTCTTCAAAAATCTGGTGTCTTTTTAGTGATTATATTATCATGGGTTGACCAGTTCTGTTATCCTTACTTCACTCTAAACTTCTCCAGCTATTGAAGGAAGTTGCATATAAGGCCTGTGCATTAAGGCCAGCTGTGTGTTTGGTAATTTGGCAGATTTAGTGTGATCTCTTAAGGGGAAAAACACAATGCTGTTATTCAATCTTTTTGGAGATCCACTTACTGGATTAAAATAGTTTCTTACTTTGTGGCTTTTTAAATGCAGCAAATGCAGTACTGTTTCACTTTACAAGTGTCTAATAACTATGTCTTCATTCTCTGTGTATTGTTTGGTGATTTCCTTGTAGAAAATATGATAATGAGACATTTTAAATGTATTTTTAACATCAAAGTGAAGGTTAATATTGCAATAGTAATTGCCTAACTGGAAAATCTGGGAGTACAAAAGTTACTCTCATTTTGGTGGTGTTGCATCAGCATCTAGAAATACCCATGTAAAAAACTAAAACAACATAAAAATCCCCAAACAAAACCTTTCAAAAATTAAATATAAACATCTGTACTTAGGCAAGTATTTCCAGTAAACAATCAGAACACTTTTTTTAATAGAAATATCTTCTAGAATGCATTGCTTTTTTTATTTACATCTTTGCCTCCTGAAAGGCATTTTTGTTGTAAGGCTTTTTCAGAACAGGTGTGAATTGTGTATTAGGAATAATATTAATAGATTAGGGATTAATGTGAGGAGTTTTTAAATTTGTAACCACTTTGCATTAAATTTTATCCAGGAACTACATACACATAGAGTTTGTATATGAATCCATATGTGTGTACAAGTTCTGCAATTTGTATGCATGAGTACTAATAAACAAAGAACTTCTGTGGGAAAAGCTGTCCACAGAAATAGGTCTCACTTGAAAGCATGTCTGCATAAGTTGCTGACAGGCTAAAAGACATGATGTTTCCGGAATATATCTGTATTTACTGTAATACATACACGGTGAATATGATGCATGGTAGACTTAAAAATGAGTTTGTCGTGCTTCAACAGATACAGTACTCTTTTCCTGGTGATTTCAAGTGGAAGAATAGCTTGAGTAATACTTAATCAAAGGGACTCTTTCTATAATAATAGACTGCCATAATAAGTTTTATATTTTTTCTGGGTAGTTAGTTCATCTGAATTGTATCCTTTCTGCTCTCTGCACTGCTCTAGGAATCAGTGGGTGAAATACAAAAGATCTGTGGTTCCCAAATAGCATTAAGAGAACTGTTTCTGACACTGCATGATGTCCTGTGTGGTGAAGTCTACACTCCATCCTCTGACTGAGATGCCATTTAGGCACTTGGCCTCAAGACAGTAGTTCAGACTATCAGCTGTACAGGGTTGCAAATGCTAGAATTGTCTCAGTGGAGCCAAAATCTTTGTGTTGGACCAAGGAACTTCCTTCTGTTCCTGAACAGGTTTTCCTTAGTGCTGCTGTTTATAACAAATGGAGTTGCATCTCTCTGGTACAGCTCTTTGTAGTATAGTCCCTGTTGGTTGGACTGGGTAGCTGTTGTGTGTTGAGCTGCTTGGGTGCCCAAGCCCTACAGAGACGTGCCTGTAAACAAGGAAGTGCCAACACTTGTGGTTGTTTTGGGACGCAGCCTGATTCACTCAGCATATTCACACCATTCCCAACATGGACAAAGACAGATTAGATTTTAGTTCAAAAGACAGGCAGAAAAAGCTGTCGTCTTGCCCATCTGTTCATCATAATCCAGTTGACAACTTTACCCTGGAGATGAGAAACACAGCTTTTAGCCTTCTTCTGGCTTAGCAAGTGGATGATGATGATTGCATTTGACTCTCACTTCCCCAGAAAATGCTCTGGCCAGTGTGCTCAGGAATATTTTTGAAGTTGCCGCTTCCTCTTTCAAAATTACCATTGCATGCTAAAAGTGCAAGCTTAAGGAGAAAAAAGAGATTAAAAAATTAAAAGTGCATAAACAGTCTCTGGAAGTGGGCTAGGACTTTTCAGAAAGGAACTCTTCCTGGAGAACTTCAGTGTCCTTTCATATTATTTTTTCATCCTTAGTCCTGTTTGGATAAATACATTAGAAATGTTTAGGGTAAAATCAGCTTTATCCAGTGCTAGGAGAAATTTTCTCCAGTCTGCCAAAGTCAGCAGAGAAATAAACAGCTCGAGCAGTTTGGAATATTTTTCTCTCTTCCTCCTCTGAATGCCCTGCCTGGTATAGATTGGTCATTCACCTAGTGTGCGTTGTTTGACTACCAGCTGAACTTTGATGGAGATGATGGCTTAAAATCATAACACTGGCAGAACCAATCTTGCCTCTACTGAAAATAATGACAGAGCCTCTATCAGCTTCAGCAGCTCAAAATGAGGTATTGCAGTTCTGACTCAGAGAAATTACAATTATCCTCTGAAGGATCTCAAGCACGTGCTTAAAAGCTGTGCTGTGCTGGATACAGAAGAGGTCAGAAGATCAGTGCACAGAGTAAAAAGTAGAGTTTTATCAGTAAGAATCTCCATGCTTCAGCTACTTGCCAGTATTCTAGAAAAACAACACTGGAGTTCTTGTATTTCTCTGACTGATTTTATAATGTATTCTGGGGTGAATTCTTTGAAATACAATTATTTCAAAATGGTACTTCAAAGTAGGTTACGTTTTAGAAGTTCCAGCCATTCTGATGTCTTTTGCAGTTACATCAGTGAGAATCCATGAGAGTCCTGAGGTATCATGTAAATTCTGTATCATCTTAAAATTAAAACAGCAGTATTGCCACCAGCACTCAGAAATAATGTGCAAGTGTTTTGTGTACCACTTTCTTTTCTATTCTATTCTATTCTATTCTATTCTATTCTATTCTATTCTATTCTATTCTATTCTATTCTATTCTTCAACAGCATGTGATTGTGATGAATGATAACCTTTAATATGTGACTTTTTGTGTCTTTTACAAAGCGTTTTAATAGTTTTCCCATGTTTTAATTTTGGAGAATTAAAATTTTTAATATACAGAATTAATGCTCGTGCTAACTTTGATGAGTGATCTTAGAATTAAAAAAACAAAGGCCAGAGGTGCAATGAAGAAAGTTGTCCGAAGCAATGTGACTTCAAAAGCATTACAGTTAATTGTGAAAATAGTAGGGCAAAAAATTTCTTTATAAAAATATTTCTGGATACCTTAATGACTTTGGTTCTTGCTTTTAATATCATGTGGTACATCCCCCCTTAAAACCCACCCAAAACCCAACTGTTCTTGCTGTTTCAGCTAAATAAACTCTGCAGAGGATTATATGACTAGATGTGAATATGCATGTGAAAACACCTAGTATTGCAGCTACCACTTGTAAAAGCTGTTAGGACCAGTACATTGGAAGATATAAATTTCTATTTTTAAATTAAAATTTTAAAATTAATTTTTTATTTGTATAAAGTTGTACTTTTGCTGTTAACTATAATTTTGTTTTTTACTGAAATAGTTTTGTAATTTGGATTTAGAATTTCTAATGTGAAAAAGAATTTACAAAATCTAGTTTAATAAAGGATTTTTGTCACAAATATAGCCTTCTGTCTTTCCTTGGAAAAGTATCTTTCAGCTTGTGTAAAATTTTTTCAAATAGTAGTCTTGGAGTTCAGCATGAAAGCCACTTGCTTGGCTTCAGGATACCATCTGTAGGGAGACGAAGCAACCATCTGCAGGCATAAAAAAGAACAGATTTGTGGCCTGAATTTCAGTGGTGCGAGTGCGAGCTGAATGCTCAAATTACTGAAAACGGGGGTCATGGTTTAAGGGTTTTTTTCGGCCTGAAGTGGCTGAAGAGATGCTATTCCAGGCTGGCTTACTCATGGGAGAGTGAGAGCAATAGTGTATGCCAAGGGGAGGGGCGGTCTGAGCACTGCAACAATGAGAGGTTGGAGGAGGGAAATGTTCTGCAGAAACCTCATTTAGCAAGTGCCCTTAGTTCAGGGGCGGTGAGAGCGGATCCTGAGGCAGCACAACGCTGTACCGTGGTGGATATAGAGCTAGTAAGCCTGGCTTTTCCTAAGCCTGCCTTGTTCTAGTGCAAGTATTTTCCTGTATATTGTCCTGGAAGTGTGGAACGACACCTGAGACCAAACTGCTGGCTGGAGTCTAACCTATTTTATTAGTGTGAGGATAACTTGCTGTGACCCAAGATGACTCCTGCAGAATCATTTCTATGGCTTCATTGCCTTGCAGTTTGGGTTGACTGCAGAAACAAGTCAGGAATGTGCATTTCCACAGCAAAGCCCTAACTCAAGCTGTTCAAGAGAGCAGGGAAAACAGGTTTTGGGAACACATAAAAGCTCGTCAGATGCTGGTTTAAATGTGACGTGGCTGATCCTGAGCCACAGTTACTAGACCACAGCATTGCTAAATGTTTCCTTGTTTGTGTGCTCCTTACAGGACTCTCTGCTCTGGCAGAAGGGTCCAGCTTGGGCATTAGTCTCTCAAATTGTGATGTTTTAAGTGGAGGTACTGCTGCTGGACTTGCCTTCTGTCTTGAGGCAGCTTACCTACCCTTGCTAAAACTGTCCATCCTGACTCACCAGCTTCTGTTTCAGTTCATGCCCTTTATTTCCTGAGTGCTGGGATAGTCTTGAGCACCTCTCTGCTTCCAGATGGAAGTTTGCTCTTCAAAAGCAACCCTGGGGACTTCTGAGAGTCTGTCTCCCTATTTAAATAGGAGTAATAAGATACTGTACTCTGTTCTTACTTAGGAAAATTATTTGAACTTTAGGACTGAAAACTGTAGTGTGGCAAAATAAAAATACTGCTTGAGATAAACAGTTTGTCAGCTCAAATTATTGAAGCGTAATTTAAATGTCTGCTGGTGGAACGTGTCAGGTAGCTTGACAATAGGTGGTGCCCTTGCCAATGGCATAGAGTGATGGTGGCAGCAGTTCTTACTGTGCCCCTACCAGAGTGGAGTTGTTTGTATGACAGGTGCTAAAGGATGTTATTACACATCACGTGCTGTTCATTTCTTCCTCAGAGGGAGAACACTGTATTTGGAGTATTATTTTGGTGAATTTTTTTCTTCTTTACAGATGGGTGGGGTAGAGTTGGTTTTCAAAATATACTTGCCTGTGCTAGAGATGGGCAAGACAAGTTCCTTTTTGCACACAGGTTTAAAGATGGTAATGCCAAGGTTTCTCCATCAGCTACCCTTGGGTTAGTTTTTGCAGGCTGGATGCTTGGACAGATCAGTGTGTGTGGAGATTAACACAAAGGCATTGTGCTGTTTGGTGAAGTTCTGTGCCACTGTGAATGTTGCTGGTGGTACAATCTAGAAAACCCTGATGGGGAAGGACCCCCTTGATGTTTCTTCGTTTTCTGCATCATGGGGCCTGGCTGGGCTAGTAGTGGCTTCTCATTAGTTGCCCCTAATTGGTAAGCAACTGCATGGATCAGTGTTATTTTTGTATTATCTTGAGAAACAGTACTCTCCTTCATAGACTTTTCTGTCTAGTCATACACACTGGCCAAGAGAGCGAGCAGTGGAAATCCTCTGCCAGTGCCACAGATTTAAATCAGTTTGGTCTGCAAATGGAGAAATGGTAGCCCTGTGAAGTTGGTCTGTGGGAGCTCTCCATGATAGTTTTTACTCCACGTCAGCTAACTCACAAGACATTTCCTTGGATTCTGCCTCTAAACCAGGGTAAAAGTAGGCTTCTTCATCTGCGTGCCCCCCTTGCCTTTCCAGATTACCTCCTTTTACTGTCTTGCAGTGCCATACAGACAGGTTGGGCATTTATCCAGATAGCCATGTAAAGTAGCAACTTTGATATGCTGTAGATGGCAGAACATTCCATTGGAGGGATGATGCACTCTGGCTGGCAGGGGGATTTCCCTTTGGGAGAAGGTCAGGGCACCTATGTTATGTCAGGCTCCTGTTCTAGTTTTCTTTTGGAGTAACATCTCCACGCTTATGGACTAGAAAGGAGAAACTAGCTGGTGAAGCAGAGAGCCTGAGACTGGGCAGTGTAACTACCCCTATCTCCTTCGAAGCAGAAGCAAGTGGGAAAAGCACATTCAAGACAAAACCATCGTCTGCCTTCAGATTTCAAAATTTCCCAAGGGGAACCCTAATGGCCTCTCCCATAGCTGGGGCAGGAGGCCTAGTTTGTTTTCTTTCCCGATCAGACCAATGTACAGCCAGCAGCACCAAGGGGGCCGGGAAAGCCGCGGCCGTGGTGCCGGGGCTGGAGCAAGCTCTGGGGGAAGGGAGCCGGGAGCAGGGAGCCGGGAGCAGGTGTCCGCTCCCTCCGTGGTGCCGGGGCTGGAGCAGGCTCTGGGAGCAGGTGTCCGCTCCCTCCGTGGTGCCAGGGCCGTGTGTGCTGGGCGATTCCCGCGGGCGCGGAGCCACCGGAGCTGCTCGCGGCCTGCGGGAGCAGGGAAGGGGCAGGGAGGAGCCTGCGTTGCCCTCAGCGCCGGCTCCCGCTGCTGGCGTCTCCTGGCCCGAGCAGCCGCGATGGGAGCGCCTCGGCGGCCATGGGCTCAGGGCTCAGGGCTCAGGGCTCAGGGCCGGGCCGGCCTCGGCTGGGGAGCTGTTTCACAGAGAAAACAACTGCAGCCTCCACGCTTACAGCAAAGCCACTGGCATTAGTTTCGCATTAGATCCAGGTGGGGGAAGGAAGTGTGAATGTCCCCCGGGAAAGAGAAAATTACCAAAGTCAGAGAGTTTAAAGAAACAGATGTGGGTTTGCACGTTCTGCACGTTCTCCCTTTGAAAATTTAAGGAAAAAGAGTTTTAAGTTTGAAATTAAGCTCTTTTAAGACAAAATAAGCACACTTGTATGTGTTGTTTATACCTCCAGTGCTAGACATAAGCAACAATTGGCTTTATTTTATAATGATAATCTCGGACAGAAGAAAGGCTTGTAGGGTTAAATACAGTGTGTATCAAGAGTGGCACGGTTTACTTGCTGAGCATTGCACACACCACACTCTGAGGCAAACCAAAATCAGCTTCTGCCAGCAGGAGAGGTCTGCCCTTAGCCCCAGGTCTGCCCCATGAGGTGGCAAATGACTTCCCAGAGTGCCAGCAAATAAAGCCATAACCAGGCAAACACAGAAACAATCTTGTTCCTTCAATAGAGCAGATGGGTATTTTGGAAACCGTACCTGATTTGGGGAAGAAGGTTGAGTTAGTTCTTAGACACTAGATCAGGTTGCTAGGGAGGCTGTTGGACACCCCAAGCTTGGCACTGTTCAAAGCCAGGTTGGATAAGGCCTGGAGCAAGCTGGTCTAGTGGGAGGTGTCCCTGCCCATGGCCTGGGGGGTTGGGACTGGATGATCTTTAGGGTCCATTCCAACCCTTAAACATTCTATGATTGTATAATGTGACTGCTTTTATGCTAGGCTCTCTTAGAATGAGAAACAGGGGAGTTACGTAACCCTCAGTGCAGTTCTTAAACATGCTTCACTTTCAAGAAACGGGATGTAGGTTTTCATGTTGCTCTGAAGGAAATAATTTCCCGTACATTGTCCACCAGTTCTGCACTGACATCATGGGAGGAATTGTGCTACCAGATTCTGTTTATCAGATTAATAGAAAACATCAAGTATGTAAATGTTAGTTTTGTCACATAGCCCATGTTGCTGGTAACCTGATCTCAAGAGAATTATCCCAGAGAAATAGCTAATTAGTAACCTCTACACAGTGGGAAAACATCAGAGTAATAAAGAATAGTTCTATAGCTGAGATAGCAGAAAGCTGTGGTCTCAGAGAGTGGGGAGGTGTCTCCCTGCCCTCCTTCAGAAGTGTATGGGTTTAATGTATGGAGCTGCATCAGTCTTGAAAAGGGGCTGGATGAATGGAGATGATCGCACCCAAATCTTGGTGCCAAACCCAAGTTTGATCATTGTTTGCATAACTCAGTGCTTTCTGGTTTGGGTCTGGAAGGTCTATGCTGCTCAGACACGCCCAAGTCTGAGTTGCTTTGTGCCTTGCATCCACCTCAGCACTGCACCCAGAAACTGGGCAGCTTAGGGACAAATCCTGTGGAGCAGGAGTAGCTGGAGGGATGCTCTGTGGGCACCTGAAGCATAGGGCAAGCCTGTCACTGAAGGGGAAGAGGCAATGGCTTGGGAAGGGGCTCAGAGGAGCTGAGTTGAACGGTGACCTTTATAACTCAGGAGGGAGGTGAAAGACTCCACAGGGAGAGGGTGGCACTTCAAGCATGTTCCTTCATTTAGGCTTCTCTGTCAGGCATACTCCAGTCTGAGTATGCTGGAGGGCTTTGACTCACCCTCTGAAGGCCTCTAGTCCTGCCCACACAAAGTGTCAGGAGCATGCCTTGTGCTAGATTTTGGGTTCTGTTTTATCAGCATAGGCTTCAGTTTGTGCCACTTCACTACCAAACCTGAGGGGTATCTAACCCACAATGTTAGGTTGATGATGAACCAAAGCCTAAGGCATAGTAACTCATTAAGGCATAGTAAATAATGTGTGAGAGTTTTACCAAAATCCATATAGGAAGTGCTTGTGAGACTGCATTTTCATTTCCTCTTTCAGATTGAGTGCTCTCACATTGAGTAATGTGAAGTTACTGTGCCTGGTCTGCATTAGAGACTCCCTTAGCAAGGCTCTCTGCCATGCTGTGAGGAAGCCTCCCTTTTGCTGAGGTACCTGTTCCTGGGAAGGGAATGACTTCATATCCAGATTGAAATGTGTCAGTGTTCTACCTGATTTCCCCTATACTTCCCAGGCACTCAGAGGAAAGCAAATAGACAAATCCCAGTTTTCCCAACACACAGCTGGCACCTTGACCATACACAATTTTCCTGCCTCCCTTTGAAAATGATACCAAAAAAGAATTAGGCTCTTTTTTCACAAAATAAGCATATTTTTTCATGTGTTTTGTTTATATATCTGGTGCACTGGCTAGACATAAGTAACAATTAGTTTTATTTTGTGTAATTTAATGATCATCTAGGACAGGAGAAAGGCTTGTAGGGTTAAATACAGTGGGTGTCAAGAGTGTCATGGTTTTCTTCCTGAGCATTGCACATATCACACTATCTGAGGCAGACCAAAATCAGAACTGAATGAACCTGAGAACAAAAAGGAAATCAGGCAGGGGGGGACAGGAGCAGCTTCCTTCCTTAATCTCAAACCCCCTTCCTAACATCAGCAGCTTTCTTTTTTTTCCAAGAGGGTCAGAAAGTAGTGGATTAAGAAGGAATGTGACTTTTAATTGTAGACTGACCCATGTCAAGACCCTGGGTAATGTTATTTTACATTTTAATGTTATTTTTGGTTTTTTTAAATTATTTTATAATTTCTTATAAACCCTCAGTTACCTGTGGTTTAAGACTTTATTTTTTTGCTGTCAGCCTACTTCTCAATACAAAATTAAACTGCAAGCCTTCGCTCCGCCCCCATAAATATTTTCTGCAACAAGGTGTTTGTTTCTGAAAGTCCCAGATAATGACTCATAATGAGTTTTTTAAAAAGGAGAAGCAATGTATTTTTTAATGTATTAACTAGTCTCTCACGGCCAGATGTTCCCCTTCATTGCACAGCATGAAGAGGTGAAAAGGAGCAGAAAAACTGCAGTAAGAAAGACAGAAAAACTCCCAAAAACCTACCCTACAAACTACCAAGGATCAAAAGAAACAGGTCAGGTGTCAGTTTTACATCTAACTTTGGAATTGCCTACATGTGCAGAGTGCACGGAGCTGAAGGTCTTTTGTTGGAGTTCCAGGTCTCTTGGAAGTGAAATAATGGATCAAATGCGTGAAACATGAGTATTACTGAGAAAGGTCTCAAATGAATAAAGTTCAACTATTTTTGGGAAGTTATTGGGTCAAGATCATTCAGGAAGTGTAGTGGAGGGAAATGGGTGGAAATCAAGACATGTTACAACATGTTTCTTACTCTACAGTTTTGTTTCTTTGCTGAACTTCGCTCAGTTCAAAAGTTGTTTATGAAGTATTTTACAGATGGATGCATTCTTTCCAAAATGCAAATTACTTAGCCAGATGGCTTCACATCTGGATTAATCTTAGCACAAAACAGAGAAGAGTAGTTGCGTTTTTAAGTATCTGCCCTCTGTAGCAGACCTAAAATTGGTGATGATCGCCAAAGACATTTATATCAGTATAATTTGCAAATAGTGTTTATTTCTCTGCTTCTGACAGTTGTGAAGGTTTCAGATGGAAACATTTCAAAATGTTTGGGTGTCTGATTTGCTTTATCACAATTGCAATGGAAACTTATTGCCTGATTGCTTAGGCTGGTACTGAGAAACCCAAACCCAGTTAAAAACAGATTAATAGATGTTTAATGTGAAAATGAGGAAACACAAGTTCTCACATAAACTGATGATGCACTGAAGCCCCTTATTCAAAATATTTTCTCAAACTAAAAGGAAGATTGAAGATTTTAAGAAGAAAGGATTCCCAAAATGCCTTCTGTGAGCCTCCCTTATCTTCATCACTGTTGATAATTGCCTGAATAAATTTAATTTTGTAGGGAAAAAGAAAATTATTCTCTAGCCTAACTGCTCTGCAAGCTTTGCATCAGCACGTTTATAGCACATGTACATAGGCTATATTCTTTTCATATTTTTGGTACAAACTACCTTTCATCTACACATAAATTATCTTTTTGTTTCCTTTTTGCTTTATCTTGTAAATTACTCTGTTGGTTTTTAATCTTTCTTGGAAGCAGTATGACTATATCTTGGAATGCATTGTACTGTCATAAAGTTAATGTGAACCAATTCATTAGCTGTCTTCAGAAAGTTTCTGTCCTGCACGGAACATAAAATGTATGGTGTTAGATCTGCATTGGGCAATCCGCTATTACTGTTTCCTGGCTAGAGATGGTCTGAGATAGCTTCACTGAGCCCAAAATACTTGGTTTCAACTTCTGTGCTTCTGGGTTTCAAGGCTGTGATTGTGCCTCTGCCTGAGGTCCAGACATTCCATGGCACTGGTCATCTGGGCCCATTGCCTTCAGCTCAGTAGCAGCTCTCCTGCTGTGCCAGTGCATTTGGGCTGCCCTCCCTGCAGTCTGATTGCCTGATCATATAGTGGGCAACCTCTTGTGCTGATGGCTCCTAAAGTGCATGCCATAGACACTTGAAATCCTGAAACGGCTGTCACAGCTTTGCTTTCAGTGTTGTGGTAGTAGTTGTGGTAGCAGGAAGTGATGCAGATCTGTCCAGCTCCATTTGTCTATGCCGGGAAAGGTGGGAGTCTCAATGTCTGTGTTGCCTCCACCTGCTCAGCCTCCTTTTGCTGGTAGAAGAGAGGATATATATGCTGATAAAATGATACTACTGATCAATCCTGACCAGTGCTTCACGGGATCCTCACTGTAATATAGCAAAACTGTGTACACCAATGTTAAATCAGCCCAAAGTGCCTGCCTTGGGTGTTTGCACAAAGTCAGTTAAACATACATACTTTTCTCTGTAAGGGCAGAGCCATATTCCTGGTTGCAGAAAAATCCCAAGTGTTGTTCTGCTACTGGAGAGTGAATCGCATTTAGCCATGGCGGGCAGTTGTGGGTCTGCTCATTTTCTCCTCACACGTGTTGAGCTGCTGTGCCGTGCCATTAGCCTCTGTAGAAGGGTGGAGGCAGCTGTAAGAGCAGCAGAATGCAAAGAGAAAGCTTCCTGCAGCCTAGAGGGCTTGCCTCCCTCCCCCATCTTCAAGGTTTTTACATCTGCTCCCATAGTCACCAAAGAGAGAAAGATATACCAGCCCACAACAAACCCACAGAGGCAGAGCCGTGAAGCTCTCACCAGGAAGCTGACTTACACTAAACCTCTCCACTCTTTCTCGTCACACTGCATCTGGGTCTGCTATGACTGCTGCCTCCAGATGAACTAGACCTATGGGCAGGATTACTTCGGCCTGTATGCACAGGTGTCTCTGGTTAGCTTTAGAGCTTTTGGATTTTTTGTCCTCTCAATGATATTATTGTTCTAATCTGCTGAAACAGAAGACAATCTGAAAAAGCCAGGAACACAGAACACCACTCTTCTTTTTTTCTTCCCTTGTCTTGTCTAGGATAGTTGACTTCCGTAACATTTATTTTCAACAGCTTCTTTCAGCTTCCTGCCTCTGGTGAGTTTACTGCATTTTCTTTTTTTTTTTTTCCCTACGAGTCTTAATGTGAATTGATATTTGGAATCAAATTCAATGTATTTTGTTTTACTTTTGTTAATTACTTTTATTAATAAGTTTGTGAAATTGTTTCACATTATCAGTTTTACTTTTCTGTGAAAGACCATCTGTTAAATGCTGTGTTGAGTGAAACAATTACACACTGGCCTGGATCTCGCATTTTCTGGATTTTAGTTTGTTCCAGAGGTTTTTTTCACCTCGCAGAAAAAGGCCTTATATAAAGTAGAAAAAGGGGTGTGATGGGCTGTACTATGCCAGTTTCTTCCATGTTAACTGATACAAGAAAAAATAAGAAATGGGAGTTACTCTCAAGATGGTGGATCATCAGATCTGATACTCTTTTCTGTTACATGAACTATGAACCCAGGAGTGATAGACATGTATAAATCTGCAGCATTTCAAGTTATGGTCTTCTTTCTCATTTGTGAAGTACATCATGCTTGTACATGAGAAAACTGTTCTGCTTCATCTCAAATATACCCAAACAAATGCAGGTGAAGATTTTATTGTGAGAATTTGAGAAACACGTTCTTAGGACTGGAGCGAGATTCAAAGTATTTTTAATTTGACAACATATCTGTGACTGGGTCTGGCTCCAGCAGCTGCCTGGCCCTTCTGAGTCTAACAAATTCCTGTGCCACCTTCTGAGATGAAAGATTTCCATCTAAATGACCGTGTCTGTAACTCTGTGTTCAGGTCACTCCCACAGCTTCTTCTCTGCTTTTTGAACCAACTGTGGCGTTCTTGTGGTGTGGAGTCCCCTTACAGAGCAGTATGTGTGTATGTGTACGTGTGCACATCTGTGCACACCCATTTCCAGATTCTCTTCACAAAACCTGCATCTTATGATGCTCTAATGGTGATGGGATGGTCTTGTCACATTGCCAGTGAGATGCAGTTAATCTGAAAGGTGAATGAGGATAGAGCACACTGAACCATCTCTCTGACACAAGTCTCCACAAAAAATCTGAATGAGGACTTAAGATTTTCTAACTTCTCCTTTTAGCTGTGTTTCCACCTCTGGATGGGGCAGAAGTTGAACTGTGACATCTGACAGAAGGCAGCTTTAACGTGGGATTTATCCTGAATAAAATACTTGCAGAAGAAAAAGGTAGGGTAAATAAGATAAGTTAGTTGTTAATAGGCACATCTCTCAGCAAATTTTGGTGTCTGTTGCTGTTGGAATAAGGTGGGATTGTGCTTTATATTGTGCTGCTTAATTTTCTACATTTTCAACCCTGCCATTTAGATCAGTGTGTGGTGTGTTTGTGTTTTCCAGTAGGAAGGACCACATGTGTATACTTACTTGACTTTAAAATGGGGTTTGATGTAGTTTTTCTGAGACTGGTCTGAAGATCTATCATACAAATGAAGTCAAATCTCCCAGAGAAAGTGGGTACAGACTTCATGTGAATACCATGCTTGAGATTTGGGCGGTAACTACAGGGTCAAAAAGCCACATGTGCACTTGCTTCCTGCTAAGTTTAGAGAGTAGGTCTTAGTGAGGCATAATACCATGTTTTACATTCCCTATATTAGGTACTGCAAACCAGGAAAAACTGTAGGTTTGTAATTCCAGAGAATCGGTGTTTTTATAAGTAATCTCTAGGTACTAAATTGCAGAGCAAAGAATTAAATTTAAAAATGGGTTTGATTTTCCTGTATAACAAGACACAAATAGGCCATCAGCAGGGCAACATGACTGTAAATTACAGTCATTTAATCCCATTTTAAGGTAATTTTACAGTGCCAAAGTAGTGTGAAATCATCTCATAGCAGAAGAGCATCAGGCATCAGAATGGAGAGACTGATGCTAAAGTCACATTGCTGGTAACAACTGTTAATGCCGGTGATGTTAGGGAAGTAATCCCTTGTACAGTGAGGGGCAAGCCATATAAATGCTCAGAGGTATAAGTGGGTGATCTGCAGCATATCCAGAGCACACAGGAAATGAGCAGCCAGTGTGGTGGCGGTGTCACAAGCTGTGCCCGTTTTGTAGAGCAGTGGGTCTGTACCAGCAGAAGCTCCCAAGGAGTTTTTTTCACTGATGCTTTCTGATAACCAGACAGGAGGACACACAGGCAGGGAGATGAAATTCTGCTGATTCTTCTCTTACTTTTGCTGTTCTATTTGTTATTTTGCTCTAGTTCTAGATGTATAGCAGCCAGGTGGGTTAGGCACTGTAATGTAAAGGATTTTCTGTGAAAATTACCTCATAACTGCCCATGTTCTTTGTGAAATTTTGTTGCTGTGATTCTACAGTTTTCCCTAAGAAACAGTAGAATGTTACTGAATACACCATTCAAGTGATTAATTTGATTGACATTGACCATAAAATGAAAAATTGCGGATTTTTCTATAGTGCTTTTGATTATTGTTTGAAAAGACATAAAATGAGTAACTGTAAAACTTGTCCTTTTTAAAGTCTTGATGTAACACTTCAGACATCACACCACACATCTTAACATCATTCCTGAATTAGGGTCTCAGGTTTTTGGCTAGTGGTATACGGTTTTATTAAATCCACAGTTTTCAAATGTTTCCATGCTTTGACACAGCTTACAGCTGAAAAATATTTTGAGATAACCCCAGCATAGCAATTAAGAAAGGAAGTTGGCTGCAGCTGTCTCAAGCCCACTATTAAAGCATTATGGCCTTAAAATACTGGACAGGATCACACAAACACAACAACAAAATTTGTGAGCTGTAGCCTGACATTAGCTCTGCTCCGCAAAACCAAGTAGAGTTTCATATTTGCTTAGCAGGATTTAGTTGTCATTCAATTTTTATGTCACTGAAGAACTGGAAAGCCTTTCCAATCCACCAGAAGGATCAGTGTACAGTAGAAGGGGAGACTTTTGGAGCCTGTGAAACCTCTGTAATGCAGTAGTGACTGTGAGTACTGGAAGTCGTGGCTGCAAAACTTGGTGTATCAGGTCTAACATGAACAACTGGCAAAGTGGCAGGGAGCAATAGTCCCAGCAGTCATAATCTGTCACTGCTGACAGGGTGGCTGGAGGATAGGGGGAACAAGGTCTGCCCACTTAGTGCGTGCATGCATTTCTCGCAGAGCAGGCACAGGAGTGGTTTGTGCCCAGCCTTGCTCATGGCCGTGCCCTGTGTTATCACAGACCCTTTATTGCTCCTTTTTTCACAAGCAATTGCATTTAGTCTTTGGTTATAGAAGCCAAGGAGAAGTGTAAATTGCTAAGGGATGAGGGTGAAGCTGAACTTGACCTGCTTCTCTTTACCTGATACAATGTATGAACCTGCTGGAAACAACACGAGGTTTCTGCTGTGGTTTAGGGATTTCTCTTCGGGGAGCCGTGGTGACCTGTCATGTAGGAAAGACCCAGTATGTGCTGGAAATGAAGCAAACACCTCTCCTGGCAGAAGCTGGCACAGTGGGCTGTGGTTACATACTGTGCATGATGCTGCTTCTCACACACAAGTGTGAGTGTGGAGTACCAGTAACTGACACTTGCCAGCTTGAGGTTGTTGTACCATCTGGTGATACCACTTCTCCTCATGAGTGACAGTGTGTTGCTTTTGAAGGTTAGGCTGATTTATGTCAAAACATAGATATAACTGGATCTCGTAATATAAAAGCATAAGACCATGTCCCCAGTGTAGCTAGAGGTCTCTTTTGGTTGTTTCCTGTGCCATGGTCATTGAAAGAATATGAAGCCTCTCAATCTTTCAAGAAAACTGTTCTTTCCTTTCATTGATAGGCATGCAGTGGACACATGGTCTTCAGCTTGTCTCTTTTTTTTTTCGTCAAATGACTATGCTTAAAAACTGGTAAAGAATTTGGAGCTCGAAGTTACTGACCTACTGATATACTCAATTTTCTATTAATTAATATATCTATTAATTATCTAATTATCTGTGAGCTTTTGTTTTTCTCACTATAAAAATATATTATGAAACAGCTGTTGTAAAAACTCTTCATGTAGCTTCTTTAGTTTCCATCAATTTAAATGCAAGTTCCCATTGAAGAACTCTGCGTTGAGATTTACCGTAGCATGGGGATTTGCAAGATCTTTAAACTGCTTGAAAGCCAAGTAGATGTCAGCTATAAAGATGTGAAATGGCTTCTCAAAATACTCAGCTGAAGAATGAGTGAGAAGGATTTATGTATTACTTGTGGTTGTAGAGTCTTTTCACCTCTTAACCTATTCCATATGACCCACTGCTGTCTGCAGTGTCATATGTTTTATATAAACGGAGAAAGAGATCAAGGTTGTAATGCAATCAGAGAAAAGCAAAGGAAAACAGGCACTAAAATATATATTCTACTTTGGCAAAGAGTTGGTGTAAGGTATAAATCAATATGAAATCTGAGCTACCAGGTATAACTTGTGCTAATTACAGAAAGAAAAATAAAAGAAAGCATGTTCCTTTGAAACTGGGCTTTAATCATAACTATGCATGGAACGTAGGCAGTTTGATGAAAGCAAGTATGCATGCCCGTTTATTTTATCTAATTTTATCTTCTTCAATTAAGGAATTCTAGAGTGATCGCATGGTAAGGAAAAAAATTCCTGCATGTATTGTAGATACGTGTTATCTCTTATTTTATCCGTGTGCTGGATATAGTGCATGAATACTAAGTCATGGCATTGTGGAAGACGACTCCTTGTTTAAAATTTATAAAACAAATCAAAAAGATAAAAATCATAAATCCACAAATGCATGACAAGTTATGATAATTGTGTTCTATATCACACTTGCTACTTGAAAAGTAGTTGAAATTATTTCTAAGCAAGCTCTTAAAATTTTAAACATTTTTATGTACATATGGACACACAAAATTTAAGAATTATATTAAAGGTGGCAGTTTCCTGCTGTGTGAAATCTAGACTATGATTTTAAACACTCTGATATATACAGAGACAAGAAGGTTTTTGTTGCTGGCAATTCTTAGGGGAAAACACTAAAATTACCAGGGAGTTTCTGTGTTATAAAATAAATACCCAATCAAATTGCTGTTGCTTCCTTTGCTAGCTTTGCTCATAACCATCAGAAGTTTAATATTCATCACAGCAAAACGAACAGTGACATGCAGTAAATATGAGTACTCCCTAAATTAAAATCGAATCATTATGTTTTAGCAAGAGGTCATTATTGTGAATTGTTTGATCAGCTGCAATATCATTATTACTACTCAAAACACCTGTACATCTGACACTTTACTCTTATCACAAAATATACAAAAGTAATCTTCCATGGAACACTAGCTAATTCTGTTCTAACTAACATTTTCCTCCTTCACCTTTACCTCCCACTGAAGTCAAACCTGAGCAAATTCATTACTTAATGAACGTGGAGAACCTCCTTCTTCTGCTGCTGATATTAGAGGGAGAAGATCTAGACTTGAGAATATCCTTATTTTGTGCTAGGCATTTTATAAAATCAGAGCAAAGTTAAACCTGCAGAGATTTCTGAAAGTAAAGCTGGGATCTTGCAAGAGAGCCATTGAGGAAAATGGAGAAATGATAGGGCAATTTTTAAGACCTTTTAACATTGAGGAGCATTTTAATCACCTGTATCATTCATGTATTAGCTTTTTTCTATACTGTTACTGTTGATTGCTTCATAGCATTTAAAGGAGCCAGTCAAGAAGATCAAGTAATGTGCAAGCAAGGGAGAGGAGCACAGTTCTACCAGAGGTTAGAGCCAAAACACACAGAAGTCAGCCTTCTCCACTGCAGTGGGCTTGGCACAGGCTCTGAAACACGGGAAGCCCTTTTGCCTGCAAAGGCAAGTGTCTACATGGAGATACCAGTTTGTTTTAACAATTTTTCATGTTACACATCTGCAGGATTTAATGCACATGTATCTCCTTAACAACAAGTCATTGTAACATGTTGTATAGATGTGTCTAATAAATGTAATGACTGTATACACAGCAGAAATATAATAATTTATAATGGGTGACTATGTAATTTTATATGTACAACTCTATCAATTGCATACCTAGGTTATTGCAAATCCCCATTTAGCACAGCAGTAATCTCTGCTCGTGTGCATGTAGACCATGGTCATTTCAAGAACACATCCATTTGATGTGAAGTATGTATGTAGGTTTTCAAATGATGGTAAGATATCTTGCCCACATTGCTTCCTACAGCAATCTGTAGCAATGTCTTTTGCAATGAATTAATATCAACGTATCCACATATATATATATATGTATATATACATACACATATACATGTACGTATGGATGTAATATTTTTTGGTACATGGATGTATTGATTCACTACTGAAATAGTTAGATTTTAAATATGCATTGATTTATTTTCAATATTTTTGTTCCTCTATATATGTGCATATACACTTCTATGGATCCAGTCTAGCAAATAATGAATCATTATCTGAGAAATTACAAATATTATTTTAAATGAAGAAATGTTGATTATGTATGAAAGAGAAATAGATACTTCATGATCATCATGCCTGTGTCTGCAGATGGTAAAAAAAAGAAAGAACAGAAATAGGGGTAGGGTTGGTCTCACTGGAAAGAAAACGCAGTAATTATTGAAGGTTGTAAATAAAAGAGTACTTCAACAGCCAATGAATATTTCAACAGCCAAAAAAATTTGGGGAGATTTTGAAGAGCTAAATCATAAAAAAAAAATCTACAAAAATATATTGTAAATGTCTTTTTGATTTTTCTCAAACTTCAAGAAATTGAACTGTATTAAAAGAGGATGTGGCATGAAAAATTTTAAGTGGTTGAGGCTCAAAGTTGCAAACATTTCCACATGCCAGTAATTCTACACACTGAGTAGTCTGATTAAAGTCAATTATTTAAATATAATGTATTTTATATTATCAAGGCTTCAGCTTGGCTACAGTGCAGTTAGACTTGCTGAAAATTTGCTTTTGACCTGTAATTTATTTGGGTGAAGAACTATTCATAGGTACATGTGATAGCACTGGAGTCAGCACGCAGCACTTTATCCATGTTCATCTGCACGTGTATCTGTATCCCCATCTGGACCCAGAAGCAGTTCTGTGTCAGTGATGAATATATATATATATATCTATATATATATATATATATATATATATATATATCTGTGTGTGTATGTGCATACAGAAACAGCAACTATGGGGGAAAGCAGATGGACAGATGTTTTATGAACTTCTGTGCTTGAACGTACGCACATGTGACATTTGCACGCCAGATGTACCATGTACAGCTGTATCTGTAGTGAAACTCAAAAATTTCTTCTCTGTTTAAGCATAGAGGAGAAAAATTAGCACAGAGAAGGGTGAGAAAGAGAGGTGACATATCCAGCATCCTGCAGAAGGAGAACGCCAGGCTTGCCTAACTTCAGACATGAAGTGCTGCTCCGTTTCTCGTGGCTTTGAGGGTGTTGGATCAGACTCAGAATGGTTTATGAGCTAGTCCTCTCTGAAGGGATTACTTTCCTACACTTGATTTACCCCAGTTTTAATTTGGAGAGAACATCTATACTGAAAATGGATCCATTTTGAAAATGACCTGTAATACCATGAATGCCACATCATCCGTAATTTACCATGTCACTCCATAAACATAGAGAAAAATTACTTCAGACTAATGGCTTGCATCTTTAAGTGGGTACTTAGCATTGCCAGATCTCACTGAGTTCTATTTAGAGATTTAGGATCTCGTATCAGTGTGAGAGTATTACAGGCTTTTTGTTAATTTTTGGAGTGGTTCTAATAGCCTGTGATCATGTGTAATTTGTAAATTGCTGAATCAAGGTGTGATTAGCTACAGAAAGAGGGTTCTTAAAGTAAATATTTCTTTTGTCTAACTCTATAATTAGAATGAGAGTTAAATAGTTTTTCTAAGCAACTGTAGTAAATTGAATAGATCTTTAGATGTGTCATTATCCATTGCTTATATATATATTATTATAGGTACTATTACTAAAGAAATTCAATTTAATTTTTTAAAATTTAAGATAGATCATTAAGCAGTATTTTATGTATGCACAATGTGTAAGATGTGTGTAAATATGTATGTTTTGTTACACGATAAGCTTTCATCTCTTCACTAGGACTTCACATCTCATTTGATCTTGTAAATAAAATTGGTCTGTGTTTGTTGTTGTTTTATATCAAGATTTCACATTCTCCATGTGAGGGGATTTCCTTTAAATCCGATAACTTGAGGTCCCTTGCTAATAATAAAGTTTACAAGATTACTGAATATTTGATCATAAATCTGTTTCTTCATTTGCAGTGGTTAAAACTGCCAGAGAAAGAAATTGAGGTATTTTCAGGTGTTGTCTTGATTTTTTGCAGAGACTTCTAAGAAAGTGTTTCTCTATTTTCTCGAAATGTCATAAATTAGAAATGAAACCCAAAATTTAGTTTTGTATTTTTTTTTAAAACAAAACACTGAACAGGAACAGGTTTTCAGTTTTGTGAATAAGGCAGTGAAAGAAAAATTTCCAAGTTTTTATGTCTGCAATTTTTTTTTTTTTTTTTAATTCTGGAAGGAGATTGTTTTTCAGATGATAAGACATCCTGGCTTTGAAAACACAGGTTCATTGCATATTACTTGCTTTTCTAATTTTAGAAAGGCATTGAAGAAATTATTGTACTTAAAGATAAAATATCTATATAAATGCTCTCATCCAAACTTCCTTTCAACTCTTTGAAATGTAAAAGCACCTTGAAACATAACCTGGCAATTAATTTGTCAGTATTATAAATATATCAGATAGCTGAATTATTCTGCCAATGAGTAACCTGCCATCTTGCTCTTGGGCCAAAGAATAGTGGTGGCCCCTGTGGTAGCCAGCTTAAGAAGTTAATGAGTTGAATGGAGATTTTTTTGGTGGGGTAGTTTGGGGAAAAGATGCGGCACCTTGCAAAGGTACAGGCTGTGAGCCAGTTTTCCTTCATGGCAGTGGTACCACCACTGAATGCCACTATGGACCGAAACACTGACAGTCTCTGAGGTGGAGAGAGGCTGATTGGCAAGACACGGCTATAGATCAAAATTGTCTTAAAAGGAGTTAAAAAACCAGGAGGCAGCTAATGCAGATGTCAGAGAATCAACTCAATGAATGCATGAAAGATGCAACAAGGAGCCATTTGCTTGCACACCAGCGGCAGTCTCGAGACAGACTGCAGCTGATGGATTAGTTTTCAGGACACCTATGGTGTGGAAACAGTCTGGAGGTTTGTATCTGAATGGAACAAGTACACCTCGTCCACAGAGGTGAAAACTAGATAGTGTGACCTTGACAACCTGGTGATCTAGCAGGGTGTCCAGACCGGAGTCACAACAGCCACAGTTTCTGTGTCACAGGGGCTGCATCTTCTGGGCGCTGTCACTAACCAGACAACAGCGTCTCTGCCCTGTCTTGATTCCTGCCAGCCTTCCTTCTCCTCCTCGCTCTCCTTTGGCTTGCAGGAGTTCTTCTCAGGCGCTGTCCATGCCCTGCAGCACCCACTGTGCCCATGGAGGGGAAGGTGTAAAGCTGCACACTGTTCTGGTCAATGAGGATAGTTTTTGTGCCTCCTTCTTCTCCTTGAAGGCATCTAACTAAGGGATGTGAGGAGAGTTCTTACATATCTGCGGTGCAATTGGAGGGAGCAGTGGTTATAATCAGCACACTGGAGAAGAACTGTAGGCAGTTTTGCAGACCCCACCTCTGTGTGAGGTTGGACTTACAAGAGTAGAGTAGGTAGGCAAAGACAGTATGAACATTTAAACGTTGCACAGCAAATGGAAGTCTCTCCTGTGTTTTTCAACCTTTTCTATTAGTATAAATATTTTCATTTCCTTGCCATGTCAAATCTCTTCCAGAACTGGCATACACAGTGCTCAAACTGAAAACTTAATCTGCTGTTATCCTGACATAAACGGGAACTGCTGATATGTAGTTGAGGTATAGAGTGGATAATGGCAATATAGTTAGCATGTTAACTGCTTTAACTCTCTGGAGCATTTTGTGCGTGTCTGATCTAAAAAGCTGGTTGTTTGTCTGCGTGGTTTGTTTATGTATGAGCTAATTCCATTGAAATTCCAGCTTACCTGAGTGCGCATTATCAGTATCTAAGATAGGTTTTGAAATTACAAGTTTCTGACTGGTTTTATTTTCCGCCATCATAAGATGCTGTCCATCCCCTGAAGGTGTTTAGCCATAGTGAGTCATGCTCCTAGTGATCATACAGCAGATGCCAGAGATATTCTTGGGCTTAAATGAAATTTGATTCAGTTGATAAACTTACCCATTTTGATACAGTAGTCCTGCTTTCCTTTGTTGGTAAAGCTCTTTCAACAAATACCGGATCAGTTTTTCATGGAACATATATTCACTTGGATCCTCTACCTGCAAGGAGCTCGGTGCTGCTGTGCTCTAGTTTTCATCCTGTCCTTTTGCAGGTTGGCAGCCCCACTTTCTCTGTATTGTATTCAACCATGATCAAGTGTGAGGCGTTTTACCTACCTGAGGTTGTTGAGGTGCAGGTCAGACATTGCCAAAGAGTGACTGTTGTAGGGCTTCTTGTGCTCATGTCATCAGTGAAGTCCGAGGTCTCTGTAACCACGCACTAGTGCCTGTATTCCAAAGACAGACGGAAYAAAACCTGAAGTTCACTAAAGATCAGTACTCAGCATGACCACACAAGAATAAGACATGCATTCTTATACCTAATGATTTTATAAAAAGTCTTACCTTATTATTAATATAATATCTTGTATTGTTATGAGTGATGAAAGCATAAACCAAAAAAAAAAAAAAGCATATAAGAAGATGCAGGTTTATATATTGAATTTCATATACAAAGTGATCTTAATGAATTGCTAAATTTTTGAAAATCAAATTGTTGTAGGAAAAAAAAGCCTCAGGAGCTAGGCTTCATCTCTAATCTGTGATCAGAAGGTTTTCTGCAATCTTGTAGTGGTTGTAGCACACTGTGGTGTCGGACCAAGACAGAATATGAGAGAAACGAACCAAAACTTTCACAAATATTTATAAAACTGGTTGTATACTCAGGCACAGAAGTGCCCAGTACCGTCTTTAAAGGACGCTCTAAAGTACTGCTCTTTAAAGGACACTGCTTTTTGTTGATGTTTAATCAAGCATTTTCCCTCCAGTGAGGTGAACTTGTGTAATTATTTTAATACACTAATGCTGCTCTTACTCTAAAGCTGCAACAAGGACCAGCTATGTGCCTAATTAAAGATAATACTTCAATATGCACATATGTGGTCCCAATTATATATGGAGGCACATGAATTGTTGTGAACAAATATGAGATCCGGGCCACTGAGAGCATTTAGTCCACAGGACCCCAATATGGACCGTGTTATATACCGGGGTTTTTTTACTATTCATTGTTGGAATGTAGAACAAATAATTTGCTGTCACAGTGGAATATTTCAGCTTCTGTTATTGTCTGTCAATTATCATATTTGCTAGTACTCAACATCTCTTTCAGTCTTTAATAATTTTTATACCTTATTTCAAAATAACCAGTAGAATTCAACCTGGTAATCAACAAGTTGAGTGCCAGAACAATCCTTTTATCTGTCTTTCTCTCTTTTCACATTTATGAAATTGTAGAAGTCGTGCTTTAGACATCCTTATTTTCCCCCATATTCCAATGTGCACAAAATAATGAACCTGAAGGCCCTGAGGACGATTTGCACCAAAGCAATGTTTATTCTGAAAGGGATACTTGGTACATGGAAACTTTCTCCTGAGAATATGCAGCTTTACCTGAATAGGACACTACTGCCTTGTGGTGAAATTAAGGTGTTTTCAAACTATATTGCTGACCCAGTTTTGAAGTACAATACTCTGAAAGAGACTATGATTCGTATAAGCAATTTGAATGTTTATCCTACATATGCTTTTTGAACTTTTTGTAGATGTGTTTTGTAAAAGTATTGTTTAATTCCCTTGAGAACTTTTTTGGAGAACAGAGAAGGCAAGAGAGTGGAGTTAGACCTCATGAATCTTTAAAAGCAAATTTTCATCTGCTGCCATGAAAACTTAAATTCACAGAGCAACCTGTTTCCCGGCAGCCAGGAATGTCGTGAGGCAGCCTCAGCCTCCATCCCACTTCCTAGAAGCGAGCGGTGATGATGAGAGCGCGGTCTCGCTGGCAGGCCAGGAAGCACCGTCTGTTGCAATGACTCCTGTAGATACCGTAACTCAAGTACGTACACAGACAGCCCCCAGGCTTGGTGCCACCTCTATAAAGCAATGTGCTCTGGCCACACATCTTCCTTCAACCAGGCATCTGGTGGGAGATGCAGGTGTGCCAGCAGCACATGAGGAGGTAGGGCATGGCCTCAATAAAAAATGAAAGCAGGGCCAATAGCAGTTGTCAGTGTCTGTAAAATGTTCGCTCTAAGCTCATCTAGCACTTTTCCTTTGTTTTTCCTCCTTTATGGAGTAAGCCAAAGCTTGGAGTATACTAGAAATAAAGGGGGAGGGGGTGGTGTGTTAGGGTACTGAAAGTGGAGAGTGTTACAGTAAAATACCATATATGTCCTTTGTGGCCATCATTCATTTCTGTGCAAGTAACCTTCAGGTGTAATGTCTCTCTACATAGCCGAAGGAAACAGAAATATATTATTTATATAACAAACGTGAGATTCTGAAATTATGCAGTGATACTTTCTTTTCAATTACTCTTGTTCATCCGAACTAATTTGTCTTCAGTTTTGCTGTTAGTGATTTTCGGAGCATCTTGTGTGTCACCCTGTGTGAGCAGTGAATCTTGCACACAGCTAGTGGGGAAGAAAGAAATGCTTTCAAAACAGGAAAATTTGACTGAATGCTGGCAGGAGTTCAAAAGCAATTACATACTCTGAAGAGTACTCTTAGTTCAGTTTTACAAGAGAGTAATGCCAGGACAGTTATATCCCCTTCAAATGAAATTTTAACTGGGGCAAGCATTGGTAGTGGGGCTTTCTTTGGCTTGTGCTTCTTGGTTGTTGAAAAAAAAAAAAAAAAAAAAAAAAGAACTAAAATAACTTCTTTCTGGGTATTTTTGCTGTGAATCCTTCATTGCTTTTGAAAATTATTCAGGTTCATGTAACTTTTGATTCTCACCTGAAGTCTTTAAGTCTTTGCTTCCTCATTGTCACAAGTGATTCTGTGTTACTGTTCCATATAGGATTGTTTAAATAGTCAAATTGGTTAGTAAAGAGCTTTTTTTCTTCTGACTGCCTCTAGAAAGCATGGGTACATTTCCAAGAGAATCTGAACTGATCATTTAAGCATTCAGGATTCTGTCAGTCTTGGTGAAAGTCAGAGACAGGGAATGTCTCATAGCATATTAGCAGCAGTTATACCAAAGTTAATTGAATTTTATTAGTCTTTAGATAATTGGATGGAAAAAATAGCTTGTGTCAGTGGAAAATGTTAAGAGTGATAAGACTGTTAGCCCCTGTGGAGCAGCAAGAAGGTTATTTACACAGATGGCTGTTGCACACACAGCTGGCTGGGAGGAAATGGAAAAGTTCATCATCCTCAGTAAGGGATACTTGCCATGTCTGTCCAAAGATATGTCTAGGCATCTTTATCCGGAATGGTTTGTTCTCTGTGGGTTATAAATGTTACATTTTGTTTTTACTCTTCCAGAAACATCATTTGACTCACTGAAGATTTAAAACCAACAAAGTCATGTGGGAGAAAACAAAATTTTAGTCTCAAGTGATGGAATCAAGTCCTAAGAAGTAAAGAGATTTGGATAGTTTCTTACTAAATGGAAGTTATATAGAAGGCCTCTAAGACCACTGCATCTCTCCATTCCACGCCTGCTGCACAGAGACTGCACTCTTGGCCTTGGACGTTAATAAAATGCTGGATTCAGTCAAGTGCGTTCTGGTGGGAGACTCTGCTGTTGGGAAAACATCTCTCTTGGTACGTTTCACCTCTGAGACTTTTCCAGATGACTACAGACCCACCGTATATGAAAATACTGGAGTGGATGTCTTCATGGATGGCGTACAGATCAGCTTAGGTCTTTGGGACACATCTGGCAGTGATGCGTTTAAAGGCATTCGCCCCCTCTCCTACCAACAGGCAGATGTGGTATTAATGTGCTACTCGGTGGCAAACCACAATTCCTTTCTGAACCTGAGGAACAAATGGATCAGTGAGATCCGCAGCCATTTGCCCCGCATCCCCGTTTTAGTGGTGGCCACTCAGACTGACCAGCGTGACGTGGGTCCTTACAGCTCCTCCTGCATCAGCCCTATAGATGGAAAGCGGCTCGCCCAGGATGTGCGAGCCAAAGGCTATTTGGAGTGCTCTGCCCTCAGCAACAGGGGGGTGCAGCAGGTGTTTGAGTATGCTGTGAGGACAGCGGTCAATCAAGCCAAAAGACAGAACAGGCGGAAGCTCTTCTCCAGTAACGAGTGCAAGATCTTTTGAGGACTGTCAGCGGTGGTTTTGCTCACATTTGTTCTTTCTGTTTTCTCACAAAGATACTGCAGCAGAGAGAATGGGAAGTGAATCGAGGGAGGGCTCCTGGCAGTATGACAGTGCAGGTGCCTCTTTTGAGACAAGTGTGCTCTTTATCTGATCCTCTACTCTACAAAACACAAGAGCGCTATCTTGAAAAATTAAAGGTGCATACCCTTATTCACAAGCCTGTGTTTGGACTTTGCTAGCCTGAATTGGAGCAGACCTAGCCCGCAGATCTGCAGATAATAGCAGTACTGATTTTGGTTTTGTTTCTGTTAATGTTCCTCAGTTGTTGGTTTGTCTGCATCTGCATTTATTTAATGATGAACTTCTGCCTGGATCAGCCCCCCACCTCTGTCCTTGTGGATATTTTTTTTTACTTAAGAATGTAGTATATACAACCTGACCAATGTGTATTTTATTTAGAGGACTCTTGGATATATTGTTTATTATTGTAAAATTCCAAAAGTTGGTTTTTAACATTTTGGAGGCTCTCCCTTTAGCTAACCACAGAAATGAATTGTCGTATCCATGTAATAAATGGCGTGCAGGCAAACCTAACCGTTCTTAGACGTGCCTGAGTCATTTCATAACAGTTATCAGTACGTCCAGCATAGTAGTAATCAAACAGCTGTCTCCTGCAGTTTTGTGAGATTTGTTACCTTAATATTATTCCTCAACGGTGTGGTCAAAGGTGGGAAACTAATCTGATTCTTCCTAGACTTCACTGGCTTACAGCCTCAGCAGGGCTTGCAGACAGGATTGGTTTACACATACAGTTGGGCTGGCAGGGATGAATCTGTGCTACCATCACCTCTGTTGTCCCTGCTGTATTTCTGGAAGCAAAAGATTTCAGTCTCCAGAGATGGAGGATATTTTTTCATGAGTACTTAAATTCTCACAGTGGTTTTAATGAAACCAGTCATCTACATTAGTAAAAGACTGAGTACATAACAAGGTTGAATGGGTGTCTTTAGAATGGCTAAATTACTTTTTTTTTTGAGTTTGCGTGCTAAGTATAACTGCCTAGGTTGTATCTAAGACTGAAACAGGCTTTACATCCTGGGGAGCCTGTCAGGTCTAGGAGCCAAATCCTGATGTATGTACTGGGGCCAAGTTACCCTCCTGCACAGAAAGGCAGGCTAAAGAAATGGAAACTTCAGATGTGTAAGAGAACTCCGGTAGAAGATGATGTGGGCTCAAGACACAATGCTGTACATTCCTTGTGAATTGAGGCGGTCCCCTCCTCCTCATATTATCTGTCCCCTCTGTCCTGTACCCTCTCTCAGGTCTTGCAGATCTGTCTTATCCCAAAAGAATTTCTTAGTGCAACAAGATTTTCTTTGCCCCTTTCCCTGTCTTTCAGCTAGCTCAGAACTAACCTTTGAGGGGCTTATAGCATGGTGCCATAAAGGATGGCACATAGCCCAGTAGGGTCATCTCACCTGTGATGTAGGTGAGCAGGTATTTACACTGTGGGTACTTTGAATACCAGTGGGACACAGAATACTCGGTGTTGTGATTGCCTCACCAGCTTCTAGAAAATTGAATATTTGCCACTCATCAAACTAACTGTAAGGGAGGCTTCTGATCATAAAAATACCCTGGTCTTATCTGAGGTTTTCATATCAGCCTTAAATCTTTACAAAATTCTGCACTTGAGCACACAAGACAGGGACTTTTGTCAACACCCATCTTCCCTGAATTCTTCTCTTTTCTACTTCTCTTTCTTCTCAAGTGTTGTTTTCTTCCTGAAACACTAAAACTGACATGTTTATAAAAGGATCTGTACTTGTGCAGTGTTACTCAAGTGGCCAGGTATTTGCGGTCCTTAGTTAAAAATCTTTTGGCTTTTTGGACAAATATGCTTCTACATGTAAATTCTTGCAACACCTCTCCACTGGAAGTCCTAGGTTTTGTAACTCTAATTTAAAAGTAGCCATTGTTACTGTTTGAACATTAAAGGTTGCGTGCAAAATGTCATGTTATGAATTTTCAAATCTGTTATAACTGGGGATGTTTTTGTTATGTTCCCTACTCCACCAATGGATTTAATACATTTCAACTATTTTAAAAACATATTTTTTCCAGAATGCTCTATTCAATTTTCTTTATTTTTCCCTCTGTGGGTTAAAGTTTGTTTACAACAGTTCATACAGTTTTTATGTGCTGAGGAGCAGTAATCACCAGGTGAGAATGCTGTGTTGTGGTATCTACCACAAAGTGCCACATTCAGGCACCAAAAGGCTCCACAGAATTGTTACCACAGACGAAGCCAGATAAAGATGTGCTCCAGAATCACACTGTAACTGAAAATCTCATCTGTATTAGCTTCACAAAACTTGTTATGGTGTGTTGCAAAATTAAGAAATTGATGTCTGTTGCAATTCAGTGAAGCCAAGTGGATAGTCTTCTCTGAGATGCCTGAACTGATGATACAAGATACATAAGAAATTTAGGAATGGCTTGATATACTCTTGATTGTGCGTTCTAGAGCCAGTGCAAGGTGTGAGGCCACTGAAAGCCAGCTGATTTTTCAAATCAATTTGGGAAGAGTATAAAGTAATGGGGATTTCAGTTTCATGCTCTGCGAAAAAAACAGTTCAAATGTTCACAGCCTGGTTATTTTCAGACTCTCAAAGCTAAAAGGCACTTTTCACTGGGAACAAACTGTGAAGCACATATATTTTAGTGTCTGTAACTATGCAGTTTTCCCTGGGCTATAGAACTGATGTGCTCAAAAAGCGTGGCAACCCCAAAACAGAGGTTGAAATCCAGACACACCAGAACTCAAATGCAGATTTAGCCAGGTGGTATATCGGGGTTTGCAGCTTGCACAACTGCAGCCCTGTTTTCTGTGGTGGCAACAACGAGGGCCTGCTGAGGTCTCCTGTGAAACCCTTCCAGGGTGGTTTTGCTTGTGTTTTCTTGGGTAACAGGGTCCCTGGGTACTGTTTAGAGGTTAAAATCTGACTCTGGTATTTAAAATACATTAAAATGGCACAAGGGAAATTTCAACTTCTTTTGCTCTGAAAAACAGCTAAACAGAAAAAATATGCAGCCCTGCCTCAGCTGGGTCAAGCTTTCAGCTGAAGGAAGAGACTTTGTCCAAATGTTCTCCTTCTATGTTCTCAAACGGATCCCTTTCAATTTGTCATTGTTACTAATCTTATTTTTGCTTGCTATTTAAATAGGTTAGAAGTTTTTATTCAAAAAAGGATTATTTTAAATACAGATTTCCCAGGCTTTTAAACTTAATTGATATGCAGCATACATATGAAATATTTTCTACAATTAAATAGTAAAAATATGTTTCAGATCATCATTCTTGCCCCCCTGATTTTTCATATGGAAAATTACTCAAGCTTGCTAGATATAATTGACACTGTTTTTCCTGATATTTGCAATTAACAGTTTGCAAATTTTTGTACCATTTTTGTGGGTGCTCTGTGTTTACTAAAGTTTGTGAACACAAACTAGATGATGCTTTTGTTAACGAAGAAAATGTGTTTAACAGACTCTGTACCTGGCACCATTATAAAAGAAGTCACCAGAGGGATCAGACATGAAGGAAAAAGAAATGTCAACATTCTTGACATCTCAGCCTTTCCTGTATTACTATGGTGTTTGAGTGAATACAGCTATTAGAATAATTTCTAATAAATGGGGCAATCCATGCCTTTTTAGCATTTTCTCCTAGTGCTTTGGTAGCACACAGCTCAGGTTAACATAAAAGGAATAAAAAGCTTCGTTTCAGAACATTTGAATGCTTGTCTGCTCTTGCCTTTGTGAGCAAGTTATCTACCTTAATTTAATTAAAAGTCAGTTCAGCTTCTTAAACAAGCCAGATGTGACCACAACTGGATTAGCCAAACTCCCTTGCTCTGAAATGACAGTAATGAATTTTTGTCTCTGAATATGAGGAAACATATTTAATGTGTCAGAGATTTCCTTCTCAATGGTAAGAGCAAAACATCCTGACTAGTTATCAGTGTACCTCTCACAGCAGACCTGTCCATGTCACTTGTGAGGCAGAAGAGCATCACCACAAAGCTGCCCTGTGTTTTTAGCAGGACAGAAGACATGCTCCTCAGAACTCCTCTTACCTGCATCACAGGCAACCACCCTACTTTGCAAACAGAGCTGGCCCTGCCTCAGTCAGACTTCTAAAATCAGTCATTTCTAAAATCAGTGTCAGTGTCCGAGTCATTGCCGAAGCCTGGATTCTGCAGCCGCTGTTGAACTGGTAGCTGGGGAGGTGTCTCAAAGCACTGAGCTAAACCCTTCCTGAGCAGGGGAGCTGGCCTCCAGCGTGAGCTGTGAGTTATTAGCAAAGAAAATTATAGCGATTGCTGCCCTTCTGGTTATGAAGTGAATGAGTGAATATCCGTCTCCGGTCTTTCCCAGCTGTCCCAGCTTTCCCAACACAAGGCAGGCAGGGGCACTTCTGTGGTGTCTTCTGTCACCCTGGGTATGATTCATGCTGGGCGGAGCAGCAGGGCATGGGCCTCTGTGTGGTGATGGTTGTTTCTGTCTCTGGAAAAGAGGAAGGAAATGATGATTGGTGTCTTCACTTGGTGTGAGGTGCTCTCTCACCGCGTCCGCAGTGTTTCTGAGAAGTCTCCAGTGGGCACCGGCTCCCACAGGCACCCCAGCAGCTCCAGACGGTGCCTTGGAGGATACAGGCTGATCTGGGACACCCCCATGCCAAGACCTGGGTGTCTTCCTTCACTCCCTTGGCTGCCTTCCCAAAATGCTCCATTGCTGCTCAGGTACCACAGAAGGGTGAGACTTTCCGAAGAGAAGGCTTTGCTTTGAAAAGCAAGACCCCTTGCAAATGCCAGCTGCCCAGGATATGGCTGTGTCTGCCAGCCACAGTCAGAGCAGTGGTGGCCAAAGCTGCACAGCCGGTCTCAGGGTGTAAGGGGAGAAACCCAGGGCTGATAATTCTCAGCTTGGCAGATGAATTAAATAGAAGCAGCTGGAGGGAGACTTGTTTTATATGCCAAACCTCTTGTAACACATAAACACTACTGAATTTCTCTTCCTTAGAAAACTCTTTTTTTTTTTTTTTTTTTTAATATGTAAAATGCTAAGTGTCTTTCTGGCTGTTGCCTTATCACTTCCATTTATCTGTCACTGTGACCAGATCTGATACTTAAAGGCCAGCGATGCAGTGTTCAACACAGCATGTCTCTGAGGAAGTGTTAAAGGTCACAGGAATCAACAAGAGACTAATTCAGAACTTCTTATGAATCTTGGGCATTGAAATGTATACAGATATTTAAAATTATTCTCTTTTATGTGGAATTAGTGCTGCTATTTGATCCATCATAGAATTATGGATCAATTAAACCAGCGGTGCAGCCTTGGCTCATAATTAGGGCATTGGCTTAGACAATGAACTTTGCTGTTCAGTCCCTCCCCCATTGGGCAGAGCTTGGCCAAAGCTCAATCAGGTCAAGTGGGGAGCTTTTAAGTTTAACCAGGCTCTGGGCCTGTGTAAGCCTGCACAATTAACTTTTAGATACACACCTCCAAACTGGCTGGTGGTGAGACCAACCGGTTTAGGATCAGCTTGACCGGAATGAGTTCACTTTGCCCGAGCCTGCTCCCTGTGGCTGTGTGGTGGATGGCAGGAGGATGAACCACAAGCATGAAATGCTACTACACAAACACACTGGGTGTCCCTGGCCTCACTTCTGCAACTGGGTGACACCAGGCAAGCCACAGCTCTACTGGACCCCCACACAAGATGGACACATTGCAGAGACTTTTTTTTTAAAGTACTTTTGTCTGGTCATGAAAGATCTTGGTGCTGGTGGGTACTTTTGCATTTGTCAGGCCTGTCAGATGTTCCTGCTGGCAGGTTTGACCTGCAGAGTTTGCTCTGAATGAGTCTGTAACACACATAATGGGACTAGGGCTTTCCAGAATTTCAATTCACTGAAACCACAGGGAGTAGGTAAGCATAAGGGACAGAAACAGAAAGGACAAGATATAATAAAAAAATAAGTGCTTTACTACTTTAACAGTTTGTAATTAACATAATGCCCTTTCTAATTATACAGAACATCAGTGAGGGATAAGCTAACATCTCATTCATCAGTGGTATGTTTATAAATCAAATTCTTCCTTAGGGAGTGTGAATGCTGGAAAGGTAAAGTAGAGAGAAGGTCCCTCCATGGTTATTCTTATCTCTCTTTTTGGAGCATGCTCTTGCATTCTTTGTAGTGACTGGACTCTGGGCTGGATTGATCTGTGTGCAACAGGAGCATTCCTACAGCCCTTTGTGATGGTAAAGATTTTTTTTCTGCAGAGGGAGCAGTCTAGGGTACTCATTTAGAGTCTCAGGCTCATAATGCTTTACAAGACACGATTTAAGGAGATTAACTCAAGGGGACAAGCATCTGACTCAGCTCCATGTCTTCCACAACTTACCACCTGCCAAGAATGCCAATGTAGTGCCCTTGGTTTGGACTATTCTCAAGTTTTTGTCTTTCTGTTGTGCAGGGATATATCTTTGTTATTTTCCCCTAAATATCCAGAGACGTTTAAAGAAAATGAGGCATCCTTACTGGAGATACTTCCCTCTTTCATAGCTGACATGTGCTTCTGGCTCCCATTGAGATATGTCGCAATTTAATTTTTCGTTTACTGATGAAAGAAATCCCATGCCTGCTTGCCTGGCGGAAATTGCAACTTCCCAACCAAACCCCATAAAGAATAGCTAGTTCCAGTGCAGCTGATCTTTGCAATATGTGACTGCCAATGCTGATGGAGTTAAGTCTTCGTGAAACTGCACAGAAGAGACTGGAGGAATATTACTGCATTGCTTATTAAATACATGAGTGGAATGGCTTTGAGATGAGAGCACAAATAGCATATGTATAGCATTTGCTATACAAATAGCAAATACACAAATGAGTTTAGGAAAAAATCCAAGCCAGAAGGGGTTGGGTAACTGGGTTTAAAGACCAAGTTCTGATTGGGATCAGGGACAAATCACTCAGGGATGCTATTGAACCATCCAGAATTAACAGGGCATTCACCATGCATAGAATCTTAGATCTGTGCAGAGTAGTGCTCTGGTATGGTGCCTATGACAATGGGAAAACTGAAAGGTAAGGCACGAAAAAAACCTGCCTTTAACTTCACAAAATCAGTCTGCTGAGCTGCATGTACCGTGACAAACATGAGAAGCTATGGGAGTGCCAGCTATTATGAGTGAAATATAGAAGCAGCAGTGGCCCACACCATGTAATTGGAGTCTGCAAGCACCAAGAGAAGCACCAAGCACCTGGCACGGAAGAAGAGAAGTCAAAAGCCTGGGAGCTCAGAGGTGCTCTTCACAAGAGCAGTGAACAAAGCTGCAGCAGGACATGGGCCAAGTCAGCATGAATGTGAATGGAAATTACATTCATTCATTTCTGTACAGTGCAGAGGTACGTAAGCAACTGTAGTGCTAAAGTAACCCCTGAAAAAATCCCTGGGCTGTGGAAAAAAAGTTACAACAGGGCCTCTGAGGACTTGCAGGTGCGTAAGAAAATAGGGAAATAAAAGTCTTTGAATGGACCAAGGGGTTCCAGAGCTGTTGGTGCTCTGTGAAGGTGATGCTGTGATTTTCTGGTGGGAAATATGGACAGTGAGAATCTGAGACACGAGCTTGTGCTGGTGTTACCCTGGCAGACACAGGTTACAGAGAAATGAACCACACATTCTCTGAAGCCAAAGGGAAGCAGGTGATGAATCAGCCATTTTGCTGAAAAGGTCTCCCAGATGCAGCCACCTGAGAAAGCCAAGCTACAAGCAAAACAAAACAGAGGAGATGTGTCAATATCCAGGTGGGAGTAATGGGTCCACAAGACCCTGTGGACATGCCAGAGGCTGTGGCAGAGCCATGTCTGTCAGCAAGACTGAGTCTAACGCTTCCCATTCCCTGGCTTGGCTTGCCTTGGCTTGTCTGAGGATGAGGGATGTAGAATACAGGCTTCAAGAGACATCTGTACCCCATGCAGGCAGAGGTGCCTGAGCTAAAGCCACTAGTCCCTGGAGTCCTTGTGCCTCTATTGATACGGCACTAAGTGATGGGCTCACCTCAGTAACAGGTTCCACTTTGACCAGTTTTTAACAGGGTGCAGTGGGCTTTGGGATTGGGCTTCAAGGCACTGAGTGTGGCTGGAGCACCAAAATTTTCAAGAGAAGCTTGCCAGGATAATACAGCAATCACAATAAGAGGAGCAAAAAAAGAATAGAAGTAAAATAATGACGAGTTCATTGTGTGCCTCCAGTGTGTGCACAGCTTAAAATGACAGCAAGCGGCTGTGAGGAACTTTGCATCCCTGCAAGCATCTTATGATTTGGTGCTCCCATTGGGATGTGGGTGAAGGAGCCGCAGCTGGATCAGGCAGTGAGCATGGTGGACTGAAGTCTGCTCATCCTTGACATCACAGATACTGTGCAGGACAGAGGGAAAACAGGAGATAGAATCAGAGACCAGCAGGGTCAGACTCAAGTCCGCAAACATAGGTTTTCTGTCAGTATTTCTTATTCACTGACCATGTAACTGAAGGGGTCTGGTAGTAACAGCTAGGTAGATAGGATTGTCACTTATAGAGGATAGTGCAGGGACTCCATTTTTCTCTGTGCTTTGAGGATCAGGGCACGAGGCTGGTGCCAGACCGATATTTGCACTCAGTTAAGAGGCAGGAGATGTGTAAAGTACAGCTGTCATGTGCATCCTCACACCAACTAGAGGTGTAAAGCACCCATTGTACTGTAAAGCATCCATTGTGCTGGACAATGCAGTCAGTTATATTTTCTGCTTCTCCACGAGGAATAGAGCTTGGCCTAGCTTGGCTTCCCATTGACCATGCCAAATGCTTGGAGAGCAAAACTCCCTTGTGAATTCCACTGCATTCAACCAGTGAAGGTTGTTTGGGACAAGATGTACAGGATTGAACCTAATTCTGCTGATATGGTGACCACATTCTTGGTCTTGAACCCATGTGCAATACTATGTCAGAAAGAGCAATATGCCTTTCTTCTTGCTCCCTATCTGGCTAGTTTAGCACAGCAGATTCCCTTCTATTTCAGTCCAGAGGCCTCCACTGTTGATGTTACAACATGTGCAATACAAGCCTTGCAAAAACACTTTACCTTCACGGGCTGAATGCATGTGAGAAACAGATCACTAAGAAGCAGGTCCGCAACTTGTGCCTCCAGTGTGCTCCAGGTCAATGAGGAAGTTCCCTCTTGATGTAGCAAATACTGATCAAATTGCAAAGCAAATTAATTCTGCCAGAGGTGCTGCTTGGACACAGCAAGGCAACTCCTGTAATACAGATATAAACTCAGATATTTCTACAGCGCAGAGAGGGTCAGGGTCACAGAATGAAAAATATCATCAAGCCAAAGCACAGAGATGATGCAGTCTGCAAAAGCTGACACAAGCTGGGTTTTGTGATCACTTCTCCATGCCCTTTGTAGGAAAGAGCAAATGCTGCTGGCAGTGTAATGAGAATTCGGTCATGCACCTTTGCTTTAGGGAGATCAAGTCTGAGTAATCCCTTGATAATCCAACAATGCACATCAATGGCCACAAAATTAAACCAAAAGTAAATGGCACAAACAGGAATAAGCTTTTTTTTTTCTTTTGCTGAAGTGTCCAGCAGTTTGTTTAGCAAACTGTTTTTACTGGACCACAAACCTGCACTGAGTTTCAAATTTATGGACAGCTTGCACTTATTGCAAGGAATAATTTACAGTTTTGAGGTGCATATGGCGTAGTTAAGGGGGACTTAGTTCAAACATATGTAAAATAAGCTTATTGGGATAGTCTGCACACCTGCACATGGGAGCATCTGAAGAGCACTTAAGTTCACAGCTGTGCCAGGACCACTTTATCAAAAAGTGATGTAGAACCATAACAGCAGCAGTGGTGGAAGCTCTAACAATGAGAGGAATGTGAGGATGTGGTTTGCTCTCAAGGTCTTCAAAGAAGGGAGGGGGGGAAGGAGAGGAGAGAGGTGGGCTGCTGTAAGCAGAGAAGTAGAAGCTGAAGCGTAGCAAAAGGAAATAGCTGAGGCTGTCAGAAGTGAAAAAAATTGCTGAGAACTGAAGAAAGCAGAGAAGAGACCACGCGGCTGAAGGGATCTTTTTGTGAGCCCTGCACTCCTGTTTGCAAAAACTGTTTGTGGTGTGGTTTGCAGCACAAGAATGTATTTGAACAATTTATTTTGATGATCCTTCTAGGAGAAGACCAACGTGATATTCCAACTAGGAATTCCTTGGGGAAAAAAAAAAGGCAACATGAGGAATGACCTGCATTTGCTGGTCAATTTGAAGGACTCTCCAGTGAGGTCAATCTGCCATGCAGGAGAGTGCAGAAGGATATCTAAGGCCACCCCCAGCCCAGCATTCTCAGGCAGAATTAAAGGCAAAGTTTAATATGCACCCTTAAAAAAGCAAATTTGCTTTGTAGCTGCACAGTAGCAGGCTAGGACTCATGCTTTTAGCCTTATGCTCACCTCCCCACTGCTCCTCACCCAGACCTTGTCTGGGGCTCAGGGCATGTATCCTTGGCTCTAAGGACTGTGCCACAGGGGATGGGGAAGTTGCACCTTGGTCTGTGCAGCTCTGCCCAGGGCTAGGGGTTTGGACCTGCCCTCACAAGAAGAAGTCTGAGCTCAGGAGCAGGTGGTGTGGCTGTTTCAGTGGTGCTGGGTCATGAGAGTTGTGGAGAGAGGGCAGAAGAACATCTCTGAATGCCCTGGGGTGTGGGGTGGTGCAAGGATTATGACAGCCAGTGACACCAAGTGGTAGCAGCCAGGGTGGAGTTGTGTTTGTGGCAGTGAAATTGCTGATAACTTTTTCCTTGGTGCTTTGGACCCCACATAATTAATACAAACGTTATAGAACTGGTAGGGAAACCCAAGGCTTAGTGTTGCTAAAGAAAAGTTTTCTAAGATACAGTCTCACCCAAAGCAAGTTTTGCATCTTACTTAGAAGCTTTTCACTCTGCTGGGACTGGAGCTATGGGTTTGCTGCCCAGGTTTGTTGAGGAGCAGCCTGACAAGCACGCAGTGGTCTCATTTGCCAGTCAAGTGATCAGAGTAAAACTCACCTTGTGCTTAAGATAAAGGGACACAGAAAGCAAGCCTTCAGAGCATGTGCTGAGGGGCTGGCATTCTCCTGTGAAGTCCTGCAGATGTTAGAGTGACCAAGTGGTTTCTGGTGGCACAGGGTCCCCTTGGAACATGAGCTCTACATACCAATGGGTTTTTGCAGGGTTTGCTTTTGGCACAACTTCACTCTGAGCATAGCTTAGAGCAGAGCTGCTGACCCAACAGGGGGTATGTCAACGTGTTTCAGATCCACGTGTCCATCTGTGTAACACTGCAGAAGTATTGTCAGGAAAGAAGCATTTGCAGAATTGAAGGAAAGTGAGATTAGCAATCAACAGCTGCCGGCAATGTGGTCATGGGCTGTGTTCTATCCTCTGCTTGCAGGAGTGTTCTCATGGGCTCCATCAGCGCCAGCCGTTTGCAGATGTGCAGCCTTGTGGGCAGGAGTCTACTTCCCACCCACTCTCCCAAAAAGCAAACCCAGAAGTGTAGCAGAGATAAATAGATACTTCTGACACATGATTCCTTCAGTCTGTTTCAGACTTTGGTTAGGTGAACCATGCCCCAGAAAAATGTGTTTCTCAGTCTCAACTGTAAAAGGAGTCTAAACAACTTGCTCAGCCATAGATGTCCATAATGTGACCTCTGGAGGAGGGGAAATTCATTCCACTTTTATCTAAAGACACTGTCACAGACTACAGCACAGCTTCTGGGACCCTCCCTGCCTTTTCTGACGTGGGTCTGGTGAGTCCTGACGCAGCTACTGCTGCTGTGGTTCCTCTATGTTGCAGCAGAATGGGTGAAGCTGTGTTTCGCAGGGATCTGTGTCTCAAAGGTGTATGAGTCCAACTGAGATGGCAGCTTTTTCACATTTCCATGACATTTTGAATACCTGACTATCTCTGAGGTTTTTACTCCTCCATGGAATTTAATTGAAATTTGCCAACCCATGAATAGGTTATTACAGAGAAAACAAGCACAAGGCAACCACATCAGCCTTGTTTTCTTAGGAATCGAGGGGAGTAGATGATCACCTTATTCTGGTGCTTAGTCTGATCCCTAGGAAAAAATCTTTCCAAGCACCATATTCCACAATATAATACACAATTGAGACACTGCTATTGAAACTGTGAGCATACATATAACAGGTTTCTACTTGCACTTGCACTTACACCTTATTTTACATTACAATGCTATCAAGAGGGTGGAGGCACTTGTCACAGCTTATTGAAGTTATTGGAACTTTGAAGGTTCTTGTTCCCCACCAGAAGCAGAACTATAAACTGCCAGGAATGACTGCAGCAGAAAGCAACATAAAGGTATGATCATATATATTTGATGTAGGAGCAAATAAAACTCAGAGGAATTAGAGACAAAGTTGAGTATGTGGGCCTAAATCTTTGGAGTTCAACTTCTGCATCAAGATCAAGACAAGAATATTCTGCTCTGCAAATTTGAGGTGTTTAATCTCACAGCATCCACTTCAGAGTTTTCCTGTTGCATGGGGCGTAGAGTCAGTTATGATGACTTGATGTCAGATCTAGGATTTATTGAGATGGATGGACATAGATGGGGTGTGAGGGTTGTGCAGTGTGAAGGCACAGCCTGATGCTAATATAATGGGAGAGCCTTTCCTCTTTAGGTATCTTCCCTCATAAAAAGAGTCCCTGTTAACTTTGCAGCTGGAGTTACATCCAGAGTTCATTTTAACACTGAATTAATAGTGAAATTTGTCGGCTCTTGGATTTTTAGCAGTGATGTTTTTCTGCCAAAGCAGATGTGTTGTAAGTCTAACCATTTAAATGAAGAGTTGTTCATCAATGACTCATTAAAGTTTAGACTTTAAAATCTTTCATAGCATGGTGCAGACTGTTTGGGCAATCACCCAGCTTGAGTATATCCCTCTGTCCTAAGGGAATGGAAATTATTAAACTCGGCACAAGTTTAGTGAGCTGCAGCATGGAAAGAGAGAGGATCTGACTCATCTACTCTGCAAACAACCGCATGAGACTGCAGTTTCACTTTTTGATGTGGTCTCATTATAGAAGAGTATGCCAGCTGAATTATCAAAATGAAATAGTATTCCTTTTACCTGGCTAAGAGCTTGGTAATTTTACTTGAGGTTCTGGGGGAGGAGAGCTGAAACTGCTGCAGTGGGTGTCATACCCACAGTTCAAGCAAAATTTTAGTCCATAGTACCTTCATGGAGGAGCTGAGGTCTCACACCTGGTATCCTTATCCCCTTCATGGAGGAGAAAAGGAGGACAAGACCTAGATCTGGAAAGGACTAAGTCTTGTCCTTTGAGATCCACACACATAAGAAACTGCAGTGAAATAGGGAGGCCTTTGCTATCTGTGTGCCAGACAATGTTTGCTATATGAAATCTTTGGTGAGATTAGGGTGGGCTCCTGTCCTTTTATCAGAAGGCTGTAATGAGAGAAGAAAAGGCAGCTCTCAGATGCAGAGTCCCTCCTTTGACAGCAGATGAACTTCCCTCTCCCTTACTGTGTGCATCTGTAGATCACTGTGCTGAGCTGCTGCTAGGATGTGGGAATGGCTTTTATTGTAGGTATGCCTAGTATGCACTTACAAATTAAATTACAGTAATTTCACTATTATAA